>CM040923.1:12368553-12968553 GCA_023029165.1 Gobiocypris rarus
TGCAGTGCACACGTCTGATATTCGATTAATCTGATTTATCTTTCATCCAAAGCCACATGAAGCAATTTTGAATTTAGAATCATAGTTTAATTTTTTTTATGAAAGATTTTCACATTTATGAAGTGATATAATTGTGGCTGGGTAAACAATAGATTAGTTAGTGTAGCGGTGAACTACAGCAATAAATGTATTCTCATTTTCCCCAGTAGCTACAGCTCCATAAAAATTATAAATAAAGTTAATATAGTATCTGGTAAGGACATATTATATTTCGGGTTACAATGAAATAAGTAAACAAAGTCCCGCCCCACGACTGACAAAAATAAGAAGTTTTCGCGAATGGGATGATTTTAGACCTAAAATGATTAATACATACACACACAATTATCCATGAACTTTTCACTATCCACAAACAAATGCCTTTCAACTTGTATGTGCAAAACACAGAATTGCATGAATGTGCTGCAGTTTGTACAAATAGAGACATTTTTTTGAATACAAATGTTTTATTTTGCATTAGTGTATCATAATTTGCACATGCAACAAATAAGATGTGCATTTGTGGATCATGTGACGCGTGTGCATTTATTGACGTCTTTTCTGCATTGATCTCATTTTATTCATTTGGATTTTGAGACTTTCATTTCGCGTTTTCAAGCATTTCACGTTTTCAAGCATTTCACAAACCACACACAAACAACTACCAGTGAATGCGCTGGTGCTGATTATTAATGTATGCACAACTACCAAATGTGCATTTCTACATTAAAACTTTACAACTTGTATGTGCAAAATCCAGATTGACATGAATGTGCAGTATTTTGTACAAGCAGAGACATATTTGTGAATACAAAAATTCAATGTTGGTCAGAATTTGTGCGTGCACCGAGTAGCCTACGATGTGCATTTGTGGATCCGGTGACGCGTGTGACTCGTTTGTGAGTCGATCCTATTTGATTCATTTGGATTTTGAGACTTTAAGCATTTTATAATGGTTTTCTATAGGAGAAAAATATTGAGATAAATGTTGTGTTCATAACTTAATCTGCTTGCCTATACTGTTAAGCGTTTTTCTCGTCTTTATAATGAGGAAACATTAAGTGTTTTATAGGCAGAAGAACGCTTCCGGTGCCGTTGTCTGTTTGGGCAGAATACTGCCATCTAGTGGTAGCAGGTTTTCTTAGACAGCTGTGTGTGTGGATCGTGCAAGGCCAAACTGGCGAAATGAAAGTCTCAAAATCCAAATGAATCAAATAGGATCGACTCACAAACGAGTCAATGAATGCACACGCGTCACCGGATCCACAAATGCACATCGTGCGTGCACGCACAAATTCTGACCAACATCGAATTTTTGTATTCACAAATATGTCTCTGTTTGTACAAAATACTGCACATTCATGTCAATCTGGACTTTGCACATACAAGTTGTAAAGTTTTAATGTAGAAATGCACATTTGATAGTTGTGCATACATTAATAATCAGCACCAGGCGCATTCACTGGTAGTTGTTTGTGTGTGGTTTGTGAAATGCTTGAAAACGCGAAATGAAAGTCTCAAAATCCAAATGAATAAAATGAATCAATGCAGAAAAGACGTCAATAAATGCACACGCGTCACATGATCCACAAATGCACATCTTATTTGTTGCATGTGCAAATTATGATACACTAATGCAAAATAAAACATTTGTATTAAAAAAAAATGTCTCTATTTGTACAAACTGCAGCACATTCATGCAATTCTGTGTTTTGCACATACAAGTTGAAAGGCATTTGTTTGTGGGTAGTGAAAAGTTCATGGATAATTGTGTGTGCATGTATTAATCATTTTGAGTCTAAAATCATCCCATATTCGCGCGAGCAAAATAGAAGCTCGAGCGCGAGCGTGGGAATGATGACGCGCGAGCTGCGAGTCGTGTCCAAGCTCGCAAGGGCTTGAATTGTGCGCGAGAGGAGATTTCATGACAGCTCGCGGGCTGTCGTTTCCTGTTATTCCTGTTATGTAGATCTGTTATTCTCTCGTGGGAGTGATTTACTGCGCGAGCAAGCATCAGTTGTGCGCTCGGTTATTAATGGCATTAAAATGCCGCCACTGGTTCCCTCGAGATTTTCTTATGGGGTTTTCGTTTTATGTGTAAAATAGAGCCTTTGTTAAACATAACTTACTTTGACCTTTTTGACTGGCATAATGTTGGCTTGACAAATTTAGAAACCGTCTCTAGTAACATACGACGTACAGGTTTCTAACTTCTAACTAGCATTTGAAGAGAATGACGAGAGAGAAGAGAATTTGAAGAGAATTTTGATATTTATTCAAATTAACTGTCAAAATAAATGCACGACTGCAGTTTACATCAAAATAAAAGCTCACGCATTTGTTTCCCTTTTCCAGTGCATTTGTTTTACAATATATTGCTATAAATCATAGGATTGATATCATAATATTATATGAATATTATTACTATTATGGAGTGTAAGAGACCCCCTTAAAGTTGAGGTTCAAGTCAATGCTTGAAGTCAAGACTTTTTCTTTCAGATTAATGAATTTAACAATAAAATGCATGAACCCCCCTAGAGGGACAGAGGTCAACCCACACCACAGTTTCACTAAATCCTATACTGAATATGTAGAATATATTATATAAATATTTCCATAAATAGGCCTTTTAATATCTCTACACGTTTAACCTCCCCAGTACTTGTTTCAGTGGAGGAATTAGGCAAAAGAAAATGTATATAGTGCATTGTGTTGCACACTTCTTGCAGGCTTTCAAGAAAAAAAAGGAATGAGGGGCCTGTGCCCCAGTAGAGCTTAGATTACATTTTAAAGTATGAAGTTGTAAATATTAGTTCCATTACTGAGTTAAAGCATATGATTTATTATTTTAAAGCAAAAAAGAAGAATCCTTTGCAAAAAATGTGATGGACTTTTAATAACTTGTAATTAACTGAATGCTTACAGAGAGATAAATATAAAAAAGGTCCATGGAGGAGACTAGAGACGGAGGCCTTGCTGATGGGGAAGCTGTAGAGCCTGAGGCTCAGAAAGGGAGTGCAGAAAACAGACCCGAGGCCAGGGAGAAATGGGCCAACAAGACTGAGTTCCTGCTGTCCATGGCTGGAGAGATTATCGGCCTGGGGAACGTGTGGCGCTTTCCTTACCTGTGCTACAAAAATGGAGGCGGTAAGAGAAAGTTTGTGGTACATATGAGGGTCGGAATGGGCTGCTGTGTATCATAGAAATAAAGAAATTAAAAAAGGCATTAAGCCTGCAGCGTTTTGAGCCTCTGCACCATGAGATGGATTTGACCTTTAAATTCCAGCGCATCAGAGCTGAAGCCCATGCTTGATAACATAATCAATAGACCTCTGTGTTCTTCAGCAATGCTCAGAACTCATTTTTGTTACACATCATGGACTGTTTCTCAGAGCACATGCTGATACAACCATTTTATTATTTTATTGGCGCTTGCAAACACCACTATTACAATTGTCATACTTGAGCTTAGGGATTTATTAAAAATTAAACATTTGCACTATGAATATTATTATTATATTTGTATTTTCATACTGTTATTTTAGCCACCTAGATTGAAGCTCTGCACACTCTGGGCTTCTCTCAACTAATTCATGAAAATAAACAAATAGTAAATAAATTGTAATGCTCACACACATGTTAATATTGTCTTATTATTATTAATAAACATCATAAACAATAAACAAGTTTGTAAATAAGTAGGCAGGCCCAAGTTATATTAGTTTTTTTTTTTTAAGATCTTGATAAATAAATTGTGCCAAAGTTAATGCGTTTTCTATCATTTACCCTTATGATTAACACTCGTGATCCAGAGAAGCTACAGTATGGTGGGCATTGTTTATTTAATGATATGTTATTGGGATGTCCTGTTACAACCCTTAAAGGATAATTCGCCCTAAAAATGTTTGTCCTCACTCACCCTCAAGTTGTTCCAATCTTGTATGAGTTTCTTTCTTCTGTTGAACACAAAAGACAATATTTTGAAGAATGTTGGTAACTCGACAGCGGGCGGCACCCATTGACTGTTTTTCCCTACTATGGAAGTCAATGGATCTCGTCGACTGTTTGATCACAATCATTCTTTGAAGTATTTTCTTTTTGTGTTCAACAATAAAGAAACTCATACAAGTTTGGAACAACTTGAGGGTAAGCGGTGACAAAACGTACATTTTTCAGGTGCGAATTATCCCTTTAAAGCTTACGGCAACAAGACTTTTGAGACGATAAGGTAAATAACCAACAATTTTTTGGTCTCTCCAGGTGTCTTCTTCATTCCTTATTTCATCTTTCTCTTCTTTTGTGGAATCCCTATATTCTTCCTTGAGACAGCGTTAGGTCAATACACGAGTGAGGGGGGCATCACTGCTTGGAGAAAAATCTGCCCCATGTTTGAAGGCGAGTTATGCTTTTATAAATTGGTCTACACCATGAAGTCCATGTCGTTAAATGCTGGAATTGAATGAAGTTAATTTATGGTGATGAGTGTGTATTATTTTGCACATGTGGATTTTCTCAAGCAAACGTTTTTGTTCACAGGTGTAGGTGTTGCGTCCCAAGTTATAGTGATTTATTTAAATATATATTACATTGTGGTCCTGGCCTGGGCTCTGTTTTATCTATTCAACTGTTTCTGGAGTACTCTACCTTGGACTTCCTGTGACAACTATTGGAACACAGGTGTGGGTCATTGTGTTGTGTAATGCATTTACAAACTCTTTTCATATGAGCTTAAGACACTGAATAACTGTCACGCAGTTTCAGGCTTGCCCAATGCCACAAACATTGCAGCTCTCAATACAGCATTATCAACATCTGCTTAGACAAGCATCACTGCTATTGTTCATGCTGCAGAATTATTTGTGCTGACATGAATGATACTTCTGTACTTTAAGGAAAATTATCTTTTCTAAAGGATTAGACATGGTTTTTATGAAAGAAATGTTTATGAATGTTTTTTGCTTCAGCGTAAAATATATAATAGTTCATTGTGAGATAAAGTTTAAAATAATAAAAAATAAAATCAGATTGTGAGATAAGTTTGGTTAAGATATATAAAGATGCAATTATGTAAAATGTAGAAATAAAGTCAAAATTATGAGAAAAAAGGTTGCAATTACGAGAAAGTCAAAATTGCAAGAAATAAAAGCAACAGCCATGAGAAATAGTTGTAATGTGAAATATAGTTGTAATTGTGAGGTTAAAATAGTAAAAATAAATAGTCACAAATACAAGAAATAAAATAAAAAATTGAGAAGTAAAGTTGCATATGTAAAACATATAGTCCCAATTACAAGAAATAACATTGTAAAGAGTAATAAAGTTGCTATTGAGATATAAAGTCACAGTTACAAGAAATAAAGATACAATTACAAGAACTAAGGTCCCAATTATGAGAAATTAAATCTTAAATGTGAGATATAAAGTCACAATTACAAGAAATTGAGTCGTAATTGTGAAAAATGAAGTTACAGTATCATAAAGTTGTGAGATGTGGTCACATTGTAAGATATAAAGTTGCAATTACAAGAAATATACTCACCTAAAGGATTATTAGGAACACCTGTTCAATTTCCCATTAATGCAATTATCTAATCAACCAATCACATGGCAGTTGCTTCAATGCATTTAGGGGTGTGGTCCTGGTCAAAACAATCTCCTGAACTCCAAACTGAATGTCAGAATGGGAATGAAAGGTGATTTAAGCAATTTTGAGTGTGTCATGGTTGTTGGTGCCAGACGGGCCGGTCTGAGTATTTCACAATCTGCTCAGTTACTGGGATTTTCACGCACAACCATTTCTAGGGTTTACAAAGAATGGTGTGAAAAGGGAAAAACATCCAGTATGCAGCAGTCCTGTGGGCGAAAATGCCTTGTTGATGCTAGAGGTCAGAGGAGAATGGGCCGACTGATTCAAGCTGATAGAAGAGCAACTTTGACTGAAATAACCACTCGTTACAACCGAGGTATGCAGCAAAGCATTTGTGAAGCCACAACACGCACAACCTTGAGGCGGATGGGCTACAACAGCAGAAGACCCCACCGGGTACCACTCATCTCCACTCCAAATAGGAAAGAGGCTACAATTTGCATGAGCTCACCAAAATTGGACAGTTGAAGACAGTTGCCTGGTCTGATGAGTCTCGATTTCTGTTGAGACATTCAGATGGTAGAGTCAGAATTTGGCGTAAACAGAATGAGAACATGGATCCATCATGCCTTGTTACCACTGTGCAGGCTGGTGGTGGTGGTGTAATGGTGTGGGGATGTTTTCTTGGCACACTTTAGGCCCCTTATTGCCAATTGGGCATCGTTTAAATGCCACGGCCTACATGAGCATTGTTTCTGACCATGTCCATCCCTTTATGACCACCCTGTACCCATCCTCTGATGGCTACTTCCAGCAGGATATTTAAGGCAGTTCTAAAGGCAAAAGGGGGTCAAACACAGTATTAGTATGGTGTTCCTAATAATCCTTTTTGCGATCACGAGAAATTGCCTATAAAAAGACATAAAGTAAGAACCATGAGAAATAGCCCATTAAATTAAATAAAGTTGTAATTGTGAGATAAAAATAGTAAAACAAAATAGTCACAAATATAAGAAATAATAATATTTTCGAGAAGTTATGTTGCATATGTAAAACATAGTCACAATTACAATAAATAAAATTGTAAAGAGTAATAAAGTTGCTATTATGAGAAATACATTTACAATTGAAAGTCACAGTTACAAGAAACAAAGTTACAATTACAAGAACTAAGGTCACAATTATGATAAATTAAATTGCAACTGTGAGATATAAAGTCACAATTACAAGAAATAGTCACAATTGTGAAATATGAAGTTTAATTGTTATAAAGTTACAGTTACAAGAAATAAAGTCACAATTATGAGAAATAATCACATAATTATTTACAAGAAATAGTCGCAATTACAAGAAATAAAATCCCAATCTTGATAAATAGTCAGCAATGAAATAAAGTCACAGTTAGAAGAAAGTCACATTTCCGAGAAGTTGCAAATGTAAAATGTTGTCATAATTACAAGAAATAAAATTGCAATTGAGATATTAAGTCGCAGTTACAAGAAATAAAGTTAAAATTACAAGCACTAAAGTCGCAATTATGATAAATAAAATTGCAACCGTGAGATATAGTCTCAAATACAATAAATAAAGATGAAATTTTCCTGAAATAAAGTCACAATTACATATTACTGATTTTCATCCCAAATACATGTTGAGTTCACTTTGATCTCCCATTTTTTCAACAGTGAACTGCCAAAATATAAGTTTTACATACACAGGTGTGCACAGACCTGAAGCTGACTGGTCTTTCTTGTACAATGAGACGGATAGATTCGGTGACAACTACAGCATGAGGTAACCTCACTTAACAACACAAAATAAAAACATGTGCAGTGTCTGTTGTTCTCCCACATGTTTACATGGCCATAGTAGATGTTCTTTGAATTCAGGCTTTAGATGATTGCGAACACACTTGTTGGAAAAGTTCCCTAAACAAAGTCCCTTTTGTAATGCATTTAGAAAGAATGATTTATTCTTTGTTTGGACTTAAATAACAGGAAATTGAAAAGAACCCACAGACATATGCAGGTGTATTTGAATATGGCCCAGAGAGTTTTAACATTTCACTGAAATCCAATATTGTATGTTCTGTACTTGATGATATATAGCTCTTTGCGTTTTTCTGTGAATGCGCTGCTGAAAATAAGAGTATGAGTTCACCAAAGCTTTTCAAAGGCATTCCTTTCAAACAAAAGCAGCTGTTTCTTATCTATATAAAAATTAAAAAAAACTTAACCCAGCCAGATTTGGTTTTCTGGTCTTAGCATGTTTAAGATGGTCTAGTTGGGTCTCCAAATAATGCTTTATGTATTCTTCTTTTTTCTTTTTCTTTTCTTCTTCATTAGTTTCCAAAATGAATCACGATGGCCGCCTTTTAAAGTGACCTCCTCTGAACAAGAGTACTGGCTGTAAGTTACATTATTTCCTAAAAATATCAAATACTGTATATGCATTGCTGCCACAAATTTCTTTGGTTCCCAGCAACCTAAATCTATCTTCTGGATTTATGTGTTTAAACATTAATTACTTAAATTAAAATCCTTCATTTATAGTTATAATACATTTCCACATATTTATTGTAATTATATAGTATTAAGGAAGAAACTGCACATTTTACATTTTAACAATGTGGAACTTGCTTTAGTGTCAGTCAGCTACTTTAGAAACGGTTTGGTAATGTCAGAAAATTCACCTAATTTAGTGTCAGTTCTCTCCTAAGTCCTGGACTATGAGTGAGATAACCCCTAACCTTATAAAGGGTGGGAAAAAATGAGAAACATCCAACATCTGTGGGACAAAGATCTTTAAAGTTTCATCATGCAGACATGGGATATTGAAGCACAGAGCCAGAGAACTTTATGAAAACAACATGTTTATAGTTTGTGCAGTTTCCTAAACTAAATCAACGAAAAGATGCATCTGTATCTAGCATATGTGTATTTACTGGCCTAGGTTTATCCTAAAACTAGAAATCTAAAACTTTGAGTCTTGACGTGCATGCAAACGAAAATGTGTTGTTGCTTATAATATCTCTGTGTGTGTATCTGTGTATCCTCAGCCATCGTATGTTGCGGGTGACAAACAGTGGTGGTCTGGAGAGCGTAAATGCTGATCTTTCCATGTGTCTTCTGTTGGCTTGGGTCATCTGTTACTTCTGCATCTTTAAAGGAGTGAAGACCACAGGCAAGGTCAGCTGATGCTCTTGCGCATAAAACTATTTGCTAATGAAATAATCAAGGTAAAACAATGTCATATCTAGTACTCATCATAAACAAAAACTATGAAAACCCATAGAGTTACATTGAAGGAACTCATTTAGTGACCAAAATCTACGGACTCTTTTGAGCAATCATTAATAACACATTAGCAATCATCTTGTAACAAATGATAACACACAACCAAACAGTAGCGTGCTAACAGTCATTCAAAACATTTTAGCTACAGCATAGTAACCACTCAAACCACCCAACAATGTAGTATAAGACTAAAAACAGGCCAGAATACCTCAACAACCACATAGAAACACCTTAGAAATGGCAAAGCTATGTCCTGGCAACCACCCTTAAGCGGTTGTGGTGCGATGTAACAGCGAACAGTGTAGACACGGTGTTAGCATCATAGCTGATCTCTTTATATAACATTGCAGAAAGCTCACTAGGAAATCATAAAATAGGGCTGGAGTTTTATAGAAAAGTCTCTTAATTAGCATGACGTGTGTCAATGTTTTGCAGGTTGTGTACTTCACTGCTACGTTCCCCTACTTAATGCTCTTCATCCTTTGCATCAGAGGAGTGACTCTCCCAGGGGCTGCAACTGGGATTTCTTATTACCTGTATCCTGACATCAGTAAACTCTCCAGTCCTGATGTAAGTGGAACTAAATTCCGGCATCCCAATATGCACGCTATCCACCCCAAATAGTATCAGAGATTTGAATTAGTATTTCCCAAATCATGGTATGTTGAAAGGAGTATCCCAAAAATACACAGATGGTTTTCGAAGTGCAGATCCATGCACACTCTAATGCAGGGCTGGGCAACTCTGGCCCTCAATATCCAATTTCCTGTAGAGTTTAGCTCCCACCCGGGTCAAACTCACCTGTCTGTAGGTGTGTTTTTGATTAGGGTTGGAGTAAGTTCTGCAGGAAAATTGTCCAGGTCTCATTGCCTGCCAAAGGAAAGCATTTTTACATGTCTGAATTATACAGAACCTTTTCTGGTCTCTGTCTTGACTTGGACACGACCCTCTTCTGGTTTAAGTCTTACTCAACCTACTTAGTTCTCAGCATGAACTCAAACTTAAACAAGCTGGTCTTGACTACAACACTGATTTTCACAATTTCACACTTAAGAATAATCAGATGTAAAGAGTACCTGTATTTAGCGTGCTGTCCGAAGAGACTGCTTTAAGCACTCCAGATGAGTGCGAGGAGACAGGTTGGCGGAGGGATGCAGAAAACTGTCGAGGAACATAGGTGAGTTGGCTATGTATATATATATATAGGCCTCATTTTGTACTGATTGGATAGGATATTTAAACATGTTCCTCCCAAACTTTGTTAAAGGACCTGTATGTAGGATTGTGGCCAAAACTGGTACTGCAAACACTTTCAAATTACTGTAGAGGTGTATCCCCTCTCCCCCTCCCCCCAGACTCGAGGTTGCCAGATAGGCTACAGGATCCAGCAGGAACGTAGGCTGCTTCATGGAGCTTACAATGGCAAATGACGAGTCCTACACAGTAATTTGGGTTTTTCTTTCTGTTAATTATGTCTATGCTTCATGAGAGGTATTTTAGGTTTCGTAAAGTTAGACATTTTTTATCCAAAAAGTGTGTAGCTGCAGCTGTGGTAAACAGAGCAGAGCTGGCAACCCGGATGCCCAAACACTACTGACTTCGTGATTGGTAGATAGGTGGAGGCGGCCCTTCAGGCCAAAACACAACATGTCAACATCAACATCAGTTGAGGGCTGCAACTTCACTTTTAAAATGACAATATTCTGGCCGGACTAATGTTGTCAGTGATATAAGTATTTGAAATTAACATGATTTCTTAATGTCTAGTGACATATCAGGGCCATTTTATGATTAATTGAAAAACATTTCTTACATACAGTTCCTTTAATAAAACATAATTAACTATTAAATGCATCATAATGCAAAAGCAGGAACAGAGTTCTCTGCATGAAAGACCCACAACTGGCAGATCAACGTGTTATTTGGTAGGAAGAAATTGTTGACTAGTGTAAATAAAATAAGGAGTCTGTATGACGAATGTTAATTGTGACAAGATGACTGAAAGCCTGGATGGGCGTAGTCCCAATTTAATGATGTATCATGTCCCAAAACATGCCTACTCTTGCCTTCTCTTCTGCTATACACAAATACAATTCTTATTAGCATTTCTGCAAAGTTGGTTCTCGCACATTTCACAGCATTTTTAAAGTGAAATGCCCAGTAAGTGGCACTAAAATTGCATTACATTTTAAATATGTACTTGCAAAAATATGTACTTAAGCTTCACACACACAAAAAGAGTATATACATTTAGGTGCAGTGGTGTTCCTGGAGGGCCACTGTCCTACCAGATCACTGAAACGTTTGCTTCTTGTCCACTAAATGGAATTTCTGAAACACAAAACATAAATCATGTGAGCCAACTCAATACACATAATGATTTTTTTTAATACAAAGCATTATTTTATTATATTTCAGGATAAACATATGTCATCAGACAGGTAATGAAAACAATCTAGCTAAAATGTATCATTTATTTATGTCTGAAATATTGCACGTATATGTAACAAGCAAAGAATAATGTCAGAAAGATGATCAGTTCTGCTGTTGTTCTTAAATGCCATTAATGATGTTGTACAAGGAGGACATTGTCACGTCGCTGAAAATAAAGTCATCGGTGTCCCACTGTGTATTGAGCCAGTGTCCTTTACAGTCCTTCACAGTGGCCAAATTCTTGTACACATAAACAGATTCACGAGCTCTGGAGCTAGTTGAGATGCACCCAAGAAGAATAAGAGGAAATAAGGAGCTTAATGAGGGAGAGCAGGTGAGACAAATTAACCAATAGAAGGGCGGGGTTAAAACAAAAGACAGGAGAGCACATGGCACATAGGTCCCATTTTAACTGCAAGTGACCTAATTCAGATTGTTTCTTCTCATGTGGCACAGATCGGATATGACATGTGAACGTGTAAGCAGGAAAAAAATTCATGCATTCCGATATCCTCAGATCAGATTCAGGCCTCACTCATTTGTGGTAATAAATCCAATATGCATCTGCCATGTAAGTGGTCAAATCGGATATTCCACAGTAAATGCGAGTTGTACGCCATTGAAAAAGGGACGAAGGTTAATGACGTCAACTCAGGTGGACACGAATTGCGATCAAGGGCTCTCCTCTTTTTCCTCTGCCTTACGAGAGAAATGTTTTGCTTTAAAGAAAATAATTGCATAATAACTCTGAATCCATTGCATATCGCGCGGTTTTAGTTATTTTTCTGGGTCATTTCCCATTTCTGCGTCTTGGGCTGTTTCGCCAGTATAGTGTAAATGCAAATATCGGATATGGGTCACTTTTAAAAGATGATGTAAGCGGGTCGTAAAAGAAATTAGATTTAGTCACCGAATCGGAATAGTGCATAAAGACCTGCAGTGTAAATGCAGCCACAGAAACAAACACAATGACAATCAACCACATCTTCAGCATGACAAGACAATAGGAGTTGTCAGAGCTCTATCATCAAACCAAGAATAAATAGACCGAAGTGACAGAACCCCGACACGTAAAAAACCTACAACAACAACAAAAAGCATAAGTGGAATTTTATAGATGGATTTCTCATATGCTGTCATGTGCTTTTCATGGAACAGTACACTGCTATGCTAGCTAGTAAGACAGTACATTTCATTGATGTAGCATGTATAGAATAGTCCAAATGTGTGAATCTGGCTCATGAGGATGGTTTGGTTGGATTGGAATCCATGGAATTCTTTCCATGAAAATGACCTGTTAATGGTCTAAAGAACTTATTAACTGTGATGATTCTGTAATGGTTCCAGACAGGGAGGTTTGTTTCTGTGAGCCTCAGGCATAGCTACTAACACTGGGTCTCTACATAGAACTAGAAGGGAAACCAAAATATGTAACTTTTGTTTTCAGAAAGAGTTCTGCTTTTCCCAATGCAAGTGACAAAACTATTATTATAAATAGTTATTATCTTAGAGAGGGATTTTATTCACTTTTACCGCAACAAACAATAACATTTGATGAGAAACTGAAGCAAAAAGGCGATGGAATGCTTGGGAGGTGTGTTTTTGGAGGGGAGCCACGTTTGTCTCATGGGGTTTGTTCTGGATATGCAGTACAGTAGGGAGGTGTACAAGAATAAGTTTGTTGGAATTAGACTTGAGGCATCTGAAAAAGTGATGTAGGGAGGCAGCAGAGAACAAATCTTGGATTGTGGGTTATGTAATATCCAATGGGTTGTTTTAGGGTGCCCTCCATTCAGTTGTCCTCCTGCCACTCACAACAGCTGTGCCTGGTGGACTTTGGGAAAGAAGAAGCAGAGTCCACTTTTTTTAAGTCTAATTTGAATACATGTTCTCATACTATTTGGGGCCAGATTTACTAACAGCAATTTGCGCTGAAAATGCATGGACAGGATTATTTTTGCAGCTGACCTTATTGCAGACACATTTGTAGCAGTTTCCCTTTCAGACACAACATTTATGGGAGGAGAGTATTTAAATGAATCATGTAAGGTGGTTTACTAGAGTTTGTGCTTGTCAATTTACTGGTTTTTGCGCAATTATTTAACGGCCCCAAAAAACATGTCTTAAAGTTGTCATGAACTGGCTTTTTTTTTTATACTGTTGTCTGAGGTCAACTTATGACGTTCATCATAATGAATTAGTATTAGGCTATCTTCTACACTGGTTTTGGGGCTCTCTGAAAAACACTCGGTTTTGATGGGCGTGCCACACTGAAGACTTGGAAGTAAATGCCCACGGCTAGGATTGGATAAGATTTGCATATTTAATTAGCTTCAGCTCCCCTCAGTACATGTGGGAATCGTCTGGGGAAATGCTAAGAGGACTCACAAAATATCTTTAGCAAACAAACACAATGATTTATCTCTCATCCCATGATTGATTGGAATATTATTTTTTTATTACTTGGCTTGCCTGATCGTTGAATATATCCACGGACACACATGCGCGTGTGCCCACACACACGCACGCGGACACAAGCGCGAGCGAGCGCGCCCACACAGACACACAAACACCTGCAAGAAAGGAATGTTATTTCACTATTTAGCCTGTCTAAAAAACAAATAGCCCCATGACGTTAGTCTGATCACGAGTGAACGTCTCGGTTACGTATGTAACCCTCGTTCCCTGAGGAGTGAACGGAGACATAACGTCTGACTGACGAATGGGGGTTTCGCTTAGAAGCCTGACAACTTCGAGATCTAGAAAGCGCCCAATGGCAGTGCCAATGTCATGGGCATGCGGAATTTGCATAGCAGTCTCCGCCTCAACGCGTGGGTATATCAGGAAGAACGCTGGCATGATCACATTATGTTACCTGCTGAGGAGCCACGTCTCCGTTCCCTCCTCAGGGAATGAGGGTTGCATATGTAACGAGACATTCCCTTTCGTTCAGTCACTACGAGTAACGCCAGTGACTGACGAATGAGGGTCCCAATATAATCACGCCACTCGGCTGTCTTCCAGTGCCCTGCATAAGGCTAGTATGGACGAAGGACTCCCACTTAACACATGAATAACAAGGTACACTGGGAATCATATTCTAGGTGGAAGTTTGCGCCAAGCTGCCTACCCATAGGGAGGACTTAAGAATACAAATATGACCTGCTAAGGGCTGCATATAGAAGAACTCTGGGGTAACAGCCGAAAGTGGATTTTTAACCCCAGGGCTGGCAAGGCTTGCCAGGGCCTGCCAAGGGAAAGATACCTGCTCGATGAGGCTTACGGTGGAAATATACATGTGGGGGTCGCCCAGAGGGGTAACCATGCACACGGAGGAACCTGGCCTGACATGAGGGTCTGGGCTCGAAAGGGCAGACTTACTGGTGTCGGCATTGACAGTGCTGTAGGGGCTCAGGGCTTCCGGGAAGCTCACCTGAAGAAATATTGCATATATCCAGTCTGTGGAGTGGAGTAGCGAGCAAGTGAATACACCTGAGCCCAGTCCATTACCCGCCACTTGTAGAGGCAAGTACATAGTCGGACACAGGCTCCACTCGGAGATTGTAGAATCTGGCGAATGTGTTTAGTGTCGCCCAGCTTGCAGTTCTGCAGATGTCTGTCAGCGGAGCGCCATGCACTAGAGCCCAAGAGGAGGGTGGAGTGCACCCTGACCCCAAGGGGGCATGGGCGCCCCTGCTGCTGGTAAGCCAAAACAATGGTGTCCACTATACAGTGAGACAGCCTTTGCTTTGAGAGAGCCTTTCCCTTCAGCTTCCCACCATAACAGACAAAGAGCTGGTCTGAGGTCCTGAAACACTGCGTTCTGTCTAAGTAAGCAGGTAGGGCGTGTACTCGACAGAGCAGTGCCAAGGCTGGGTCTGCCTCCTCCAAGGGCAGCGCTTGCAGGTTCTCCACCTGGTCTCTAAACGGAGTGGTGGGAACCTTGGGCACATATCCAGGCCGGGGTCTCAGGATCACATGAGAATTAGCCGGCCGAATTCCAGGCACGCTTCGTCAACTGAAAATGCCTGCATGTCCCCTACCCTCTTGATGGAGGCCAAAGCGATCAGGAGCAACATCTTCATAGACAGGAACTTAATGTCCACTGACCGCAATGGCTCAAAGAGAGCCCTCTGCAGAGCATCTAAAAGTACTGCGAGGTCCCAAGAGGGCACGAGGGGAGCGCGAGGAGGATTTAGTCTCCTCGCTCCCCTAAGGAACCTAATGACCAGGTCGTGCTGACTTACCTTTTTGTTCTCCAGGAGGTAGTGGTGAGATAAAGCAGCCACATATACTTTAAGGGTGGAAGGAGACAGCCTTCGTTCCAACCCTTCTTGGAGAAACGAGAGCAAAGCCAGTGCTGAAGCTGTCTCATATGAAGCAATCCGAGAAGCAGATGTTACATGCCCCAGGAGCCTCTGAAATAGTTTCAGTGGAACCGCGCTCTTGCTCTCGAATTTGATGGAGGCAAGTCAGCAGTGACTGCGCGCGCTCGCTCGTAAGCTGCGCGTACATGGCGACCAAGTTGATCTCCATACCGAGAAAAGAGATCCTCTGCACTGGGCATAGTTTGCTCTTCTCCCAGTTGACCCGAAGGCCCAGACAGCCTAAGTGCTGGAGCACTAGGACTCTGTGTTCGCACACCTGCTCTCGAGAGTGGCTCAGTATGAGCCAGTCGTCGAGGTAGTTCAGGATGCGAACCCCGTGCTGCCAGAGTGGCGCAAGCGCTGCATCGACGACTTTCGTGAAGACGCAAGGGGACGGAGATGGCCTGAATGGGAGAACCGCGTGCTCATATGCCCGCCCCGTTCCACTGGTGTCTGCTCTGAGAGGAGGCTGGCGACAGAGAGGGGATGTGAGTGGCGGGACCCGGGGGTGGCGCGCACTGTCATCACCGGTCTCTGGCTGCTCAGGGATGGGTTTGTCAGTTCTTTCTTTAATCACATTGGGGTGCTGCTGACCCGGGGGCCAGCAGCTGAATAAAAGATTCTCCACCGGAGGAAGGAGTGGCCCTGCTGCTATCTCCTGGAAAGAACTGACCATCCCTGAGCTGTCCGCGTCAGGAGCGCCACTTAGCCTGGCGGTTCTTCACGGGCTGCTTATTTAAGGGAAATGGACGAGAAAAAATGGCGCATAATGCAAGAAGCTTTTATACCTTTTACTATGTACACCTATTATACCATAAACACAGCATCCGTAGGGGCTGCCATTGTTGTCTCGCGGGTTATGTGACATCAGAGCTCGTAACTGGGAGTACATCGATCTAGTACGAGTTCACGGGTGGAAAGTCACAGGTTTGACTGCCGTTCCAGTGCACGTTCACGGGTAGAAGGTTGGAAAAACGCGGGTTACGGGTTGGCTGAAACGCGGCATAACTTACAGTTACTTATTAAAATGTTAACGATTACAAAGGGGGTTACATCTGAATATTTTTCCTGATAAAAAGATAGGATATGTTGAATAATATTAATTTGTGGCTTTGGCTGTTTTTGATTTGCACAATGCCTCCTGCCATTAAATGGCTGTTTAGTAAAGTGATGCTATTCTGATGCTTTCGATTAGTTCTCTTGTTTGAATTTTTACATCAAACTAATTAAAAGTAATTAAATGTAATCAGTTACATTAATCTAAGACATTTTTCAAATTATTACCATTAACAACAATCAAACCTAAAAATTTATGTTATCGTCTGATTTTTGTCTGACCCAGTACACACATTGTACTCGCTCAAAAAGTTCAGCGTTTTTTAGAACGGGGTGCAGCGCCCCTCTCCAAAGCATTGTTCTGGAAGAAGATTGGGATACACCAGAATCACAGCCAGATTTCAGAGTTGTTCTACCTTTGAAATCACAGTCTCACCCCTGTTTGGGACCTCAGTAAGAACACAATAAGCTTGAAGGAGGCAATAAAGATGATGTCTTGCATTGAAACTTCATCCACTGCCATGGTGTCACTGTAGGGCATTATAATGTTATGAAAATTAATGATTAATTACAAACTTCTGAATATTTAGCCATATATATATTTTTTTTTTTTTCTGTTGATTTTTTTTCTTTCTTTCCCCCCTTGCCTCCTCAGAGACAATGCACTCACACAGGAAGTGTGTATAAATATATAGGCGGATAGGGTATCATGTATATGCAGTCTTGGAAAAGAAACACTAGCATTTCGAAACTGAATTGGAGGATGTCAACCTTGTAACCCTGCTTATAGTAACCAGATGTGCGGCAGAGTAGAGGCCCATTTTAGGAGTGCCTTTGTTTAAACTTGTGCAAACAAAACTTGATGTCTGCAGTACATGTCTGATGTAAATCTCAGAAACAATCTCAAGTACCCCCCTCAAAATGTTGATTTGTGTGTAAAGATTTGCTACATGTTCTTTATCTCTTTTTCTGCAGGTATGGTGTGATGCAGGCACTCAGGTGTTTTTCTCATATGCTGTGTGTCAAGGAGTCCTCACAGCGCTGGGCAGTTATAACAGATTCAACAATGACTGCTACAAGTCAGTAACCTCCTGCATTAATGTACAGCACCCCATCCATTTTCCCCCGTGATACATAACTAATACATAAATAATAGTCTTTATTTATCAATGTATCTGTATTCTATGTTCAACAGGGACTGTATAGCACTCTGTTTTCTGAACAGCTGCACTAGCATCTTTGCTGGGTTTGTGGTCTTCTCTATTCTTGGGTTCATGGCCCATCAGCTAGGTCTACCCATGGAAGACATAGTATCATCAGGTACACTGTAAAACAAACTGCTTCCTTACATTTTTTAAGTACAATCAACTTGGATGTTTAAGTCATTTCAACTTAAATTACATAAAACTGATTTAAAAACTGAAAATTGCTTAACTTATTTTGGTTGCGTTAAAGTAATGTTAAAACATATGTTGCCATAACTTATTGATCATATACTTTTTTACAGTGTAGATATTGTTTTTACGAGACTATAAGCTGTATTACGCATACACTGCAGGGTTGCCAGGTCTGTGCAACAAAAGTAGCCCAATGGCCAGGCAAAACTAATGCGATTTTCTCCAGTGGGCGGCCAAATTTGTATTCTCCATGAATTTGTATGTCTGGGTGGTGTTTTGGGGGTTTTGGAGCATCTAAATCATATTTACGGGGTTGGAAATCAACCCGTGGAAAAAAAAATTATCCGCGGACTTGGCAACACTGGTATGGAGCCCCTAATGGGACATGGTTATGGAACAAAATATGAAATGTGAGGAAAAATTTGATTACATTTTTTTGTGGGTTTCTTTCTTTAAAATGTTGTGTTCTCTCAGGAAAAAATTTGTTGCATTCCCCCAACAAATTTCCTCACAAAATATTTGCGTTCTATTGCAAAACTATTGCCTTCCCTGAGAAACTTTGCAATACGTTGCCCCTAAAGGGATATTGTGATGGAAAAAAATATGATATGGAAGGAAAAATGATATGTCAATGCTTTTGTATTCTCTCGCAAGTGTCTCGTGCTCCCCCAATAAACTTTGCGAAAAAATGTAAAAGTTTCTTGGAGAACACAAACATTTCTCGGGGGAATTCAAAAGTTTTGTGAGTAACTTTGGGGCGGATTTACTGAGTCTAGTGAAAAAGAAGACCTGCTCAAATCCCAGATATGAACCTTAGTGAACACATTTGGGAATTTGTGAGCCAGGCCCTGTAGTGTATTGTGGTATCTTGCTATGTTGCTGATGACCACAAGAGAGCATCTCAGGCCAACACTTGTGGTTTTGCATAGTCTGAGTGTTATTTTGGAAACAAAATATTGATAAAATGTATCAATACAATTAGATTTAAAATAAATACATTAGGAATAATTTGATGACTATTTTAAAAAATCAAACATGCATTAATAGTCAAGGTCATGCAACATTAGTTTAATTTTTAATTATGATTATTTTATTGCAGGTCCTGGATTAGCTTTCATAGCATATCCCCGAGCCCTCTCTCTGTTACCTGGACCTCAGTTCTGGTCTTTTCTTTTCTTTTTTATGGTACTTCTGCTGGGCCTTGACAGCCAGGTACAGTTATTCAACATCAATTATGCACATATAGTATAAATAACATATTATATTTTATATATTTTTTAGACTTTAGGGTTGAACACATGTGTGAGGTGTTATATTTATGTTTTTTTCTAGTTTGTGTGTGTGGAGAGTTTAGCCACAGCTCTTACAGACCTGTTTCCTGGAGTTCTAAGGAAGCGGCGAGAGCTTTTGGTGTTGGGAATCGCCGTCATCTGCTTCTTACTGGGACTGCCCTTCATCACAAAGGTATGAAGATGATGATAGATAGATAGATAGATAGATAGATAGATAGATAGATAGATAGATAGATAGATAGATAGATAGATAGATGATAGATAGATAGATAGATAGATAGATAGATAGATAGATAGATAGATAGATAGATAGATAGATAGATATGATCTAACTTTTATTCATGCCATATTTTAGGGAGGAATCCATCTGTTCACTGTGATGGACACCTACGGCCCGAGTGGAATTAACTTGCTCATTATCGCCTGCTTTGAGACGATTGTTGTTGCGTGGGTCTATGGTAGGATTATTATTGAATGTATTGTTTCTCTACATCACATTATGGGTAACACTTTATTTTAAGGTCACATAGTTACACATTACTACATGCACTTAGTAATAAATAAAGTGTATCCCACAATTGTTACACATTATGAATAGTCACATTACAATGTAATTACAATGTAATAAATATTTAGTACTTGGTAATTTAAGTTTAGAAAAGGGTTACACTTTTATTTCTAGTTCTATATCTAGTTACATTGTACTTACTCAAATAAGTAAGTAATATTAGAGTAATATTATTTAACTACATGTACTTATTATAGAGTTGGGGTTTGGTTTAGGGTTAGTTACTTGTCATTATGCATAATTTACTTTTATTTCTATAGTAAGTGCATGTAGTAGCGTGTAACTATGTCACCCTAAAATAAAGTGTTACCTATCTTTAAACCACACATACATGTTGGGTTTCCATGTTTTATAGGGACTTTCCATAGACATATAGATTTTTATATTGTACAAACAGTATATTCTATCCGCTAACCCTAACCCTACCCATAAACCTACCTATCACAGAAAACGTTCTGCATTTTTACATTTTCAAAATAAATCACTATAAGCTGTTTTCCTCATGTGGACCAAAACTATCCAACTGTACATTTCGTCCCCTTAACCCGTTTACTCCCAAATTTGTAATCCCAATTTTTTTCTTGCAAATTGAGTACATGGATTTTACTCCTAAGACCTCCATAACACACAAACATTATGCCCTCTTTGATTTGATGTTGGTTAAGTTAAATATTAGGTTTTAAATTTGGTCACAATAGTGTCAGCTGGGAAACAGCATAGTCAGAATTCACACAAATTCTTCAATTGAAAACACAATTGATCCCAGCTTGGTTGTTGATCCCAGCTGTCATTTTTTATTTTTGTGGATGTGTTGGACCGTGCATTTTGTGTGTAACGTCTCTGTCCTCCCTGCACTTGAGGGTGAGGCAGTTGAGGGTGAATGTGCTGGTGATGGCTCAGATAGGAAGTGCCGGGCTGGGGAGGCCCATTTGCCAAGTGGACTGTTGGATGGGGATGCAGAGGTGGTCCGGAGGATGGGTGGGTCACTGGTAAGTTCACCTCTCCATCACCGTTTTGTGGTCTGCCTGGCCGGTGGGCCGTTTCCCGCAGATGCCCTCTATCTAGGCCAGGGTTTCTCAAAGTCTACATCCAAAGGTCCAAATCTGAATTTTCATCAATGACAAAGGTCCGGAACTAATGGTAATTACAAAACTTGTTTTTAATAAACATGTATAACAAATCAACATTCATTTTATGAAAAAAATAAGGTGCCTTTTGCATTCAAAATACATGAATAACAAGTGCAAAAGTGGCAAAACCATTAATTTAAATTTTCTTAACAAAACACCACAAAAGTATCATGGTACAAAATACAGAGCAGTCTAATGTGAGAAATAGCACTGTCTGTCTCCCATCAGCTGACAGTGTTTTGTCATAAAATGCCGTTTGGCATTTCCACTCTTCACAACTGTCTCGTTACAAATCAAACAGAATGGCTTCATGCTGGATTGGGGCAAAATGAACGCATACCTCTCTGTCCAATCATCTTTGAAAACTATATTCTTTGTCAACTTTTCTTTTTATTTCCTGGAAAATGACATCCTACACCCATTCAAACGCTACTGCGGTGAAGTGTCACGTCGCGTCAAAAGTACACTCACTGGATGTCATGGCAACTGAATCACAGAGGAAAACTTTAAATATCTCGCCTTCGCTTTAATTCACCCTTTGCAGCAAGTTTGATTGACAGGCGATCTGACCAATCAAATCGCAGAATGTCTGTGCCGTTTTGTCCGACAAAGCAGTCAGGAGAATTCGTAGATTAACATTGGTGGACTTGAACTTGAAAATGTTATCACGTATAACGTTATTTACTGACATCTTTCCATGGTTGAAACAACATTTCTTTTAGTGTTCATTCATGTTTATTTGATGCTTATCAATGAACTAGAAGGAAGAGATGATCTTTTGCATTACAGCGATCAAGACACATTAAATAGAGACAAATGGTATTTATTGTTTGAATTTCTTTAAAAAAATGACAAATTTTGAAAGGTGAGACTTTGTTTCATATCAAAAGTAACCTGCTCTGTCCTGTCTGTCGGCGGGTTGACAGTGTCCTGTTTGCTCCGCGATGTATTTTCTCTATGTGAGAACGTGTGTAGTGTGAGAACGCCATGGCTTGTCGGACATAGCAACAGTAACTAAAGGGGGCGGGTCTTTGCGAACGGTCGGACCATCTCCAAAAAGACCTAAAACTAGTCTAAACAAATGATTTTGACATGCGTTTATCAAAGTAGGAAATCCAGACTTTTAATCCCTTACACACAATTACTGCTGTTGAAATACGAAATGGAGGCGGGTCCGGATTGAATTCCCTCCGGGTCCGGATCCAGTCCGGAGTCCGGACTTTGAGAAGTGCTGATATATTGGCCATCACTGTCGCGGCCTCTTTCTCAAGTGTGGGAAGGGTGGTGATGCTACACACAGCACTTGGGGGGGTCACGCACGTCTGGGAGGTCCCATGCATCTGATAGTTTTGTACTGTGTGGAAGTGGACGGATGATGGCTGGGATTGGCAGCCGACACCTGTGTTTTCAATTACTGTGTTTTGGGACAATTGTGAGCATAAGATACAGGGTATCTGCAGGTTTCACCCAGTCAAATTTAAGATGTTTTAAGTCATTTTTAAGGCCATTATGAATTAAATTTAAGACCTTTATCACGTACAAAGAACAAAAAAACATACAAAGGAAATTTAGAATTGCAAAATTACTTGCAAAGCAAATTAGTATTAGTAAACTTGCACTTCCTCATAGCTCAGTCCCACCAGGATTTCACTATATACAGTATATATTCATGTATTCATGTACAAAATTCATCTTGTTCGTTATTTCAAAAAAGTCTGGTTCAGTGGTGTATCTAGCTTTAATAACATGATCACTTAGGGTGGGAAATATGACCAAAAAGTAAACCAAAAAAAGTGAAACCAAATTAAGATAGCCTAGCCTACACTCATTCCTTTCTGTGTGTTAAGTAAGGGATAATGTACATCCAGCCAGAATAAACCCCTTCAGAGTGACATAAGACCCTTCCTCTGATCACTCTGTCGGGGGTTTAGTCTGCGATAACAACCGGCTGGATGTCCAGCCTAAAACTTTGATTTTGAAATGTAAGACATGTAAGACTTTTTAAGATCCAGCTGGCACCCTGAATATGCATGAGTATAATTCTCAAAATATACCAATAGTAGACCCTTTAAAGAATATATGTATAATTATGATAGTTCTACCTGTTAATTAAGGTGTTTTCCTTGCTTTTTCTGTTAGTCTGGGGAAGACATCTTCGTCTAGATGTGCAATGTGACCTCTCACACTAGTCACAAGACATTTGATACATTCTATTTTTTCATTTAAAAGTTGAATTTCTTGCCCAAAGCCAACAACACCACTTTTAGAGCTTTCAGAAATAAGAAAAAAGACACAGTCACAATTGTGACCGGTGGGAATAAACAGGTTTTTAATATAGGGTTAAACAGGACCACACACACACACACACACACACACACACACACACACACACACACACACACAGTGTTTTCATAGGCGTAAAGGATTTTATACTGTAGAAATTGTACATTCTATCCCCCTACACTGCCCCTGCCCCTAAACCTACCCATCACAGGAAACATTCTGCATTTTTCCATTTTCAAAAAAACATTATTTAGTATGTTTATGAATCCATTTACATTGTGGGGACCGCTGGCTGGTCCCCACAATGTAGGTGATCATAGGTTTATATTACATTGTGGGGACACATTGGGGGTCCCCCACAATGTAATATAAACAGGTACACACACACACACACACACACAAAACTAATACTGTGTAATAAATGCAATAAGAAATACTTTTTCAAAATTGGTTTAAGATAAACAAGAAAAAAACTGTCACACAAATGACTGGTTTGCAGGTGCAAACCGTTTCTATGACAACATTGAAGATATGATAGGATACGCACCATTCCCTGTGCTGAAGTACTGCTGGCTCTTCATTACCCCACTCATCTGTGCCGTGAGTTCACATCTTGTTGTTTTTGTGTATTGTCCCAACATCTGCATAGTTTTCTCATTAGTTTACCATTGATCAATTCATGTTTCATTGGCCATCCAGCTATGCATCAATTCCTTCAATACATCAGTCTGTGCAGCTTGCCTGTCCCAGTGTGAAGCTTTTTTGTCTTCAGATTCTTTTACTTTTATTGATCTTTTTCACACACTTTCAAAACGACTAGTGTCAAACTATAACTACTTAAAATTTTGATTTACACATTTAGCAGACACTTTATCCAAAGCTATTTTATATTAAATATAAAATGATTCAGGCTGGTTTTGCAGAGCTTAGGCTTTTCAAGGTCTTTAAGGTACATTAACTATATAGTATTTCATGATGTTAAATGTATTTTTTGCAGTTTATACTATGCACATTCATATAAAACATATTTCATTGGTCATTGTGAATTTATCGAATCCAGTATAAATTTTGAAAGGGAATACAGGAATGTGTTTCTTTTTTCCCTTTAGGCTACTCTGCTGTATAGGCTGCTGGGTATTACATCTATGTCTTCAGTTGATCAATTTGTGCCAGACTGGAGTTACAAGTTTGCACCTTTGCTCGCAGTCATTCCTATGCTGTGCATACCAATCTTCCTGTTCGTCTCTTTAAGAAAGGTAAGCGAAATCCATCAATCAATCCAACCCATCCGTTTATCATCCAGTCATGCATTCATTCATCCTTATATGTCTCTCAGTCAATTCCATCTGTCGCAGCATCTGTTCTCCATTCTTAAGTACTATTTACAACACATTCTTACTACTAATTTGTCACGTACTGTATGGATGCTTGGTCAGGACCCCTTGGCGTCACTTAACTCATAGGGCAGCCCTTTAACGCCACTTTCTGACATGCAGGATACTCCATTGCTTTCAGTGAGAAACCTTTGTTGACACATATGACATATATTCAATTTAAACATCCACAATCATTTTATTTGCATTACACAGACTTTTTTGAGCATGTAACCCAACCCAACCCCTACCCCTTAAACCTAACCATTTGTACAACTCACAATTTATTCAAAAAGTTAAAATATTTCAAGTGTTCTAAGGCCAAACAATTGGTTTGCATGAGCAACAGACCTAAAAGTCTCCATCCACCGTAAAGCTCAGATCCTGTGCACACATTCAAAAACTGCCACCAGAAGAAGCGTTATGTCAGCTTTGATTGTGTTATGCGATTGGCTCTCGTATTTTGTGACCTATTGTGTCTGGGTGTTAGCCTGGATGCCAGCCAAACTCAGCCCCGCCCACAACATTTTTGCTCGGGCAGTTCGGTCTGGACTCAATCCATATTGGAGTAATTATTATTATTAAACTGTTGGGACCAATGACATTGTCAGGGCCGGCTTTAGACAATGATGGACAGATGATAAACAGTAACGTAATCATCCACATCATCGAAGGCGCTTGGGTTGAATTTTTTCTAATCCTAAACGGAGAACTTGTTTGTATATGCATTTATCTTCACTATTTCTCTCAGAAATGATAATTGTGTTGTTAAGTACTCCGTGTATCCTTAAATTATTTTTTTACAACACCGGCAAAGATCGTTTTACTTTCTTCTAACGTTACTTATTCCAGCGTGCGTGCAGACAGGGTTACCAAGTTTTTACAACAAAACCACAAGTCACAACATGCACAACCTTGAGGCGGATGGGCTACAACAGCAGAAGACCCCACCGGGTACCACTCATCTCCACTACAAATAGGAGATGATAAATTTGCACGCACTAACCAAAATTGGACAGTTGAAGACTGGAAAAATGTTGCCTGGTCTGATGAGTCTTGATTTCTGTTGAGACATTCAGATGGTAGAGTCAGAATTTGGCGTAAACAGAATGAGAACATGGATCCATCATGCCTTGTTACCACTGTGCAGGCTGGTGGTGGTGGTGTAATGGTGTGGGGGATGTGTTCTTGGCACACTTTAGGCCACTTAGTGCCAATTGGGCATCATTTAAATGTCACGGCCTACCTGAGCATTGTTTCTGACCATGTCCATCCCTTTATGACCACCATGTACCCATCCTCTGATGGCTACTTCCAGCAGGATAATGCACCATGTCACAAAGGTCGAATAATTTCAAATTGGTTTCTTGAACATGACAATGAGTTCACTGAATTAAAATGATCCCCACAGTCACCAGATCTCAACCCAATAGAGCATCTTTGGGATGTGGTGGAATGGGAGCTTCATGCCCTGGATGTGCATCCCACAAATCTCCATCAACTGCAAAATGCTATCCTATCAATATGGGCCAACATTTCTAAAGAATGCTTTCAGCAACTTGTTCAATCAATGCTACGTAGAACTAAGGCAGTTCTGAAGGCGAAAGGGGGTCAAATACAAGTGTTTCTAATAATCCTTTAGGTGAGTGTATATTGAGTACTTTTTAGATAAAAAAGCTTTTATTTGTAATATATTTCTTATATATTTCAAATTTAAACAATTAATATACAAAAAATATATAAATAAAAAATGTATTCCAATCTTTAGACAACTGAAAAAGTGGAGTATCTTATAAGTATTAGTTTCTTGATTTTTGACTCAAGTCCATCCTGAAGAAGGTATTGTGTATACCGAAAGAAAAAAAAAAGCGCCCTAACCACCATATTGCTACGATCGGTATTACATATTCCATCGCATTTTTTAAGAAAACGTGCCGCATAATCAAGGATTTTTGCCCGCAATAATCACAAAAAAACCCTGAATTTAAGTGCAAAAAGTGCTCAATATAAGAGATCGGAAAAAAACGTAATTAACAGGCATTTCACACACGTTATTGCACACACCACTGCCAAAATGTCATTCATTGATACTGTACAAAAAAAGAACAATGCGCTTACCTTTGTGTTGCGCTTTGCTTTGATAAAACTACAGGCAGGGTTGCCAAATTTCACGCATTTGGCGTGAGACACACGCTTTTAGGCTCTGACTCACGCTCTCACTCTGCCCAACTTAATCTCACGCCAAATTGCAAACCTGCTTTTGATATTTAACAAAGCTAAGCTTTTAAAAACATTTTTTTTTTTACGTTTTAATGTGAAATTCAAACAAATAAATAGCGTTTTGGCGCTAATGTGGCATAATGTTAAAGCCAGAGGCATTGAAAAACGGAGTTGCGACAAGCATTCATCTCCCGGCGGCGCATGACGTCACATGGTTCATGGAGCGCTCAATACTTCTAGCGATGTGTCAGTGGATTTGAATGGCTTACGCGGATACACAACAGTTTCATTATACAGATGTTTGCAGCAGTTTTGGTAAACAGTACAGCATAGTGTGCATTGATTATTAAGTCAACCATATGTACAGGATTGTTTTATTATGATGAGTGATAGAGATGCAACACTGTTAACATTAATGTTATTAGTATTTAGCCCTCAGGTGTTCCTAACTGGTCACACTCACTGATGGTCAAATGTGACCATACACCGTAACTATTTTTCAATTAAATGAACGTTCTATATTTTAGTTCAATAATATTTATTGAATATTTTGAGGAGATCTTTTGGTACTAAATACTATTTGTGCAATAAATATTGTAAATTTATAACCACTTAAAATATTTAAACTATTTATAACCACTTAAACTATTTTTCTTCTAATATTTTTCTAGTATTTATATTACAATTAGTGTGGTAATTAATGTTAAAATAGATAATTCCAATTCAAAGAGGCAAATTATAGTCATTTTGTAGCTAAAAAATAATAATGTTAATTTGTAATGCCATATCCCAGGTGCCTTTATGGCTCTTTAATACATATACATGTATCTAGTCTAGTTGCTCAAAAAAGTATTGCAGTTTTGCATTTTAATAAATATTTAGATATGATCAAACACTAGATTCCTTTAAATGTGACATTTTAAAACGTTAATAACTCGCATCCTAATATTTTTAATGAATGATATTTATATAAGCACACACAATTGAATATTAATGAATGCGATTTTCACATATAATTTGACCCAAGAAACGTTTAAAATAGTGCTAAGTGCTAAAAAATATAATTTTCCCTTATATGTAGGCCTACAGTAGGCTTTATACTACATATGAATTGATACTGAATCAAGATCGAAATCTATATTGCCCTATGCTCACCCCCCAACAACAACAAAAAAAATCTCACTCCAACCGAAACTTCAAAGTTGGCAACCCTGCTACAGGACGTCTTTCGTGAAGCACAGAACACGCACTTAGCACAGTCAAAACCTTTCAGCAAGCTGCTGTCTGGGTTACTAGTTGCAGATGTCCTGAGTGTGTATATGACGATGGACAGGAGTCATGGTTATATTTATAAAGCGTCTTCGAGTCACAGGTGTAATTCACGTTTGAGAGTTGGATCACTCTCCCACTCTTTACTCTAGATACAACTACTGTAAAGTTATGCCACTTTGGCATAGCGATCACTTGAATATACAGCTATGAGTCATGAATGAGCGCGGCGACCTGCTGATCACTGATTGGCTGAAAGTGCGGGCTCGTCGTATACTCGTATACTGACTTCTCGTGGCCCTGTGTATGTCATGATGACTGGTTTTATGGAGTACAAGCACACTTTAGTTTTGTTTATTAAACAATTAGACTATACAAATTTAGATTTTTGAAACCTGCCGTTTTGACCCCAAAACAGCCCAAATGTTGTCCACCCGCCCAATCTGGCAACACTGGACTCAAGCAACTTTTGGGATTACTACAAAGGTCCTTCCAGCAAGCAGCACTCTAAGATGTTTTCCTTGTTTTATACAATAATTTATACTTTTACAAATGCATGCAAAAAAAATAAATGCATCTTGATCTGACACATAAGGCAAAGAACACTATGATAAAAAGTTACACCAAGGAGTCCTGACCAAGCATCTAAATGTGACGAGTTGGGAGTGAGAATGTGTTGTTCTATCATTTAAAGGGATAGTTCACCCCAAAATGAAAAGTATCCCATAATTTACTCCCCATCAAGCCATCCTATGTGTATTTGACTTTCTTTTTTCAGCCAAACACAATCAGTTATATTAAAAAATATATATCCTGGCTCTTCCAGGCATTATAATGGGAGTGAAGGGTATCTTGGATTTTGAAGCCCAAAAAGTGCATCCATCCACCATAAAAGTAATCCATTCAGCTCCAGGGGGTTAATAAAGGCCTTCTGAAATGAAGTGATGGTTTTTTGTATGAAAAAATATCCATATTTATAACTTTATAAACTATAATCACTGGCTTCCAGTTACAGACGTACATGAGTCCAGTTCTGGCAAAGTGACCTCTGACCCGACGCATGACATATCGACGAACGGATAGAGGATAGAGCACAACACGGTCATCAAACGAGTCTAAAGTATAAAAAAGGATTTCGTTATAAGAGAGGAGCTGGAGTTTGTTGCCCAGCCCTTTTTGTTTGAACCAAGCCTCCATCTTACATCATGCGTCGGGTCAGAGGTCACTCTTCAACCAGAACTCACAGACTGAGAATGGTTACAATGAGTATAGTTACAAATATGGATATTTTCCTTACAAAAATGCATCACTTTGCATCATGCAAGTCATTTGAGAGAATGGACAACACATAGTTTACATAATTCACAACGCTTCATGGGAATGGGCGGTCACTGCAATTTTTTTTGCTAAAGTTTATGTTTCCATGGTAACAGAAACTTCTGTGTTTGGTAGATCTTTCTTCAGGTTTGTGGGTAATGTAGTCCTTCACTGTGAATTGGACTAATGAAGATTATAAAACATTATAAAAATGCACTAAAAAACATTTTTACAGAAACATATTATCACTTAATAACCTTAGAGCTCATGGTATTTTTAATTTTTTTTAAAGATTTACAGTGTACGTTATTGTTAAAAATCACTTTCTTTATTGAGGATTTTTGTTTTACTTCTGAAACCCTACTGATGTGATCTATAACAACCTATAACTTCGTACACACATTTAATGTAATTTAGGGGAAATGAATGTGACAATCTCCTTTCCATCTCCTCAGGGTCGGGACATCATCACCCCCTCTAGTGACCTGAAGCAGCTCCGACCAAACAGTCCACGCCTCACACTGTTTAATTTTGTAATCATTAAAGCACAGAGATCTCAACACATTCAGGAAGATGGAGCAGAGAAACTTAACACTGAACACAGCAGTGGAGTTTGAGAAAGCAGAGTGAGGATTTTATCTACAGATAGGACTTTATATACTATAAAAAGCCATAACATATTAGTCATATTAAATATTTTTTTACTTTAAAGCTGCTGTCCGTAACTTTTTTTGTGTTCAAGATTTACAAAAGTTATATACTGAGAATGTACAACATGAATACATTTTCCAAACTGTCTTTTTGTCTTACCCTGAATCATTATGGTACACTTATAATAAGTGTTTATATTGGTACTATATCAGACCGGTCTGGTAGGAACCGCATAAACAGAGAGAAGTAGATCCGGCTGCAATGTTCTTCCGCAAGACACATTCAGTTCTGTTTATTAACCGCTAAAGCGAAAAGGTTACGGACTGCACGTTTAATAAAATAAGTTAATTTTAATATAAACTATAAATTAGATTACCTGACCATTTTTTTATTGCAGTGTATTAGGTTGTTCATATGAAATAAATATGACTCAGGATACATTTTTTCAATGACGTTCTCAGGTGAACTACAACTATTTTCATGAGTTCAATCAGAGGGTTACTGCAGCCGAAGCAATTTAAAACCATTAAATATATGAAAAAAAAATGTATGTTCAAAAACAATGTTCAGCCTCAGTATTCAATAATTGGAGTGACGTAAAATAAAGTGCTTAAAAACTGCCAAAAATAAATATTTCCATTAGTATCCTAAGTTTGTGGTTTGACTATTGAAGCAAATGACTATATTTCAAGCTTTAAGATGACCATTTTGTGCAGTACAAAACTTTGTTGTTATTAGCAACTTTATATATGAAATTTCAAATGTTCATAAATCTCAGAATTTGTTGTTGTCTAAATATGTTCATTTGACTTGTTTACATCTGTTTACATTATCTTGTTATTTTTGTATATGCATTTTTTTTCATTTGTCAAAAAAGTCATTATATTGACTGTAGCATCTAAAACTTTTCTATCCCATTTCTATGAATATAATATTTAACATAGACCTATTTGAAATATTTCCTTTAATTAAAATGTATTTCAACCTGTCACATTGAAACATCCTATTCTTTCCATTTTTTTAAACTTCAACTGGACAAATAATTTGCTTAATTTAGGAATATAAGTGGACACCCACTCCAAAAATTCCAACTAACTGTTTTAAATACAGGTGGAGAATCAAGATATTGCTGTAATATTTGTTTATCATAATTCCTGTACTAGAAATTCAATCTCTCTTTTTCTTCCAGCTAGTCATTAGCTTTTCTTATCGGAGTCTCTCATCCATGTAATCTGAAGGGACATTCAATTAACAGATAATGTCATGTGATGGCTTAAGGGTGTATCACTGCCTGTCATAGCACAGGGGATGGGCTTAATGGAGGAGTTTATTCTGGGGGACCAATAGGGAGCGGCTCTCTAACGGAGGAGTGTCTAGGATGGTTCGATTTCTGGACAAGTTCTTTTAAGGTTAATTATTAGCCCTACATTTTGACACTATTTTGTTATTCTAGGCTAGGAATCCCAGCATTTATTGATGGCCCAAAAACAATCAAAATTACAAATCACTTGCATGAATAGTTGATTTTTAGAACTCATTGAATCCAGTGAACTTGCAGTAGATTACCTGGTCAACATAATTGGTTAATTGAATGCTGTTAACCTCATGAATCACTTGTAGGGGAAAAAGCAATTTGATTATACTTAGATACTGAACAGCATTGAAAAGCACCATAACTTAACAAAATAACAAACAAACAAAGCACTTAGACACTTGTTTCAAAAAAGTATTTCATATACTAAATATATCAAACCAAGTTGGATCTGTATACAAATATTGGACCTACTTTACATTAGGTGGCCTTAACTACTATGCACATTTACATTAATCATTTGATACAATGCACTAATTGTGTACATACAGGTTTTTACATTATACTTACATTTTTTTAATTACCTGCATGTGATTACACCTGTTATTCATTTCTGTAGTTGCATTTATAATTACACTGTTGACACTTCACTTGTACCTAACCCTACCCTTAAACTTACCCATCCCACCACACCTGTCCCTAACCCTACCCGTATCCCACCTCAATATCAGCAAAAGTGTTTTGCAATACAATATGAACACAGTTAGTATATTGTACTTATTTGTTGATGTAAGTACATAGTAGTTAAGGCCACCTAATATAAAGTGGGACTCAAATATCCAATGTTCAACCAAATCTTCATTTTGAACATCAGTTATTTCTGTATTTAAAGGTGCACTATGTAACATTTTTTCAGTAAAATATCTAAAAACCACTAGGTCAGTGTTATATATATTTTGTTCAATTGAGTACTTACAATATCCCAAATGTTTCCAACTATTTGTAAATCGTGAGAAAATTGCTATTTTAACCAAGGAACCGGGACGTCTGAGGGAGTCGCCTGTCTATTGCGTCATTTCTGCGTTACCCTCGGTTTCCGGTTTTATTTTGCAGAAACTCTTTACTCTTACTGTAGTGTGAAAAACATGATTTTTAACACACTTAAATGTATCTAATATGATAAACAGAGCTGCGTTACCCCATGACCGGAAAAGTGGAAATGGCACCGGCAGCTGCGGCATAATAAAAGTCCCGCTGCTCGCGAGGCGTGTTGCGTTCATCTTATTAACAATCTCTCCAGCGGCCTCGCTCAGCTCCACAACACTCGCCCCTGCTCTGCTTCATACTACAGTAACGTTAATAATCGCATCCATGAACATGATTTCTGCCCGAGTCCTATCCCAATTCTTTTCCACCGGCTGTGTGGTGAAGACCACATGTCCCAAGATTCTGCGCTCAAACTTGCCGTCATCAAACTACGCCTTTGTTTTGAACAGGCGTCCTCTAGCGGACGGAAAAGTTACATAGTGTACCTTTTTTATATATATTTTTTTTAAATATTTTTTTTGTATAAATAAATTGCTTAAAAGTTTGCTTGTGATATCAGTCTTTAAAATAAATGATGGTTTAACTTTATTTTACAGTATTTGCACTTAGGGTTTAATATGTCTGGAATATTTTATATAACTAGGTTAAGGAACATGGGGGCCCATTAGGATTGCCTATGCATAGGGCCCGGGATCTTGTGCTACACCCCTGATTACTACAGTAACTAGATGTAACGTGTAACAAAGACACTAAAATAAGAGTGTTATAGTTTAAGGTTTTTAACATTTTTAAGGTAACGTTTAGATTTAGTACCTACTTGTTAAGTACATAGACTAGTGCACACAGGACTGTAAAGTAAATTGCAACCAAAATGGCACTTTATTATTTTGTCATAACATTATAATGTAGCACATGTTGAAATAGTTTTGAGGCAATTATTTTAGTACACTATAATGTCATAATGCATGCAATGTTATTACTGTATACACACACACAAACAAATGCAAGACTTCTTGTTTTTCAACAATATTTAAATGTAAAATGTTCCCATTATGAAGATCTATTACGATTTTTAAGTAAGGGAATTATATAGTGTTTTACTGTAGCAGTTTTACAGTCTTTTACAATAAAAAATTAAGCTAATTTCCTACAGTCTACACAAATAAAGACACCTTCTGTAATATACAGTGGGAACGATAAGACTATGAAGTGCACTGATCTTTCTGGATCTTAGTCCGAATCCTCTGTAATCTCTGGGTATTGTACGCCTAATGCAATTTTTATGACCTAAATCTGCAGTGAACAATTCGTTTTGTTTAAACTACGCTTAAGGGGCATCATTCTCTTTTTCACAGCATACAGTTTCTACAAGAGACCTGGTCTCGAAGCGCAGCATGAAATTGGAATTCCACTCAGTGAGGATCTTAGCAGAGACAGTTTGCTGAAGGTGCAAAATTGCTGCAAGGTCTGTGGCAAATCACAGAGCACTGTCATCTGAGCATCTCTCATTCCCTCCCTCTTGTCTGTCAAATACACAAGCTCTCTGTCTCTCCGCAGGTTCTGTGATGTAGATTTATGTCCCCTGCCACAGTATTAAAAGATGAAATTCCTCAATGTTACCCTGCTATCTGTGCATGCCAGGGACCCGTGCAGCTCAATAACCTCTGCATTGATTTAACGCATGCAGGCGTGACTTGCATTGCCACACATGCACAATGAGAAGCTGGACACAACCTCTAACACTGCAAAAAGTCATATTTCTAATGACTTTTTTGTTTTGTTTGTCTAATTATGAAGTTAAAATGTTTAAAAATCCTTAAAATTGTGCAGCACAGCGTGTGATATGCGTGGTGGGAGTGCCTGCGCTGGTTGTACACACATTTAAAATGCGATCATTTCCAATTGCCATGATACATACAATAACATTGCCATGATGAGTTAATGTACAGATCAGATAAACCTTAATGCACTTTTAGTGTCTGGGCATTTCACTTTGAAGGTTTTGTGCAACCTACAAGAAGAAACTTCATTTTCCAACTGTCATTCTGCAGAAATGGAGTAACATGCACAATCTGCTCCATTTTCCAGAGAATGCATCTTTTTTTTTTCAATTGCTTTAAGTATAAACATCAAGTGCTGCTGTTTTTATTTTTATTCCACCCTAACATACATGCATTCCAATACGTTAGTGAAGTTGATCACAACAGTTGAATTTAAATGCGGTAAGAAGTCCTTTTGTTCGAAAAAAAAAAATTACTTAAAGGTACACTATGAAGGATTTTTGCAGTCAAATATCCAAAAACCACTAGGCCAGTGTTATATATTTTGTTCAGTTGAGTTCTAACAATATCCCAAATGTTTCCAACTATTTGTAAATTGTGAGAAAATCGCTATTTTAACCAAGGAACCGGGACGTCTGAGCATAGCGTGTGAGGGAGTCGCCTGTGAATTGCGTCATATCTGCGTTACCCTCGTTTCCGGTTTTATTTTGCAGAAACGCTTTACTATCACTGGAGTGTGAACAAGTGTCACTGCAGCCGCCGAGCGAACGCACAGAGTAACGTCATAACATCATTTTAAACACACTTAAATATGTCTAATATAATAAACAGAGCTGCGTTACCTCATACTCATGACCGGAAAAGCGGAGATTGCACCGGCGACTGTGTCCCGTCATAATAAAAGTCCCGTTGCTCGCGAGAAGTGTGTTTTGCTTAACAATCTCTCCAGCGGCCTTACTCAGCTCCCTCAGCACTCGCCCCTGCTCTGCTTCATATACAGTAAGGTTAATAATCGCATCCATGAACATTTCTGCCCGAGCCCTATCCCGATTCTTTTCCACCGGCTGTGAGGTGAAGACCACATGTCCCAAGATGCTGCGCTCAAACTTGCCGTCATCAAACTACGCCTTTGTTTTGAACAGGCGCCCTCTAGCGGACGGAAAAGTTACACAGTGTACCTTTAATACAAAATAAAGTGTTTTCTGAGAACAAGTGTACATGTCTTGTTCCATTTTATTTGTCTATAAATGTATTTTGTTTTAAAGATGTTTAGATGTCTTTATAACAAACTCTAAAATAAAAAATAAATGTTTTTCTGCAGAAAAAAAAAAAAAAAAAAAATATATATATATATATATATATATATATATATATATATATATATATATATATATATATATATGTATATACTCTTATAGATGGCTCTTATTTTGATATTCTGCTTTGTTTCCTTGAGTTCCTGTTTCCTCCGCTCTGTTTAAGGGGCTTTCGCACCGGTGGAACCTTTTCTTAGTTTCTAGAACTAATAGCGGAAGTACCCGCATCGCACTGCAGGAACTTAGTTATAGGAATGCCTTTAATGGGGACTAAATTAACTCCTGCTTCAGAATAGGCTAGGGTCTAAGCCGACACAATAAGAACTACCAGTGAAGTAAGTGTATGCTGAACAAAGGAAACATTATGTATTTCTGCTCAGTTAGTGACATTGGCATCAATCACATGGCAAATGCTAATACTTTTTCATATACTGTCTACATTTTTGTAACCTTTTTAGCCTAACAGTTCTACATAATAACATATTAGACATGACTGTTAAACAGAACGTAAACTCATAAAGACAGAGAATGTGAGAGCTGTGTACTCATCATTCTCAGCGCCGTCAAAATAACCACCAGGCCGTCAAAATAAAAGTCACAGAGTTCCTGCTGGCATTGGGAATGCAACCAGGAAAATGGCCCTAGGGGAACATTTAGTTCTCAGGTAACCACTCTAGTGGCTAGTTCCTATAAGTTCCTAGAACTACTCTGTGTGAAAGGGGCTTTAATTTGATTTGCACCTGCCTTTTGTTATGTTTCCCTTGTATTTATACTCCCTGTTAAGTTCAGTTCCTTGTTGGTTCTCGTTTATGGTTTAATATGTGGGTTCCTATATTCTCCTGTATTCTCCTAGTGAGCTCCTGTGTTCTTGAGTTTATAATTAAAGAGTATTCCTCCTTCATGTGTGTTGCTTTCCACACTACAACGTAACACATGAGTTTTGTGTGGGGAAACATTTTTTATCTGTGTACTTTCCAAACCTTTAAGAGCAAATAAGCACCTGAGCAAAGAGGTCAAGCTGCGATGTTTAGACAGAAGTCTTTCTGTCCCACAAATCAGAGTTTAGAGTTCATTCTCATGGAAGTGAACAGAACACAATGGCTGCACCATGTTTGGTAGTATATTAGCAAAGTTTCCTTCTATGTAAAGCAGTGTGTGAACTTTATAATCCTGTTTTGTTGTCACCATGAGCCGTGCAGGTTCATTGCGGGGTGTAATTAGCCTCTATTGATTTGAGGGCAGCATACAACAAAGTGATGAAAATCAACTCTGACAACTCCAATTCTGTGCCTGTCGCTTAACGATTGCAGGCAATGACAAACCTAATGTAAGTAACCTCTGATTTGCTGTTGACATTTTGGCTGCATTTGGATATAAGCCTCTTCATTCCCAGGAAAAGTGACGAAGAGTGCGAATTAACATTGTATGTCATCCAAAATATCTATTGCCTCTCACATTTGTTTTTTTTTAAGTTGTCTACTGGCAATGGAATTTCCTAAGTCATGCTTCTCTTGGCGGCCAGCCTTGACAGAGATACAGAAACTACTAAAATATGCCCTTGAAGTAACAGTGTCTTGGCTAGCTCTATGATATATGAATATTCAATTACAAATACATTGATGTAACACTCTTGATAGCTTTTCCCTGTCCTCACACAAAGCATCATGTTCCCACTTTTTAAGCCAACCAGAAAAATCTCTTTAACTTTTAAAGATTTTATGTTCAAATGCAGTCAGTTTGATGAAAAATGGTTGTATGGTTATATGGTTGGCAAGAGACATTGAAGTTGAGTCATTGCTTGGTGTATTATATTCAAATTAATATACATATAATGCAATAATGGGCTAATAGAAGAAAAATTTTGAGATTGACAGTTATTTTACAGTTCAAAACACACATTACCTTCTGATTTTAATGGTTAATTTAATGAAATGTACTTGGCCTTTAATTCATCAAATGAATGTGCCGTTTTTGCTGTCATGATCTAAAAAAATGGACACATTTGCCCAGTGAGCGACTGTAGAGGGTTGTGCTTCACACAACATAGACACAAAAGAAGTGGATGGGGTTCAAAGCGGTGTTCTTGGTCAGCTTCCTAAATATTACTCATAGGAGTGGTGCTTTTATGAAGCTAACTTCTTTTATGAGAGCTGTCCAATTATGTTAACAGGACACATGGAATTCCGAGGTTACTCACTCAGCATTCGATTGAGACTGGAGCGAGGTTTCTTTGGCTGTGGATTACCCCAAACTTTGACCCCATCAGTCACTGGTCAGTGGACAGATAGTCCTGTGGCTCTTGATTCCTACATAATAAATCACTTGTGCTTTAGAGCACACAGAAACTCAGTATAGCATGATAGTGTTTGAAGGTGGATGCCTGATTTTTGGAATTGGAATTGCAATTGCTTGAGAGTTCTGGAAGGTAATTATGCCAAATCATTTTGATGACAAACTTTGGTTCAGGCATTTCAGAATAATTAAACCAACATGAATGAGATTGGTTTGGTGCTAGTCAGTTATGCAAACGCCTATTGCTGTATAAATTAGCCATATGCGCCAAGTACAGGAGTGGATCATTACACTCAATTGGCCACATTCATGAAACTTTTGTAAATATACAAGCAAGTTCTAAGTAATTTGCGCATAAAATAGACCTTATTATATATTAATGAATTCCAAACATTCGGAAATAGGGCTTGCGTGTACGCTCATTCATAATTAGCATATATACAATCCACGCCCATGAGTTACAACTACGCAAATTACGTTCCCAGGAATGCGATGGAATCTTCTGGACTTCCTTCTCAGGTTTGGCTCCAGTAAATTACATAAATGCTACACTCTCAGAAAAAAAGGTAAAAAAGGTTCCTTGGGGAACAAAACATATAACTACCTTTAAAGGTACACAACTGATCCTTAGGGTACAATTTTCCTCTACTTAGAGCAGGGGTAGGTCCTAGAGAGTCGCTGTCCTGCAGAGTTTGGCTCCAACCCTGAAAGACGTCTATAGAAGCTCTTATTGAGAATTAACAAGTTTAGATGTTGATGTTTTATTGAAATGTTTGGTCACCATTATGGAGATCATTGTTTCCTTTAGTTGGGCAGTTTGACTCTTGACTTTTTATGCACGTTTGTGGTTTTTGTTACAGTGTTAACCAAACACATATTCTGTTCAATTCAAAAGAAGCCATACAGAAAGTTATCATAAAGAAAAATGTTTGACTCATCCCTGACTAAACATATTTATTAAATAATATCGATTTTATAAATAATTTTGATTTTGAAAAACATTCTAGGGGGATCAAAATTAAGACGCACACAGATATCAAGAATCAGCCTATGTATCTCAACAATGGTGACTTAATGCTGCAGTGCATGCTGGGAGCCATGAGGTTTATACTGTGGTGGCTTAGTAGGGTTGAAGCTAAACTCTGCAGGACATCTGCTCTCTAGGACTGAACTTGCCTACCCCTGACTTTTATCACTCACAAAACTCTAATTCTCTTATATAAAACACACTAATAGAAAGAAATATTCCCAAAGCATAAATCCATTGCCCCCAATGTTCCCATTGAGTGGTGCTGTAAGGTTTTGACAGGATATTTTGCTTGGCAATTCTTGTTTTATCAGACTAACTTGGCTAATCTAACTGGGATGTAGAATGTTCCTTCTTCCCTCCCAGTCAGATTTATGAGGTGTGCGTACTTTTGTTAACTCACATATTGTGATATTGCATATCTTGGCAGAAATAAAACAGTAAATCAGTTGCTACAGTATTTAGGGAAGTATGGCCTCTCTTGTTAGAAATGGACCAGATATGGACTGACAGTTTCCCCAGATTTTAAATGAGTAAGACTATCGCCCAACAAAACACTAACTCTAGATTTAAACTTTGGCGTTAACTCATTTTACCCCCTTTGTGTCATCGTGTCTGTGGATTATTTATTTATTTATTTTAATCACTGCATGACCTCACTGATGCCCTTTTTTCCCGAATGGGATCAAATCCCTGCAGCCATGTTCCACCATCTACTGTAGTGGAAAGTCTTCACAGAAGAGCTGAAGCTGTTGAGGAAGTAAAGGGAGGACAAACTTTCTATTAATGTCCATGATTGCATAATTAAATGTGCAACAAGCAAATAAGAGTGTGGTGTTTGGGTATCCACATACTACTGGCCGCGATCTTTGTCATTCCTTCATGGAGGTACATTGTTATTTTCATCAGAAGATGCTCTAAATCAGGGATGTCCTACCTGGCTCCCGGAGAGTCACCTTCCTCCAGAGTTTAGCTCCTGTCCTTAATAAATACACCTGAACAGCAAGTTAACCTCTCTGAGTTACTTTGCAATCTTTCAGCATTACTGAAATCTTCCAGGCAGATGTTTTGGAGCATATTTGGGCTACACTCTACTGCAAGGTGGCCCTTCGGGAGCAGGATTGGGCACCCCTTCCTCTAAACCAAAATCACAAGGAAAAATGGCACAATTATGACCTAGTATTCATTCCATGTTGGAAATCAGTAGCACACAATCAATTGTTGTTTAGGACTATTTTTTGTAGGACTTACAGTTACTTTCAGGATGCTTAGGTAAGACTTTCAGGATGCTTAGGAAAAATTGTACAGTCCTGCAAATCCATGTGTGTCACAAGGATATAGAGAAAAACGCTGGGTTTGTCAAAGTGCCACTCATCGGCACGTGACCAAGAGCAACTCTGACGTGGACATCTGTTGATCAATGAAAATTTCAGACATAATGCTGCTAGTTGTCCTTTTGAAAATCCAATTTCTCCTTGATTTTAAACTGACCTGGCACTTCCCACACCCTCTTAATGCATTGTACATATTCTCTTTCTCTACAGTGTAAGTGTCCTATAGTAGAGACTAATTGGGACAAATGTGTTGCTACAGCAAACTATACTTTCACACCTTACTCAAAGACTCACCATCATACTTTTTTAATCAAAGAGTTCATTGTCAATTACTATTTGATAATGTGAGATTCAGTAGATGTAGATGCAGCTTATTACTCGATGTATTGCTATGTAATTACTATGTTATTACTTCAACAGTACATAACGGCTTGTCATTTCACATTATTGTCTTCATTAATATTTTATTTAACACCTTTAAGCAAACACATTATATGGCTAGTTAAACTGTTGCATTACATTACAGGCCTATCAAGAATTTATTGATTTTCAAATCTATTTTATTCACCTCAATATCTTTTACAAGCCAGTTGTGTCAGTCATAAATAGGGGCCTCTGCTGATAAAGTCATGCCTTTGAGGTCATTTTTGGGAGACATCATGCTGTCTGTATTTTAGGCACTGTGCCTGCTTCATTTTCAAATCCTTACAAGCTCTTTCAATGTTAGAACGGAGCACTTTTCTAAGGGGATATCCCATGGCAACCAAACTGGCACAAGAGTCGTTGCACACAAAAGCACACACTGACACACAACTAATACACACTCACACAAAATACTGGAACACTGCAATTGACTATTTGGTAGCCTCGGGCTCTCAGTGTGTTAAAGCGATAATCCTATCAAACAACAGGTCGAAGTTTATTATCTGCAGCTCAATACCAGCCACAGGAACACCGGGGCATAGAAGGCCCCTCCAGATACAGAGAGAGAGAGAGGGAGAGAGAGAAAGGGAAACTTTTTGCCCTAGCTGGGACATTGGGTCAGTTTCTTTTGGTTCTGTTGTGAATGAAGGCACTGGGCAGTTGGCATAGTCCAACAGTTAAGATCTGTTAAGTCACTTGTGGATACATTTGAGTTCACCTCTAGCTGGTGGCATCTTGACTCACCTGACTGCAGAATAACGACATCTCAGAGGTACACTTTTTTCCTTCTCTTATAGTGTGGTAAAAATTTAATGAGCTGGGAATTCTATTGTCTATTGATGCAAACCTTGTGCAATAAGTCTGTGTTCAATTTCCTCTGAAGCTTGTAGCCATTTAAAAGCCGTTAAAGGATGCAGAGGAAATGTTGGAGATATTTCAAATACCCTGTGAGCCTAAAGCAAACTTGACTCACATTGAATTGCTTACAGTGAATTACTATGATTTAATGATACTGTTTCAAGATGTGTAATGACTGCTCTTTCAATGAAAACAAAGAGACAACTGAGGGTGGTTTTGTTATGCATTGGCATGCAGGTTGGAGACTTTAAAGGCAGTTAATCACAAATAAAGTTGATGAATTCAACACATCAGTAGGACATGGATAAGAATTAGTGTCTCCATTAAGTCAATCTGATAATCAGCACGTCTGTCAGGAAAGTTAATGATTCTCTTGAACTGTCCTTTGTCTGTAGAGAGAAGGTGGTTTAATTGGCTTTAAAGTGAAATTACAAGGTTGAGTAGAAGAAGGGTATTTTATACAGGTGCTATAGGTTTCTTGTATACAAACAATACTGGATGTGTGCGCATTCAGGGGGCAAAACCGCGAACAGGTGTTATGTCGAGTAGTTCCTTGGCGGCGCATCATAAAGCCAGACTATGACATATATATTCCTATGTGCAGGCTATCTGATATGTATAAAAACTTTGTCAATTATATTTAAAAGGATTATTATTGCAAGGCAAGGCAAGGCAAGTTTATTTATATAGCACATTTCATACACAATGGCAATTCAAAGTGCTTTACATAGAAAATGAAATTAAAATAGTGATAATAAATAAGAATAACACGTGTAAGAATTAAAAATAAAAACAGGATAATTAAAACAGTTGTTAATAGACATTTGGCAAAACACAGGTGTTTCATATTTGATCTTGCTCTGGGACTTCCCCATCCTAACAGTCTGTCTCTGTGGATCTTCCTAGCGCTAGGTTTCTTTTAGTCTGTCGGACGTCTCCGTTCAGACCCTATCTTTCACCCAAGATGGACGGGCGGACTACCCTCCTCTGTAATCCTTTTAAGACCGGCTCGCAGCACGGTCCGACCTGGCCTCGCCTGGTCTTTTACTTTTCCCCCTGGAAAACGTATCTCTGTGGATTGCAGCTTCCATAGACACAAGTGATCAGTGTATGGAATTGGAGTTTAACCAATTAAAGCCTAATTGTGTTTATATATATTGTAAAACCACTCTAGTGAGATGGACTATGTAACAACGTCTTTAGTACTTTTTATGGGTCTTGAGAGAGGAAATGACATTGATGCCTATGGAGGCCTTTCTGAGCCATTGGATTTGAATTCACATTAATCTTCAATGAGAAGCTTTGAAATATAATTTAACGTCTCAATCATTTTAATTAAAGTTAAATAAAAGTGTTTTTGTGATTTTTTTTAAAATATTGCTTACATTTTCTATATATTTAATATATACATTATAGGACCACCGGGAACCCAATCCGCCATATTAAATCTTCTGTTTTTAGCAAAGGCATGTGATCCCCTTGGAATATTGAACATTTTAAATCCATCTTTTTTTTGCGGTTAGAGCAGTTTACAGCACAGCTTCGTGTCATCCCTGTTTCTGCTATAGATATGCCGTAAAGAGTGCTGCTTTCTGCCCCCTTGTTGCGTGCACATCTCTGTGATGATGTTGCACAGAAACCTGTAGACAAAACTCACGCAAAAACAAATGCATAAGTTGCCAATATATGAAATTGTAAATATTAACCTAATACACACAATACACCACTATGTTATCCTTGTACAAAACTATGAGCCATTATTTTATTGTGTTAATGAGAACAATTTACTACACTATAAAAAAAAATGAATTTACAGTATATTTGTGGATAATATTTCCCATACTGTTAAAATTGTCATTTTTGACAACTGTCATTAACACTGTAAAAAAATTATATGATTAATAAGTATGTTTTACATATTGTTCTTTACATTACTTAAACTCATCAAAATAAGTTAAGCAATTTTCAACTTTTTTAAGTAATTTAATTTTAAAAATGACTTAAACATCCAAGTTGATTGTACTTAATAATTTAAGGCAGCAAGTCTTTTGATTGATGTAGAACCAATTGTGCTGTGGAATCACAATTATTTTCCGTGTCTACATTGCAATTTTCTCATATATTTACACAGTATGATAACTAACTATTTTATAACCCCATTTTTTTATAAAACATTATACTGTTTTTGTACTATAATGTACTATAACATTACCAGGAGGAGTTATGATCAATGGTTTACTGCAGAAAAAAAGATCTAGCCTGCATTGATTTCACAGAAAAATTTTAAATGTAGTATTTACTGCAAGCTATCACTATTTTTACAGTGTAACATAATTTTTCCCAGCAATCCCATTTGAAGTGTTGTGTTTGAACAAGCAAACATTCAGAGTCAGTAGCCCTGCACTCAACAACTCGATAATACAATACTGGACTGAGGTGGATTATTATCTGACTGTGGTGTGACGGTGTTCCTGTGATGGGGAAGACTGGCCAGAGCACGGTGGACCTCAACTCACCCTCAGACGTGAAGCAGGCGGTCCCGTTTGAGGACCTTCTTCACAACAGTGTTCCCGTAGAAGAGGAGAAGGAGAATAAAGTACCAGATAGAGGAACGTGGAAAGGGAAATTTGACTTTCTGCTGTCCTGCGTTGGATATGCCATTGGGCTGGGAAATGTGTGGAGGTTCCCATATCTTTGCGGAAAGAATGGCGGAGGTAAGAAAAGACTGACAAAGTTGTTACCGTTAGGCTACTGAGAAGATATGCCAGGTTGGATCAATATGCTTTCCACGTTTTTGCCATGGAGGATAAACTCCTGGCAACATTCCCATCAATCAATCAAATTTTAGGAGTAGGTTCAAGGTTGAGATTGGGGTTTGAATGACATTCTTGTCAATCAGTCATTTGCCTTTGATTTTAGGTTAATGGTTAGTTTAGGTGTGGGATAGGAATAGAACTAAGTTTGAAAAGAATATTGTGCCAGGAATAAGAAAGGTTGTTCGAGAAACGTGTCCTACTTGGCAAATAAAAGCTCAAAACACTGATACACCAGATATGACCAGAGAAAACTAGATGAGTATGTGTAATTTGCATTGTTTAATATCCACCCAGTTTGAAAAGACAAGCAGTGTGTTTCCCAAAAGCATACCAACTATGGTCGCAAGTTCCATGTGTTTCACAAACATTCACAAACAGCATGGCAAATTGGTTATAAACATAGTTTCTTGTTAGTATGACATGGAAATTCTCTTGAGCAAAATGAGCAAGCTAACATGCAGTACAACCGGGGCTTGACATTAACACCTCCCAATGGATTTTTATAGGCCTATATAATATAAAAAAAAATGTAAATTATTGTATTGGAAAAAGGCATCTGAAATAAACTAAGTGAAATTAAATATCTGAAATGCTTCTAATGCAAATTTTTTTTTCGCACAATACCAGCAGCACTTTCTCGCTCTTTCATCTCTCCGACAGCGATTGATTTTCAAATCTATTTTATTCACCTCAATATCTTTTACAAGCCAGTTGTGTCAGTCATGTGTCAGTCATAAATAGGGGCCTCATAATTTTACTCATTCTCGCAGCCCAAAGTGCGTGCACATAAAACCGAGTTCTTTTTTGCTGCTTATTGTGTATAAACAGTCAAATACACACAAACTAATGTCAAATTGCCTAATGTCATTAAGTGAATGTAAACAGTTGAGAAAGAAAACTCATGTGTAACAGTATAATGGATACATACGTCAGGCCTTAAAGTGACAGCAGCCTAATATACCTAAATTATGAGATAATATAAAAAATATCTATATGGCAGTTTTTCCTAATGGTGTCGATGTCAAAATTCAGGCTGGTGAAAATTCTAACTGTGACGTGTAACTTTCGGAAAACCACTAGCCATAGTGACTGGCGAGCATAAAAGTTAATGTCAAGCCTTGAGTACAACTATATCTTTCATTCTGTATATATAAACTTTTCATTATACGTATTTTATTTGTCAAATTAAAGTAGTGCTTTTGAAGAGTGCACATTCGCTTTTGTACAAAAATAGTAAAATTCTGTAGTATGAATATTCCTCAGATGCCATGCTCATTATTTAGAGCAATAATCTGTCATGATTACACCACCGTCTGCTTGGCAATGTCATTAATGCCAGTTCTATATTGTTGAACCAATAAGATTTGAACAATGGATGCGTGACAAAGTTCCTAATGATTTTGGGAAAATGCATGACAGGCTAATTTCTCCATGAATCATATGATAGTTAAACCAATATGTTATTTGGTTGTATGGGAAATGCATCCCTGTAGGAATGATCACTAGCACATGTTACATTTATGGTGCTGGTCCCTACCATGGGATGGAGGTGTGCCTTGGTTCTTACCACATTTCTTAGCTAAATAACATTCTAGGACATAAATAAAAGAAACGATTTCACAAGTTTCTAATACATTTCAAAATACATTTCAGTTATCCAACAGATGATTGACTGAATGCCGCACAGAATTGTGCTCCAGAATAGTTTTTTGGCGAGGACTCATTTGATGTGATTAAGAGTTCTGCATTAGGCGTGTATCCACCGCGGGAACTTTCCCCAGGAACCAGGGATGTTGGTGTGGTACTCGGTGTGTTTCGACCATGATCTAAATAAATACAATTCTGAGTAAAAAATTCCCCCTCAAAATGTCCCTGCTCGCGAGGTAGTACTTTTTCAAAGTTCAGGAACTTTCGGGGTGGGACTTGGGAGCTGAACATGCTGATTGGTTGAGCTGACGCTGCATTTTATTTCAACCTAAAAGTCTCGTGCAGTAAGAGTTGTTTGCTATTCAAATCAAAAATGGAATTTAAAAAATATGACCGATGGACAGACAACGAGGTTTAGGCTTTATTAAGTTTATTTGCGAAGGACAAAATCCAGTGGGCTCTGTATAGTCGACACGCGCAGTCCTACTACGGAACAATTTGTCCAAGGAACTTTTTTCCCAGGAATTCCCCATCCCCATCCCCACCCCCAGACCTGTTGCTGTTTGCGTTTTCATTGTGGTCTAAAGTACCATGAAGATTAGTGATGTAGGACTGCGCACGACTTTCCAGTTCCCAATGGATTTCGTCCTCCGCATAAGCCTGAACCTAGTCGTTGAATAATCAGTCATAATTTTTAAAATCCATTGTTGATTCGAATAGTAAACAACCACAACAGACTTTAAGGTTGAAATAAAATGCTTTGTGAACTTAACCAATCAGCCTGTTCAGTGCCCAAGTCCCACCCCCGATAGTTCCTGAACTTTGAAAAAGTACTACCTCGCAAGAATGGCCGTTTTGAGGGGGACATTTTTACCCAGAAATGAAAGCTTTAGCATAAGTTCTGCCGGGAAGACTTATTTGTCACGTCACTTCAACTTTTTAATCAAATCACATTCTAATACTTGGGTATAAAAGATCGGTACTTGCTCAGTTCGCAGATGCTTACTCAGTCTGAGTTCGCAGATGCTGACGCTCCAATTCACCGCCATCCTCCCCACCACCTCCAAGTCAAATCCTTCCCTACATCCACCCCACCACCACCAGGATGGTCCCTTCCATACCTCACGTGGGGGTCGGCTGTGCCTCTGCCTTCGTCTTCAGGCAGGATATGCAGAGTCCGGACCCTCAGATTGCGGGCTACGGATGGGGCCTATGCCAAAGTACTTTATTGCTTGCTGGGTTGTTAATAAATGGATAATTGTCACAGTATTTACTCTCCCAAGTCTTTCTGGTAGAACTTTATTTAGACCCGGTTTCTGTGGTCGAAACACACAGAGTATCACCCCAAAGTCCCTAGTTCATGCACTCTAAAAATGCTGGGTTGTTTTAACCCAAATTTGTGTCAAATATGGACAAACACAACTGTTGGGTCAAAAATTTAAATTAAAAATTGAACCCAACGGCTGGGTTTGTCCATATTCGACCCAAATTTGGGTTAATACAACCCAGCATTTTTTGGAGTGTGGGGAAATGTCCTGCTGTGAAAACGTGGCTAGACTGTTGATTCATTAAGTGACTCTCTGTTTCCTCCCAAAAGCATTTTTTTCAGCGTACTGAAACCTCTCCTCCATCCACTTCCATTAAAAAATGGCCTCTCTCCTCCCCAGTGTACGGCAGCGTTGTGCTTTGCTAATCTTGGAGGCTCTCCTTAAAGTGGCTCTGATGAGACTGTTCACATGTTTAGTGTGAGCAATCTCAAAATTCAATTGACGAGATGGCGGGAGACCATATCAAAGTTTGCTTAGATCATAATGCAGATGTTTCACACATAAGTCAGGTCTGAAAATCGAATGTTGTATTACTTTGTCTTTAGGAGCTTTCCTCATCCCATACTTCACTACTCTGGTGTTTGCTGGTATCCCGCTGTTTCTACTAGAGACGTCATTAGGACAGTACACATCAGTAGGGGGACTGGGAGTATGGAAATTAATACCCATGATGAAAGGTGAGAAATATTTACATACACTCTAGCTATTCGGGGAGTTCTTATTAGGGCTTTTCACACTTGAAATACTTAACAGAAAACCCTGGGTAAACTGAATCATCTTGTTTCATGTTTCACACTGCTCATAATTTACCCGGGGTTTAACAATTAATCCATTTAGATGTTTCCCACTGTACATTCCTAAACCCTGGGTTAAGGTTCTTTTTTGCATATTTGTGGTGTCAGTGTCATTGATTGGATAAATGTAGCACGTAACCTGTTTACATGAAATCTCTAGCATTGTGCAGCCTCGTATTGCCGACTATACTATTGAGTTTATACTGAATGGATACTTCAGACTATAAAGGAAAGAATGAAACAGTCTCTTCTTCACTCAAATTGTCATGTTTTCAGTCAGCATTTGACATTTTTCCTTTCAACGCTGTATTTACTGTATATATACATTTGTGGAGGGTTTCCGTGACAGTACAAAGCAAACACATGTACGTGATAGGTTGTCTGTTCCTAAGCATCTAGCTTTAACATTCTAACACTGCATTGTTTCACACTGTACAAGTTTGACACCACAATGGGGGGTTAACACTGCAAAGGTGGTGCTAACCCTTCTCTGGAGCAGGGTTTCATAACCCCGGGTAAAAAAGTGATGCTAACAACGCTTTAAAATTACAAGTGTGAAACTTTCCTTTACTCCTAGAATGATTATAGCCTAATGATTATAGGGTGGAGTGCAGTGTGAAAAGCCCTAATTATTGAGTACTATTGCCTCACTGTAAGTTTTGTATCATCATCAAATTACGTTCTGTTGGAGTAGCCTAACTTTGTAATACCTAATAACATGAAACCAATGTGTGAGTTTGAGGCGGAACTACCTTTGATCAACCAATGGCAGATGGGCTGTGTGTTTGAAACTTTTGAGTAGTTCTGTTAAGTGACTCTTAACAGTGCAGAGGACCTATTATTTTCTTTGTTTAAGTCTTTTATTTTTTGGGTCTACTAGAATAGGTTTTCATGCTTGAATATTCAAAACAATAAAAAAAAAAAAAAAAACGAAATGCACTGCAGGACCAGCTACAGCAAACACTGAACCAGACTATCTAAATGTTGAAAAAGCAAGCTCATTGGCTTCAGAATCTGCAAAGGCCAATCAGCTTTTGCCATGTTGTAAATAATCTGCCTGTGCCATCTAGAGTTTCATGACTGAACTAGATATGTATGTATTAGAAGAAACCCTAAGCCTAAAAATGTATTTGCCATTTTTAAATAAATAAAGACATTGGCTGTCGGCAATTCTAGAAATGCAAGAACTTGTGGGCTTTCTGAAGGTTTGATTCTCCCAAGTCTCCATTCAAAGCACTTCAATATCAAGAACACATCCGAGTACTTTCACGCATTCTTTGTACTTGCGTTATTCAGTGTTAGAATTGAACATCAATGGTACGAGAACACAAAGACTCAAGATTGCATAAGAAGATCGCATACTGAGAAACAGCCACTGGCTAAGTTCTAATCTTACTATATCTGCAAACAGAAGGGATATTTAATGTAAAGATAGGCTTCTATTGCTATATATATATATTTATTTATTTTATTTTATTTTTTTTTGGGGTATTTGTGCTTTATCATCTGAGGTTTCAGGCTGCTCTTGTTTCAGGTGTGGGTCTGGCGGCTGTGGTTCTGTCCTTCTGGCTCAACATCTATTACATCATCATCATTGCCTGGGCTCTCTACTACCTCTTCAACTCTTTCAAAGCAGTGAGTGTATCAAAAAGCACTTCCAAAATCCATTCAAAATGCTCCAACATGTTCAGTCCCCAGTTCATACACTGTATATGAACTGTATAGGGGGATATCCTTTAATCTCTAAATAATAATTTGATCACTTAATGAAATAATATAGGCTATCACAATGTTTTCTTCATCGCATTAATTTGACGCATTAATTAGTTAACTGTCACCATCCGTGTCTTTATCTGCACCAGAGAATTCAGCTGCTCTTGTCTTGAATTTTCACAGAATTTCTCAAAGTCTTCTTAGAATTGTTCCTTCTTTCAAGTTCTCTCTTCCTCCCTTTTCTCTGTATCTCTCTCCGCCTCCTTGACCCCCTTAAGCTTTTTGTGGCTCTGTCTTTGCTCCTGAGAGTGTTTTAAAGGCTCCACAGAAATAATAACTGCCTCTGTTTTGTGGAAATCGAAGTGCAGTTTCTGCCATGGGAATAAGTGCTTGTCTCTAAAGCAGTGCAGAGGGAATAGGAAACAAAACAGGCCTTTGTTTTATGAATGTATTGTGCTGTGATTTTTATTTTCCATTTATTGCTTTAGATATAGACCGAATAATGAACTGAAAGAACTGAGGGCCTAAATACACAGGAAGAGTAATCAACGTAAAACAGAGAAACAGGAAAACTGACAATAACTGGGAACTCAGGCAAAACCCATGAACATAACAGAATATACATGTTACAACAATGAAGCAAACTTACCTTTCACAAGGGTATTTATAATCTTCACCCATTTTAATTCTCTCTCTCTCTCTCTCTCTCTCTCTCTCTCTCTCTCTCTCTCTCTCTTTCTCTCTCTCTTTAGGAGTTACCATGGCAAACTTGTGATAACCCTTGGAACACTGATCGGTGTTTTTCCAACTACAGTTTGATGGACACAACCAACCTGACCAGTGCCGTCACTGAATTCTGGGAGTGAGTCAACACAATAATGATATTAAAACTTTGGTAAAAAGTTTAATGAAGTTGTATTCGTAAGTTAACTCTTTCCCACCATTGATGAAAGTTTTCACTGTTATACACTAGGTGGCGCTATGACATCCTCTAAAAGAGTACTGAATCTCTGGATCAAAACATAGACAAAAAAGAAGCAGAAACAATCTATATCATATGTAAGCAATGTGTATGTAAAGTAACGCGTTCATGGATGAAATGTTGACCCAGGATGAGGTCTAGGACTGTGAATCTTTGGGGGTGTTGATGGACTTGATCTACTCCATCTATGTTTTGATTATCATTCTGAATCTGATTTGGATGTAGTCGATGACAAAAATTTGATTTTCTCAGCTTTTTGCTCCAAATGTATGAAAATGCTAAAAATTGGGCAACAAGCTGTGCTGAGCTTAGTGGTTCGCACATGTGCTTGGGTGTTCGTGACAGTCTAACTAAATGATATCTGTTTTTATAGAAAAAACATGCATCAGTTAACAAATGGTTTGGAGGAACCAGGGGAATTGCGCTGGCCATTGGTTGGAACTTTGGCGTTGGCTTGGATTCTTGTCTATTTCTCAATCTGGAAAGGTGTGGAGTGGACAGGGAAGGTGATATTCTTTCTATTCCACATAGAACAACCCAGAATATTGCATTTACCTCCCTCTTACCAATCCTTACCCACTTTGTGCATACTTGCCTTCTCTTTCATCACATTTATTCACACGCTTGCTTTTGGTCTTGTCCTGTTCTTCCATTTCAGGGAAATCCCATAGGAAAGCTTAATTGATTAGAGGTTATCAGCACAGTTTTGAGATCTTTTCAGAACAGTTTTTTTTTTCAGGAAAAAGAAGAGTTTCTAGATACAAGATGTCTTTATTTAGCATATTATACATTCTTGTTGCATTTTGTAACATAAGTGTTGCAGAAATTGCACACTTTAAGCACTATGATGAGTAGCCGACGGACATGCTTTGACATTAAATTGTAAGCAATTTTAATTATTATTATTTCTTTTTCCTGGAGAGAAGCGGAAATTGCTCTCTTTATCTGCCCTTACTCTGAGGATAATTGAATTTTAATGTGATCTCTGCTCTGGGGAAGAAGAAATACATTTTCCGGCAGTCTATAACCTTGATGGACATCACTAATTAAGGACAATCATTATCCTACACAGCAAAAACGTGTTCCTACCAATCATCAAACAGAAGCCAGTGAAAGCATCACACTAACAAGTTAATAATGTTGTCCTCTACACCTAATATAAAATGATTCACTTTATGTAACTCTCTCTCTTCATTTGTCTCTCGTTCCTCCTTAGGTGGTGTATTTCTCAGCCACATATCCCTACTTCATGCTCTTTATTCTGTTTTTCCGTGGAGTCACACTCCCTGGGGCGATAGACGGCGTTCGCTTTTATATCACACCAGACTTCAACAAGCTTCTAAAATCTGAGGTAAAATTTAAAATCCTGAAATGTATTTTGTATTTTGAATGATATTTGATATATTTAATTATGTATTCTTGAATTTGAGAACTTAAAACATATGTACATAATTTTAGAACATTAATGTTTCAAAGTGCTGGGGAATAACTGACTTCACCAGACCAAGTTCATATTCATGGAAATTCACATTTTTACGTCAATGATAGACACTAAATTGTACAATATTGACATTAAAGCTGCAGTCTGTAACTTTTTGCGCTCTAGCGGTTAATAAACAGAACTGAATGTGTCTTGCGGAAGAACATTGCAGCCGGATCTACTTCTCTCTGTTTATGTCTATGGCGAGTCACGCAGGGATTTTGCTCCTCCGCAGCGGTTCCTACAAGACCAGTCTGAAATAGTCCCAATATAAACACTTATTATAAGTGTACCATAATGATTCAGGGCAAGACAAAAACATGGTTTGGAAAATGTATCATGTTGTACATTCTCATTATATAATTGTTTTAAATATTGAACACAAAAAAAAGTTACGGACAGCAGCTTTAAGGTAATATAAAACATGAACCCCTTCACCTCGCTGCCCCGCTGCGGGTACTTCAGTGGTGCCGATGGTCCCGCTTGCACGGTCCCATGTAGCCTGGCTAGCGTTTCCCAGGCCGTCTCGCTGGCTCATCCGTACCATCAGACTCGGCTATGCAATTCAGTTCGCCTGGCGTCCCCGCAAGTTCAGGGGCATTCACTTCACCTCCGTGTCGAAGGAGAATGCTCCTGTGCTCCAGGCAGAGATCGCGGTCCTACTGGCGATGGACGCGATAGAGCCGGTCCCTCTAGCCGATATGAAGACCGGCTTCTACAGCCCGCACCTCATTGTACCCAAGAAAGGCGGCGGGTTATGGCCGATCTTGGATCTGCGGTTCTTTAACCGGTCCCTTCACAGGCTGCCGTTCAAGATGCTCACGCAGAAACGCATCTTCAGGTGCGTCCGTCCCCAAGATTGGTTTGCAGCGATCAACGTGAAGGACGCGTACTTTCATGTCTCGATTCTCCCTCGACACAGGCCATTTCTTCGCTTTGCGTTCGACGGACGAGCATATCAGTACAAGGTCTTACCCTTCAGGCTAGCCCTGTCGGCCATTGCTCCAATGAGGTAGCGGGGCGTTCGCATCCTCAACTACCTCGACGACTGGCTGATTCTGGCGCAGTCGTGAGGGCAGTTGTGCGAACACAGGGACATGGTTCTCAGACACCTCATCCAGCTGGGGCTTTGGGTCAACTGGGAGAAGAGCAAACTCTGCCCCACGCAGATGATCTCTTTTCTCAGGATGGAGCTGGACTCGGTCGAGGCGCGCGTCCAGTCAGTGTTGAACTGCTTGAATGCGTTCACATGCAGAACAGCGGTACCACTGAAACATTTTCAGAGGCTCCTGGGGCATATGGCATCTGCAGCAACAGTAACGCAGCTCGGATTGCTTCATATGAGACCGCTTCAACGCTGGCTACACGATCGAGTCCCGAGATGGGCGTGGCACAGCGGTTCCCTCCGTGTCCAAGTGACGCCGAGTTGCCACCAAGCCTTCAGCCCGTGGTCGGACCCTTCATTTCTACGGGCAGGAGTGCCCCTAGAACAAGTGTCCAGGCATGCTGTTGTCTCCACTGATGCCTCATACACCGGCTGGGGTGCCACGTACAACGGGCTTGCAGTTTCGGGTCTGTGGACGGGACCCCAACTGCAATGGCATATCAATTACCTGGGGTTGTTAGCAGTTCGTCTTGCACTCAGCCGCCTCAAGGGGCCGCTCAGAGGCAAGCACGTTCTGGTCCGTACATCAACAAACAGGGTGGTCTACGCTCCCTTCTCGCCCGCCATCTCCTTCTGTGGAGTCAGAAGCATCTGAGGTTGCTTCGCCCCACTCACATTCCGGGCCTGCTCAATCGTGCAGCCGACGAGCTCTCACGACAGCAGGTGCTCCCGGGAGAGTGGAGACTCCATCCCCAGGTGGTCCAGCTGATGTAGGGCCACTTCGGGACCACGCAGGTAGACCTGTTTGCCGCCCCGGACTTGGCCCATTGCCAGTTGTTTTACTCCCTGACCGAGGGGACCCTCGGCACGGACACCCTGGCACACAGCTGGTCCCCGGGTCTACGCAAGTATGCGTTTCCCCCAGTGAGCCTTCTCACACAGACACTGTGCAAAGTCAGGGAGGACGAGGAGCAGGTCCTGTTGGTAGCTCTGTATTGGCCCAACAGGACTTGGTTCCCGGAACTAGTGCTTCTCGCGACAGCACCTCCTTAGCCCATTCCTCTGAGGAAGGACCTCCTGACTCAGAGATGGGGCACCCTTTGGCACCCGCGTCCGGACCTCTGGAAACTCCATGTCTGGTCCCTGGATGGGACGTGGAAGTTCTAGGTGGTTTACCACAGGCTGTGGTGGACACTATGACTTCCGCTAGAGCTCCGTCTACGAGACGACTCTATGCGTTGTGAAGTGGAACCTGTTCGTCGACTGGTGCTCTTCTCTCCGAGAAGTCCTGCGAAGGTGTTTGGTCGGGTCAGTGCTTTCCTTCCTACAAGAAGGGTTGGGGCGAAGGCTGTCTCCCTCCACCCTCAAGGTGTATGTTGCCGCTATTGCCGCAAATCATGACATGGTAGGTGGTAAGTCCTTAGGGAAGCACGATCTGATCGTCAGGTTCCTGAGGGGGGCGAGGAGACTAAATCCGCCTCACCCTCCCTCTATACCCTCTTGGGACTTAACTCTGGTGCTTACCGCACTGCAGAGAGCGCCCTTTGAGCCTTTGCAGTCAGCTGAGTTGAAAGGTCTGTCTCTGAAGATAGTACTCCCGACTGCACTGGCCTCCATCAGGAGGGTAGGGGACCTGCAGGCATTTTCGGTCGACGAATCGTGCCTGGAATTCGGGCCCGGTAACTCTCATGTAATCCTGAGACCCCAGCCCGGATGTGTGCCCAAGGTTCCCACCACTCCCTTTCGGGATCAGCTGGTGAGCCTGCAAGCGCTGCCTTCGGAGGAGGCAGACGCAGCCCTGGCTTTTCTCTGTCCCATCCGTGCCCTACGGATGTACGTGGACAGAACGCAAAGCTTTAGGACCTCAGAGCAGCTCTTCGTCTGTTACGGAGGACAGCAGAAGGGAAAGGCTGTCTCCAAGCAGAGGATGGCCCACTGGATAGTGGATGCCATCGTCTTGGCGTATGAATCACAAGACGTGCCCTGCCTGCTCAGGGTTAGAGCCCACTCCACCAGGGGTGTGGCCTCTTCCTGGGCATTGGCTCGTGGCGCCTCGCTGACAGATATTTGTAGAGCTGCGGGCTGGGCGACACCTAACACGTTCGCTAGATTCTAAAGCCTACGTGTAGAGCCGGTAGCTTCCCGTGTGCTCGCTTCCCATAGCCAGTACAACAGAAGAGCCCGTTCTAGTGTCGGCTTGCTGCGCCACTCCCTTCCCCATGGAACGGATATGTGCGCTTATATGCTCCAGTCGAGTTACCCAGAATGGCGAACCCTGTTGAGTCCTCCGCAACCCGTGGCAGTCGGACATGGCGGAGCGTCCGAACCAGGTCTAACACTCGTATGCATTGGTGGAACTTGTGTTAGGCTGGGTTCCATATGTTGTGACCCCCACGGTGGTCCCATATGTGTATTCTTCCACAGTAGTGCTCCCTACAGCGAGCCTTTGTCTTTCCCTCTCAGTCTCAGTCTGGTGTTGTTCCCCCGCCTACTTGGCTGGGGGCCACCCCTGGGACTTCCGTATGTTGTACTGCACACGGCCAGTCCATACGTGTATTCTCCATCCACGTGGAATTCCCTCTGGGCTTGATGTGGCCTCCACAGCAGTCCTCCGGGGCACGCTTTCCCAGCGTCATCCAATAGTCTGCTGAGTGGGTCTTGCGGAACAGCAGTGTGACTCCCCCTGCGTGAGTTCCCGCCCGGTACAGACAGGGTCTGAAGGGCTCTTCGCGGGGCGCTGGAAGTGGTACTAACTGTGGCGTTTTCCAAAGGGATCTCAATTCGTCAGTGACGTCCGACGTACGTACGTCGAACGTGACCGACTGAAAGGGAACGTCTCGGTTACGTATGTAACCCTGGTTCCCTGAAGGAGAGGCGAGGCGTCGTCCTGTCGCCACAGTTGCTGTACCATCACTGCAGTCTGAGTCTCTAGTTTGGCTCCTCAGTGAAAAACAATGGTGCGTGAAGATCGTGTCCGCTTTATACCCGCGCCGTGGCGCGGGGTGCGATATGCAAAGCACGCACGCCAATGGCTATTGGCCAGTTCTCTTTATCTCGAAGCTGATAGGGGCTCCCTGAAGTGATCCCAATTTGTTGGTGACGTCCGGCGTACGTCTCCGTTCCCTCCTTCAGGGAACGAGGGTTACATACGTAACCGAGACGTTCTGCCGAATGTACTGACAATCATTTATGGTAAACTAAAATATTCAGTTATGTCATTACTACTGAACTTGTATGTTATGAATTTGAATATTTTTGTAGTTACATTTGTAATGATAAAGTTGAAATTATTATATATATGTAATATTGATTAACACACGTGCTGTTTTAAATTGTGTACCACATAATTACATAAAAATCTCAAAGATATTTGAGACAGATTTGAAGCTTTAGGATAACCTTTTTATTTATTTTATTTTTTTTTGAGTGAGCGAAACCAAAATGTTTTAACTGACCATCCACTAAGCCCGTACATTTATGTCCGTACATTTTACAGACAAGCTTTTTTATGTCCATGCAGGATGCAGTTTTAAAGAAAAAATGTGGAAAGCTTTAGTATTTTACAGAAATTATTCAAAGATATGGCATCCTCAGTTATTCCTGTTCTCTCTTACCTTGTAACTTGTCAAGGTATCTTCTGGTTTATCAAATCTGCTGGTTTGCTAAATCATTAGAAAAGGCGTGTTACTAACAAAAATAGTAATATGCAATAGCAGTTCTGATACTATCAATATTTCTCATTTTGCATTTTCTTCTCAGGTGTGGTTGGATGCTGCCACTCAGATCTTCTTCTCTTATGGTCTGGGTTTAGGTTCTCTCATTGCTCTGGGCAGTTACAACCCCTACAACAACAATGTCTACAAGTAAGAATTACAAGTATCTGTCCAATTGTGCAGAAATTATGTATATATGGTGTGTAATGCAATCTGATTTTTATAAAATTCTATTCAGTTCATGCTGTACCATTGTTTCACTTTTGATTCAGCTGACCTGATTCTTTTTCCATCTAGAGATTCTATCATTGTGTGCTGTATAAACTCCTGCACCAGTATGTTCGCAGGGATCGTCATATTTTCCATTGTGGGCTTTATGTCGCACATCACAAAGAGACCCATTGAAGAACTGGCTGCTTCAGGTCATTATGTCTTTTTCACATTTACAAATTCCATTAATGCAGACCCTTGTGAAAAACAAGTATACTTTTGCATACTTTTAAAAAGAGTAGAAAAAAATAGTTCAATTAAAGTGAAACTTTAAAAGACTACACTTAAATGGGAATTTAATTGGGGGTTTTTTGTTGTTGTTTTTTCAGGTAAATTTATAATCAATGCAATTAGCACTACAGTGATTTTCTTTTTACATATATACAGTATAATTTCCAAATGTTTGTAAGTTGAAGTTTAGTTCATTTAAAATGCACTTTATTGCCAAACATATTGGGACACCCCTCCAAATCATTCAATTCAGGTGTTCCAATCACTTCCATGGCCACAATATAGCATAAATCAAATGTGATGTCCGCACACTGATTTAACTGCTCCAATTTATTGCAACGTTTCGACCAACAGGCCTGACAAAGACCTGTTGGTCGAAACGTTGCAATAAATTGGAGAAGTTAAATCAGTGTGCGGACATCACATTTGTTTTTTTGCTTTAGTTATTTATTTTGTCCTGCAGCTGAGCCCTGTTTGGGTTTGAGGGTGTGCACACCTTCTTTGTATTTTTGACTCGTTACTAAATATTCCACGTGGAACTGTTAGTGGCATTATAAGAAAATGGAAGCAATTGGGAACAACAGCAACTCAGCCATAAAGTGGTAGGCCACTTAAAATCACAAATGCTATGGACAAAAATTCCCATAAACACACTCCTAAACCTTGTGGAAAGCCTTCCCAGAAGAGTTGAAGCTGTTGTAGCTGCAAAGGGTCCTTGGTGTCTTCCTCTGCCTCGTCGTCCTCCAAAATCTCCGCTCGATCCTTTGGATCTGCATACAAGCAAAAAATATTAAAAGGGATATTTTTTGAAAATACAATTATTTTTTCTTTTCCAACATCAGGTCCTGGTTTGGCATTTCTGGCCTATCCGCAAGCAGTCACACAGCTTCCCATGTCTTCGCTCTGGTCTATTCTATTCTTCTCAATGCTCATGATGCTGGGATTGGACAGTCAGGTACTACACACACACACGCACACACACACACACACACACACACACACACACACACACACACACACACACACACACACACACACACACACACACACACACACACACATGTTTGTTTTTGTGAAATGTGGGGACATTCCATAGGCGTAATGGTTTTTATACCATACAAACCGTATTTTCTATACCCCTACACTACCCCTGCCCCTAAACCTACCCATCACAGGAGACTGCGCAGTTTACGTTCTGTGAAAAAAACCTCATCCTGTTTGATTTATAAGCATTTTGAAAAGTGAGGACATGGGGAACGTCCTCATATTTCACCCTCTTTTTGTAATACCTATGTCATACCCATGTCATTATACACATTTGTGTCCTGATATTTCACAAAAACATGCCCACACACAGTTCGCTAGAGCTTAAGGTGTACTGGACGCACAATACTCCTCTTATGATGCTACATTTAGCAGTCAACATACCATTATTCTTCTATAGATTTCAGGGTTTAGTGATTTCTTAAAGGTGTCATGAACTGGCTTTTTTTAAATCAACTACTGGTGGTCAACTAATGACATTCATGTGGTTTTTACATTCAAAAACAGCATAATGAAGAAGTAATAGGCTATCTTCTACACTGGTTTTGAGGCTTTCTCCTGAACGCTGGGTTTCGATGGGCGTGCCGCACTGGAGACATGGAAGTAAACGCCCACGGCTGGGATTGGATACGATTTGCATATTTAATGAGCATCAGCTCCCCTGTCAGTTCAGTTCATATTAGGGAGGGCAACCGATCACAGGGCTCGTAAACGTCTTTATCAAACAAACACAATGATTATTTCTCATCCACCAGAGATTGATTGGAATATTATTTCTGTATTACATGGCCCGACCGATCGGTCGATAAGCACGAACCGCACACACACACACACACACACACACACACACACACACACACACACACACACACACACACACACACGTGTGCGCGCACCCAGATCAAGAAAGGAATATTATTTCACTATTTGAGATTCATCGGCCTGCCGACCATTATATATAAAAAAGACGTTTTACTCACTTAAGTTTGTTGCACCATTCCTGTCAAATCCAATATAGAAGGCACAACACCTGCAAATCCAGCACCTGAGACTTGTTAACAAACGATTCCTCAGTAAAATGAAACGAACACACGTACATGTCTTCCCCACGTGAGCTGGAACTTCATTAAAAATAAAGTTCAACCACTCATTCCTAATAGAAGCATCCGAAGGAAGCTTATGCAGCGACTGAGTTCTTCCACAACCTGGCACAGAGCAATATATTACTTTGCTCGCCATGATCACTGCTCTGTAAACCTGTAGCGCCTCGACTCTGTGGGCGGGGCTTCAGAAGCACACATACATATTCATCAGTTGAGTTGCGTTTCTTCTTCCCATGACATCATTGGATTCCAGCTCTCGTGTCTGGGCCTGGTGTCTGTAAAAGCTTTTCTTTGACTAACAAGGACGTTTTCAGCTCTGAAACTTACAGAATATTCTTATATCATGATGAACTTTGAGATATCAAAGGCTCAAGGGAAAGTTGGTTTCTCAATTCATCACCCCTTTAATCATTAAAACTAAACAATTTATAAATTATTTATGTGGTGTTACTTTAGTTTTGTTGTGTGTGAAAGTTATGCCACAGACGATCACAAGACAGTTCAGCACATACAAATTAGCCTCATAGCCATTGTAGCTACATTGTTAGAAAACATATAGAAACATAATATAGCTTTTTTTCATGTTAACTTTATTTTAATAATAAGTAACTCCATGTACTGCATCCTGTAACTCCACAATTGACTCTTTGAAACTTAAAACAAACTTAAACAATTTGATCATATACATTACTTGCTTGAAAATAATAATGAATACACAATATTTATTTCGTTTTAGAGTTAATTTGGCCAAAATGTATATATTATGTATATGGAATGTGCAAAGTGGAATTGTTCAAACATGGTTTCCAATACCGTTTATAAAATTGTCTTATAATCAACTGTCAACCATCATTAAAGCATTGTTTCAGTGCATGGGGTGAGTGTAATAATGTGTACATGCGCACTTGTCTTTGACAGTTTTGTACAGTGGAAGGTTTCATAACCGCTCTAATGGATGAATACCCTACAGTCCTGAGGAAGAGAAAGAAAATCTTCATCCTCATTGTCTGCATTGTATCCTTTATCATCGGCTTCTCTAACATCACCCAGGTAAAGATGAATGCGTGAAAACTCTGTTTTATAACTGACTGTTCTTTTCGGCATTAGCATGTTATGATCTTATAATAATGTGTGTGTTCTTTTTTAGGGCGGCTTGTATGTGTTCAAATTGTTTGACTACTACTCGGCCAGTGGAATGTGTCTTCTGTTCTTGGTCTTCTTTGAGACAATCTCCATTTCTTGGTTCTATGGTACATCACCTAATATAAACATTTTTAGACGTAGACATTTTTAGTGTGACAAATATACACTCACCTAAAGGATTATTAGGAACACAATACTAATACCGTGTTTGACCCCCTTTCACCTTCAGAATTGCCTTAATTCTACATGGCATTGATTCAACAAGGTGCTGAAAGCATTCTTTAGAAATGTTGGCCCATATTGATAGGATAGCATCTTGCAGTTGATGGAGAATTGTGGGATGCACATCCAGGGCACGAAGCTCCGGTTCCACCACATCCCAAAGATGCTCTATTGGGTTGAGATCTGGTGACTGTGGGGGCCATTTTAGTACAGTGAACTCATTGTCATCTTCAAGAAACATATTTTAAATGACTCGAGCTTTGTGACATGGTGCATTATCCTGCTGGAAGTAGCCATCAGAGGATTGGTACATGGTGGTCATAAAGGGATGGACATGGTCAGAAACAATGCTCAGGTAGGCCGTGACATTTAAATGATGCCCAATTGGCACTAAGGGGCCTAAAGTGTGCCAAGAACACATCCCCCACACCATTACACCACCACCACCAGCCTGCACAGTGGTAACAAGGCATGATGGATCCATGTTCTCATTCTGTTTACGCCAAATTCTGACTCTACCATCTGAATGTCTCCACAGAAATCGAGACTCATCAGACCAGGCAACATTTTTCCAGTCTTCAACTGTCCAATTTTGGTGAGCTCGTGCAAATTGTAGCCTCTTTTTCCTATTTGTTGTGGAGATGAGTGGTACCCGGTGGGGTTTTCTGCTGTTGTAGCCCCATCCGCCTCAAGGTTGTGCGTGTTGTGGCTTCACAAATGCTTTGCTGCATACCTCGGTTGTAACGAGTGGTTATTTCAGTCAAAGTTGCTCTTCTATCAGCTTGAATCGGTCGGCCCATTCTCCTCTGACCTCTAGCATCAACAAGGCATTTTCACCCACAGGACTGCCGCATACTGGATGTTTTTTCCCTTTTCACACCATTCTTTGTAAATCCTAGAAATGGTTGTGCATGAAAATCCCAGTAACTGAGCAGATTGTGAAATACCCAGACCGGCCCGTCTGGCACCAACAACCATGCCATGCTCAAAATTGCTTAAATCACCTTTCTTTCCCATTCTGACATTCAGTTTGGAGTTCAGGAGATTGTCTTGACCAGGACCACCCCTAAATGCATTGAAGCAACTGCCATGTTATTGGTTGATTAGATAATTGCATTAATGAGAAATTGAACAGGTGTTCCTAATAATCCTTTAGGTGAGTGTATATTTGATGTGAATGTGATGGAAAGTTTCTTAAAAATGATCAGTTCAAGCTACTGTCCGTGCACTTGCGCTAAAGGAAAATTCTGGGCTAAATACAGTGTAAGCTCAAGGTGCGGTCACATTTACCACTTGTCAATTTTCACGGGCACTTTGCGAAATTGTTTGATTGGGAAATTGCGATTGAGGGCGAAATATGTCCTCATGTAGATTTTGCAATGGGTTCAAGTTGGTCATGCAGATTTGTTGGTCATGTACGCTGACCACCAGGAAGCTGCTTGATTTTGAAAATATATTCCGTGTGAGCAGTGCTTCATACATCATTGCACTATTGACAATAGACAATGGACCTTTTTTGGTTGCAAAATTTCATCAAAATTCTGCTAATTTGACCACACCTTCAGTTTGGAATGTCTGAGGTATACAGTATGTGTACAATAATTGTTAAAGTTTTCTGTATGAAGTTATATCTTTTGATGTATTGATTTGTATTGCAAGTGCATTATTGTAAATACTGTGTTTAAATTCATAAAATTAAGATACAAGCCAAAATTACTTGACAATCCTTGACAGTACCTGAGAATATGAGGTTAATAGGCTAGGTTCCTGTACCCTTGTATGCATGTATATATATATACAGTCGTGGTCAAAATTGTTGGCACCCCTGGTAAATATGATCAAATATGGCAGTAAAAAATCCTTTTGTTTATCCTTTTGATCTTATGTTAAAAAAATTCACAAAAATCTAACCTTTCATTGAAGTAAAAAATTGAAAATGGGGGGTGAAATAAATGCTTTTATCCTCCATACAGAATCTCTCCAGATCCTTCAGATTCCCAGATCCATGTTGGTGCTTCTTCTCTTCAATTCAGCCTCTCATTCTCTTTAGGGTTCAGGTCAGGGGTCTGGGATGGCCATGACAGAATCTTCATATTGTGTTCAGTGACACATTTGTGTGTTGATTTTGATGTTTGTTTTGGATCTTTGTCCTGATAGAAGAGCCAACCACGGCCCATTATAAGATTTCTAGCAGAGGCCGTCAGGTTTAGATTTTTTATCTGTTGGTATATGTTAGAATCCATGATACCATGTGCCTGAACAAGATGTTCAGGACCTCCAGCAAAAAAAATAGGCCCTCAAAGTTAAAGTTCCAGCTGTATTTTTAGCCGTGGGCATGGGGTACATTTTATCCCTGTTTGCACAAAACCCTTCTGGTAGATTTGCTGCCAAAAAGCTCTTTTTATAGGTCATCTGACCACAGAACCATGATGAGCAAGGAGGATTTTTCTTGAATCTCTCCCAAACAACATATGGTGATATAGGGGTTTGTTTTATTTTTATTTTTATTTTTAGGCTTTCTGACCCCAAGACTCAACTAATCTCTGTGATTCTCCATCTGTGATCCTTGGAGAGTCTTTGTCCACTCAAACTCTCCTCCTCACCGTGCATTAGGACAATATAGACACACGTCCTCTTCCAGTCAGATTCATATCATCATTAGCTGATTGGATCTTCTTAATTATTTCCCTGATTGTGGAAATGGAGGTTTTCAATGCTTTAGCTATTTTCCTACAGCCACTTTTCTATTTTCAACCATCTTTTGCTGCACATCAGAACTATATTCTGTGGTTTTACTCATTGTTATGAATGATTAAGGGAATGTGGCCTTTGTGCTTCCTTATATTTATACTTCTGTAAAACAAGACGTCATAGCTGGACAATTTCATGTTCATAGTCACCCTGGTGTGCTAAAAAATGTAAATATTAATGGGAATATACTTCAGAGATATTTTACTCATACCATTTTTAAGGGGTGCCAACAATTGTGGCCAAAGTGTTTTGGAGAAAAGCATTTATTACATAATGTGATTTACCCCCCGTTTTCAAATCTTTTACTTCAATGAAAGGTTAGATTTTTGTGATTTAAAAAAACTAAAAGATCAAAAGGATAAACAATGCAGATTTATTTCTTACAGCCATATTTGATCATATTTATCAGGGGTGCCAACAATTTTGACCACAACTGTATATATATATATATATATATATATATATATATATATATATATATATATATATATATATATATATATATATATATATATATATATATATATATATATATATATATATATATATATATATATATACATATATGCATCTCTTCTCTCTCTTTAGGCGCAGAGAAGTTTTATAAAAATATTGAAGAAATGATTGGCTATCGGCCTTGTGGCTTTTGGAAACAATGCTGGATTTACTTTACTCCAATCATTTGTTTGGTAAGTACTTCACTTGCAACATCTCTGATATGTTTTCAAGACAGGGTTGCAATTGAAAGATGCAACTAAGGGTGTGTTTAGAATTTGGTTCTCTTGGTTCTTTTGGTCTGGACCAAAACCATTAAATAATACATTTAGTCCTGGTTCGCTTAGTGTAATTTTTAACACTAAACCTAAAGATACAAAAAAAGGCTTTTATGACATATATTTTGCGACGGAACTTGCCAAACATCCAAAAACAATGCTGTGTGCTAAATGTGTGTGCGTTCATATGATGGTATATGGTGTAGCTGACAACATGCGAAGAGTTTATAAAAAGTCAAAACATTCCCTTCGTCACACACCCAAACATTGATCTGCTGCAAAGAGACATGATTTTAATGCCTGTACTGAACTGTGATGGGGAACATTGTGACTATGATGAAAATATATTTGGTCCTTTAGGGTCACATCTTGTGACATCATGTCCTGTTTGGTCCGTGTTGCATTCATATTTCAGTCAAATCACACCAGAGTTTGTTTGGAAGTGGACCAAGACCCATCTTCGTTTGGTGCATTCACATTTATTCGAATGAACAGAGCAATCGCACCAGAGTTCATTTTAATCGAACCAAGCTTTCCAAGTGTGAACACACCCTATGAGATTTAAATCAGTTTTATCCATTCATTCAACTGTATGATGAATTAAGTAATTGGTTTCCAGTTAAACACTCATTTTCTTAACGAACTGAGGATTGATTTGATTTCTGTTTCCTGATTGTAGGGTGTTTTCACATTCAGTGCCATAGAAATGACTCCTCTGACATTAGGGAAGTATGTGTACCCTGCCTGGGGTCAGGGCATCGGCTGGCTAATGTCCCTTTCCTCCATGATTCTTATACCCGGATATGTCATCTATATGTTCTTCACTACCAAAGGCAGCATTCGACAGGCAAGACATCTGATGGATTTAGTGCACTCTCAGATAAGAATTGGTAAAAATGTGTACCTTTTAGGGTACAACCTCCTGTCACCGGGGCAGTACCCATAAAGGGACATCTCTGTATCTTATTTAGCCATAAAAGTTAATTGTAGAGCCTTAAGGCTATTCAAAGTATTACTACTTGAGGACTAAATCACCTTTTAGAGGTTGATAAGGTACAGAGTTGTCCTTTTAAGGGTACCCCGGTGACAAACTGCTGTACGTACCCCTAAAGTGTTTTTTTTTTTTTTTTCACAGTTTGTTTCTGGTCTAACAATTGTCACAATGGCCTTCTTTTCCAAAAGCGTTCAAAAGTATTTTCTCTAGAAAAACCCTTCCTTCCCAACTTCCTTCTGAATTCAAAACATCTTTCCTTTCGATCTCACAAACTTCCTTCCTTCCGAACAGGCAAACAACTTCTGAATTCTCAAACGTACTTTCTTTTTTTATATAAACTCCCTAATATACCACCAAATGAACTAAAATTATTTCCTTTCTTCTTTCCTTCTTCTTCCTGAACAAACTGTGCAAATAAAACGTACTTCACTTTTCGAAATAACATATTTCCTTTCTTCAGAATTCCACTTCCTTCTAAGTTTCCATTCTTCCTACAATATCTCAAATTCTCTAAAGTACAATCATTTTCATTGGTTATTGTTTTTCCCTCTCAGCGCTGGCACAAGATGACCAAACCCAAAGAGCTCACAATCTCGGATGCCAATGATCTCATGCAACAATCCTCACAGACAGGAAGTATGGATGAAGCTTCAGTCTGACATCATTTCCTCTTTCCTGTACAATGGCCATTAAACCTATGGCAAAATAACTATTCCTCCATTCCATTCTTGTTTTTTCCTTCTGTTGGAAAATCTACAACAGATTGAAGCGGACTACGCACATGGTCATCGTTTTTCCTTCCATTTCTTTCTCTACATCCCTCTCTGATGTTGCATCGTGTAATATGAAGGGGCTGCAGTCTGTCTTCAGCGGAGAAAGCAATTTAAGTGACTATCAGTATAAAGCTAGAAATAATCCAGGCAGTTGGCCCTTGGCCATGGGAAGGCCTACGTAACCGTTGCATTCCTGTTATATACATTTTCTCACAGTATTTACCTCAAGTTGGCGAATGAATGCCTGTGTTTAGTGCTCTGTTTCTCTCGGTTTCAGCGTTTATGGTAATATTATAGTGGTTCATTTTGAAGGCCATGTATGATTATTCTTGTCACAATGTATTGAACTAAATTAACTACAAGAAATCCATTTGTATTTTTGAAAGAACTGGAATTTCAGAATGAAATTGATAGGTAGTTGACACACGACACATGTACACAAACTTTTTTTTTTATCAACATTAAGGTTTAAAGTTTAAATTTATATGAATATATATAAGGGAGAGTGTATGTCTTAGGTCCAGTAACTGTCCACCATTTATTTTTCACCATTTTTAATAACCTTTTGCCTTTACAAGCTCATTTTAAATGGCCTTGCAGTGTGCCAAATTTTGCAGTACAACTAGTCCCTCAATTAATATGAGGTGATGAAGGCTGCATAGCAATTAGAAAAGAATTAGCAGACTTCTGTATAAAACAGACTGAAAATCAATTACTTGACGGCTAATGAAATAGCTTGAAAACTTAACTCAAAAAAGGTTGTGTAAATTAGAGTCTTGTTTGCAAATGTAGTGATTTGTTCATGTAAAAAGAGTCATTTTCTCATCAGATTTATTATTAAAACTGCTCCTTCAACAAGGTTTCACATCATAAAATGTCTTTTCTGTGGAACTTGAAGGACGTTCTGGGTTTTGCGCATCAGTTGTGGGATGGCAATATTGTTTTAATCAAATGAAAAACTAAAAGATGGTGTTAACCATTCGCTGTTTTCTTTTTGTAATACTTGTTACCTTATGAAGTGAAGTTTACCGTTTACATTACAGCATTCATGTTAAAGTGACTAAAGGTGATGATACACGTGGCAACTTTTTGAGCAATGTTGCCGGGCAATGTTGCTATGGGCACTTTCCCATTGAGAATGGGCAACAAATTTCTATCTGGATACTTTAGATTGGTAGTGGGCTGTGTCTCACCTGGTCGCCTGGTGACGGCAACATTGCTCAAAAAGTTGCCCTGTGTATCATCATCTTAAATGATGCTAATGAACGTGACTAACATTTTTCTGAGCATGCTTGTAAATACATTATAGTATTATTACTATTGTAATTAATTGTATTTACATATAGTATGTGTAACATGAACACTTAAATAGACAATATGTTAAAGTAGACAACATATTTAATTTGAAATAATGAAAACAAGGCTATAAGAATCCCATCTGTACAATCCATTTAACTGTCAATCATGTAGGGTACATTAAAATGACAACGATGTATTAAAAATGGAAACGTTTTTCCTGTAAAGGCAACAATGTCAAAATGATCCCTGTTCACACAGATCCACGAAACCAACTAAAAACGCTGTATTATGCATGTTTAACAGAAGCAAGCTAGTAAGAGCTGTGCGTGTAAACCTCACTCCCCTGACAGTAGAGACTGCGGCCCTTAGTGTCCTTGTTAGCGCCGTCTCCCATGTCGGAGACGCTGGTTTGAATCCCGCTCAGAGTGGGTCGAGAAAGACTGGTTTCTTGTTTTTTTGTTGTTTTTTTACTCTGACACGACAACAGGCTTTTGATATGAAGAAGATGAAATTTTCATTTTTGGAATGAACTATACCTTAAATGTGTGAAAAACAAATTTGGTGCCGTGACCCGGATGGAAGTTATAGGTTTAGGTGGGTGAGTGTAACAGAAGCAAGCTAATAAGAGAGGTGCATGTAAACCTCACTCCCCTTGCCTCAAGAGGTGCACTAGCGACTGATGCTGAAGACTGCAATCTTTAGAGGTCCTTGTTAGCGCGCTCGCCTCTCATTCGAATCCCGCTCGAAATGGGTCGAGTGGGACCATCTACACATGCCAGGCCACGAGTTGGCGATTTCACTTTGTAAACAAACACTACCAGCTCATGAATCCCGTTTTCAAAAGTTTGCGTGACAGGTCACCAAAACGCCTTTGTCATGTAGCCTAAATGAACGGCCAAAACGCATTTAAATGGTTCAGTTTTTAGTTGAAAAAGGTGTGTTAACACCCCCTCATTCAACAACATACTGTATGTCTTACAGTAGAATTTCAGTTGGAAAATGACACTTTAGAAAATTAGACAAAAAATAGGCCTGATGTAGGCCTATTTCCTGCCCTGTTGAAAAAAAGCTGGTTTGAGCTGGTTTAAACAGGTCCTTAGCTGGTCATGAGCTGGTCCTAAACTGGTCCTAAGAAAGTAGCTCCACCTCAGGACCAGCTTATAACCAGCTCAGGACCAACTAAGGACCAGTTTAAACCAGCTCAAACCAGCTACCATGCTTCAAAACATACCTAACCTGCATATGCTGTTTTTTTCAACAGGGTGTTTCAACAGGAATTGTAGGCGGGACATATCGAAAGGCTCATAGCTTTCATAGACATGAACTCAAACGCTGAGATCATTTGAGTCTTTAACACTGTACAGCATATTAAATTCATTCAGAATAGTCTCTTGTTCATTTACGTCAAATTAATCTGCTCTGATCAAGGTGTATGTGAAGTGTTACCAAAGCTACAAAGATAACTTTTATTGTGATGATTGTATTTGTTTTTATATCCTCACGACATAATTTGTTGATTCGTTTCAAATTCAATAAAGGCAAAAACAGAACGGAAGATAGTGATTTAAAGTCAGTAATTAAACAATAAGAATGTCTTGAGAGGAACTATGGCCTTACTTTATTTCTCGCATAGTTTGACATACACTAACCATCCAGTAGAGCACAGCAGCAGTATAAAAGCCAAAAGCAATTTGCACAGTGATATTTTATTACTGCCTTCCATTTTAGCAGCAGTTCTGACAGGAAAAATAGGCATAGCTGACCTCTGTTAGTGACCTTTGACCTGTGTTGATCTATGGCTCTGCATTACAGTTGCAAAAAGGCGGCATCGTTTGCTGATACAACAAACCACTCATGCCAGTCTGAAAAGGACAGTAAAGAAGTAACCAGACCACACATGTAGGCCTGGAATAGACAGAAAACATGTTTAATAGAAAGTAAATCTATCAGTAAAACACACTGTTGTATAATGGGACTGATAACCTTTCAAACACACTTTTAAATAACTTGCTAACACAGAATAACTTGCTGTCAAAATGAGTGCTAATAATCGTTGATGCTATGCTGCCTTCAAGTTCTCCTGGGATGTTTTAATGAGTTGTGAAATCATTAGGACAACATGATGTGCATTCAAGTGATCTTGTTTGGAATAAAATGTGCACTTTAAGCTATTTTTCTTCACTTCCGAACAAAGACAGTAAGCTTTTAGGCTCTACTGCTACAAAACAAAGGTAAAATGATGCACAATAGTGTATAATTAATGCCTCATCTGTGTATTTTTTATTGTGCTGCCACAAAGAATCACACAAGAATATCTTTAAAAACAGCTAAATGAGTAGCATTTTCATCAACAGTATGCCAACTAGTTTAACATACAAGCTAATGATAATTACAACATTATGGTGTCGCTCGTGTGAAGTCATCTCCTAAATACCATCATTCTGATATGACTTGAAGGCTGCATAGCACACCAGTGCAACTTCTGCAGGCCAAAACCAAGGTTAGCATTAGCATCATAGCCTTTGGTTGTGCTAAGGCTTTAATTCAACACTCATCTGTTGGGTTAGATCACATCTTATTTGCTAGCCAGGGCACATTCGCTCAAGCATAATCAACTCCTCATAACCAGGGTCATGCACAATTCATCTGGCTCCCTGTTTCCATCACCTCCACGCCAACTCCCTCAGGGGCCAAACGCAAGGCTACGAAAAGAGAAAGACAAAAAGTGAATTCCTGTCACTCAGTATTTCTTAGAAAGGAAATGTAGCGCTGATTATTTGTCGACCATTTTTGAAGCAGGTTGTGCAAAACTCTTATTTTCCAGACTAAGCTGCTTGAATCTGCAAAACTCTTGAATCTCCATGACAGCTGTCTTTTACTTTAAGGCTGAATCTGTGAAGTATTCTGTCATTATTTACACACCCTCACGTTGTTCCAAAATGGTACGCTATTATTTTGTATATTTAGAAGAATATTCACACTGCTTATTTCGATACAATAGTGACATCTATGAATCCAACAAAGGCTCATTGGAAAAAATATGCTTCTACCTACAATTTAGCAAAACGTAACTAGACATAAAATTCACTCCAGTTTCTAGCTGAAATGACTAGGGGCAATAAAACACCAACAGCTTTTATTCCTTTTTCACAAAAACTTGGTTGCTCAGCAGGTAAAGAGTTGCGATGCATGAAACATAAGTCATGACACTCAATAAAAGAGCTCAAAGACTTGTAGAAGCAAGAGATTCTTTCAGGAAATGCATTTTTTAAATATAATGTTAGCTTCTGCTAACACTTTCACTAGGTTTGGGGTATTTAGGTGGTGCATTATCTTCAAACGCAATAGAGCATTGACCTTTTATTGCCACTCACTGGACATTTTATATCCAAAATGCAGAAATACGTACAACAACCAATGTAATAAAATCTTGCCACTTTCATTTCATTCATTTTCAGGGAAAACTGAATGCTCTTTTTGTGCCGCCCATTGAACATTTCATTTTCATTGTGCCACGCAAGAACATAATATCGTTTCGCAGAAATGTCACCATACGCATATTCTTCCAATGAGTCTGAGTTGAAGAAAGCAGTAATAAAGTCACAATTATTGCAGTTGTGAGAAATTAAGTCATGATTCTGTGACAAAGTCACAGTCACCTTTTTATTATTATTATTATTTTTTTACTCTGACATGACAACAGGCTTTTGATATGAAGAAGATTAATGAACAATGACAGAATTTCCATTTTCGGAATGAACTATTCCTTAAATGTGTGAGAAACAAAAAGATGCAGCGTTCATTCAGAGGGATAGACAATTCGCTGATGTCCAGGTTGTACAATAAACTCATGTGTTGAGTTTCTCACCAATATATATGAAGCACCTGGTGTTCATCATCACTGTACATGGAAATAAAGACACAATGAGAAGAGGAAACAAAGATAAGATTGGGAGCTCCAAACAGCAGCAATATAATAATGAAACAAACACCCAATCATATAAGAAAACAGAGGAAATATGACACACAGCTACCTAAGACATAGCAACGGTGTTACGATTACGCATACTACAGCTTAAAGTCAACATGAAATCAAATTAATACACAATCCTGGCTTTTGTGCCTCTGAAATAACTTTGTATTTCCTAGGTGATACTGCAAAGAGCTATTTAGGCAACGTTTACAGCATATTAAAGGCAAATTAATACAAATTACTACAACAAAAGCAAATAATGTCAAATTTGAAGAAGAAAAAAACGTAAGCCTCCACATTCCTTAACATAAGTTTATGCTTGGCTCCATTATGGTAACACACACTTTTAATGGTCCAATCAAAATGTATCACTTTACACTTCCTTAATACCTCACACAGTGGAAGCAAAATAGGTGGTTAATTCAGTTTCATGTTGACTTTAATGTTTCAATGATAGCTTTATCAGAAATGGTTGGATTGTGGGAAGTTTACATTTATCAGAGCTAATTCTCTGCTGCTTTATATGCTGATATATGATAGCTACATACAAGCAAAACAAAAAATAAACCATTGAACCGTTTTCCATTCAGCTGATAAAATCAGATCAAAGCAGACAAACATTTAGGTTAAAGTGTTTTGTGCCAACAATGTGCATCTCCGTTGATGTTTCAAGTGTCACTTGGCTCTCGAAAATCTTCAAACAAGAGTTTTAGGAGTCAAACAGCAGATATTGATAGTGCTGACGATGTGTCTCTTGGGCGATTTATGTAGTTGTGAGTAGTGATGAAGGACTATCACGATGAAACCATGTTACATTGTCTGAGTCACGTGACAACAGTAATGCAGCATTCTGTCATCTTTTCACAGAACTTCAGACAAACATACAACGTGTCCAAAGATGGATGCTGGGATCGAATGGCCTTTTTCACAATGGCCTTATACGTTCCAAGTTGCTACATAAAGTTCAAGTACAAGCATTTAAAGATCTCAGTCTCCTTTCAGGTACTCACTGAAATTCCTGAGTGTGAGAACTATAGCCGTTGCAAACAGTGGCTGTGTTGGGCTCTTTTTTCTATCATTGATCCGGGATACGTTGCCACACACTAAAAGCCCTTTCACATGACTCGTGTCAGGGCTTTAACACAGCCCTCTGCACGCTTTGACCGTCACAAAAGGCAATTTTACGAAGTTTCTAGGTAGTAAACGATGAACATAGTGAAAGCCAATGGATGAAGTAAGAGCTTAACTGTTTTCCGGCTTTCAGCGTTTTCGCTGTTATAAGTTAGGGGGCGCTATTACACATTTTCAGAAAGAGACCTGAATCTATGGATCAAAACACAGGTGAAAAGGGAACAGAAACAAGCAATTAATCAATTGCTTATGCACATTGTAGTCTTTGATTTTCTCATCTTTTTGTTCAAAATATTGAATGAACGAATGAAATGTCGACCCAGGACGAGGTCTAGAACTGTGAAGCTTTGGGGGTGTTGATGGTCTCAAGCTACTCCATCTATGTTTTGATCATCGTTCTGAATGTTCAAATATTCATACAACAAAATATTTTGGGGCCATGGCAGGAAAGAGTTAAAGGATTAGTTCACCTCAAAATGAAAATTTCCTGATAATTTACTCACCCCAATGTCATCCAAGATGTCCATGTCTGTCTTTCTTCAGTGGGAAATAAATTAAGTTTTTTGAGGAAAACATTTCAGGATTTTTCTCCACAATTGCAACCAATATGTTGAACGTCCACATCAATGCAGTTTCAAAGGGCTTTGAAGTGCTTCAAATGGTACTGTGCGATCCCAGCTGAGGAATAGGGTCTTATCTAGCGAAACAATGTCATTTTCTAAAAAAAAATACTAATAATTTATATAATTTTTAACCACAATTGACCATCTTGGGCTGGTCTGCAACGAGCCATGCATTACATAACGTACGTTGAAAAGGTCACATTGGGGTGAGTAAATTATGAGGAAATTTTCATTTTGAGGTGAACTAATCCTTTAAACATGAAAAAAAAATAAAATTATATATATATATATATATGTATGTATATAAATACATATATATATACATATATATAAATATCACTGTATAAGCTGGTAAAGTGCTGCGTCATGTGTATTTAAATTTGTACTTATTTTCATCTCCATTTTGTCTATCCAAATAAGACTTAATATATAAAGTGAGTAATTCACTAAAGGTCTGTGCTATTTGCTTGCAATTGTACATATTTTTAGAGACCATGGCAGCTATAGTTTATCAAGTGATGATAAAACAATGGAGAAGAGTGTCAGAAATGGCCATTTATAGTTCTTCAGTCCACTGAAGCAATGCTGTACTGTCCTAGTAAAGCTTACCAGATTGTGGTAGTCCGCTGGGATTGTGACATGACAAAAATGTGTTTAATATAATATTTTTGGCAATGTTTGTGCCAAGAATTTGCATATCAGGAGCTAAAACAAGAGCATGCAAATTATTGGTGCTATATATGGGTGCAATTTGTTAGTGAATTCCTCTTGAATACTGAAGACATGTTCTTGCTACTGTGTCAACTTCTTTGATCTCATCTTGTTTTCATTTTTACACTGGCACTGCCCAAACTGTATGGTCATTTTTTAGATTTTTGAGAAAGTTGAAAGTGTCAACACACTGGGGAACAATGGAGCGAGTCATGTGAAAGAGCCTTAATACGTTCTACATTCTGAATTCACACACACATATATCAGTTAAAAGGAGTGACATAAATGAGATTTTCAAAGATGAGTGATAAAGAAGTAAATCACATTTCACAGGAATACAACATCGGCCACATAAGTGGGGGAAGAAACAGTTTGTGGCTAATGGTACCGCTTAAAAGTTTTTTTTTCTTCTTCTAAATGTTGTGTACCTGTAGGGAATCTAAATGATCGATATAAGCACAAATGTTTACTCTAGCCCTAAGCGTTCAAGAGTGCAAAAAGTCCACGGTGGAGGGTGTCCTCGTTTTGGCACGTTTATAATTATCCAGTCAAAAGCATACACACACTAAATAGACACATCAGTAGGATAATAAAAGCCAAAAGGGTGATTTTACACATAAAACCAGCTCCCACACAAAAGCAAGTGTCAGTGGAATTGAAACGAATGTTGTCGGGTATCACATTTTTTCATGAAATCATTTTGTCTATAACAAAATGCACCAGAGAAAGTACTCAACCCAAGTACTCAACAATAGAATATCTCAGAGAGTGTCCAGAAAGACGAAAACCGTTAAGAAATTTGTTAAAACTACATAACGTTTCAAAATACACAGCAATTAAGTAAATCGTATTTTCTTATTGGTTGTTTCACATATCTCCAAAGTCAATAAAGTCTTCATATCTGTTACCTTAAATATATGTATATAGATAGCTTTTTTCATTATATTTATTTCATGTATATACATATGTAGATAAATACTGTAAAAGTGCGCCTGCAGTTTTGTCGGTTTGGACTCTACATTAGGCTACGAGAGCCACTTGGGGTCCTCTGCAGTGCAAGGCGGGGATCTGGGGGTATATACTGGTGAGGGTGGTTATATGGTGGTGGTGGTGGAGGCAATGGAGGTTGTGAGCCATCGTTCCCCCCTTGGTTGCCTCCGCTGTCGGGTGAGCGTACTGGTGTGGAGACCACAGACTGGATGAGCTGGTGATGAGTGGGGCTCTGGCTGAGGAACGCCTCCATGCGGCCGTGACCGCCTTTGTCCAAGACGATGACCTTGACGATTTGCTGGCACTGGATGAGCGTGTCGGGTCGTATCTCGGTCAAGGCCACGGGCTGGTAGGAGTGCGAGGGTGTGGGGCTGGCGCATTGCAATGGAGGCTGCTGGAAGAGCTCCCTCTGGTGGTTGAGAAGGGCGGCGCTCTCAGGGCTCTGCGGTGCCGCGTTGAGCTGGTACGTCTGAAGCCTGTTGTGAATTGACACCTAGTTTAGAAAACAGTCAGAGATAGCATCATATGTTATAAGACTGTTCTCCTTCTACCGCCATCAGCCCTCCGGTGAACACACATCACAAAAGACATGCGTAAAGTGTTGCGTGGCACAAGGGGTTTGCTCGGTGTCTTGCAACTTGGACAGAGGGTGGGAAGCTGGAATCGGGGAAGCAGATGTGGAGGGTTTTGGGGGCCGTGTGTTTGTGTCACTAAGGTGCGTGGTGGTTATTAAGAGGACACTGAGGGCCCCTGTGTCTCCCTTGGAAACCACTTGAGCATTTTAGGAATAGAGAATGAAGAACGATTCAGGGAAGAAGGGGGACAAGAAAGGGTGGGACAGGTTAAACAATGGGAAGGGTGTAATTGGACAACTACAGACGACACACATGCCATCACTATGTCTTAAACAAGTATTTGCCCGGAACTTGCAAACAAATCTCTCGCACTCTTTCTAACCATCTCCTGGGCTCTAATAATGACATGTCCCCACATTTGTCTGTGGGATACAGACACGCCTCTGGGATTGATGACTTTGAGGAGTGATGAACGTAGAGTACAGGTCAGAAAGTGAGTTCATCTAGCTTGGTCTCAGGATAGATGCTGGCTCTTGAGGGTGAAGTGAGGCCATATTCATCTTGAGAATCAATCTTCTTGACTGTTGGAGTTAGGATACGAATTGACTGACGATGCACCACTCAGTCTGAGAACGGAGAGTGCGGGGGGTTTCAGTTGAGGTAAACATCGTGAATATTCTAGAAGATGATTATGTAGGTTTTAGCTAGCTTTAGGTATTCTAGTTTGGCAGAGGCTATTTACACTAAGTCAGCCCACTGAGATCTAAGGGATATTTTGTTTCGATATAAAATGAGTTTGAATCCACTTGGAATCCACTTATTGCGTTATGGTCCCCACACTTATTGCAAAGAAAATACTTGTTTACATAGTGTAAATATAATATAGTGCTATTTTCACTTAGTGTAAATATAATATATTGCTACTTGCACTTATAATCTATCACTATTTGTACTTAGTGCAAATAGTCGCTGCCTTTTAGTTTTAATATTTTAGGGCTGCCAAAGGTCTGCATTAAAACATTAAAAATGTTATTATTATTTTTTTTTTTCAAATCTGCCTACAATAAATGATTTCATGAAGTGCAGAAAAAGTGTCATACTGCAAACTGCTGTTAAATATTAAAATATACATGCATTCTGTATATATGTGACTATGCTGAAGCTCAGCAACCATCCAACACACTTCAGTTTCCATTTTTGTTTCTCTTCTCAAATGCTTGTGTCCATCTTTTCTGGTCCATCTCAGCCTTACATCCCTGTCTAGCTATCATGTGTCAATCACTGCCATCCAGAACAGATAGAGCATGTTTTATTAAATGTGTTACGGCAGTACTGCCATACCTAAATTGGCAGGTGGCTCAACTAGTCTATAGTAGTTGGACACCTTGTTTCTCTCTCTTTTTCTCTTCCCCTCTCTCCTCCTGGATATGGCTGGCGTTTCCTCTGACCCTTCTGCTGCGTGCGATGTGTTCTGACAGCCGGTGCCCTTCAGGGGTTTGTGGGGTGCTGACATTTACATGTGGCATGATTAAGGTGAGGGTTTTCAGTGCCAGACAGGAAGTCGCTGCCACTCTGATCATGTTCAGGCTAATAGCAGCCCACTAATATGCTACATCTACTGGTAGCAGAAATGGAATCAGGACTGCTAAACAGACAGGACTGGTCATTTTCGAATTATCATTATTAGTAGTATTATTACTTGGTAATTCTAATAAAAAATTGTATAATGGATTTTCCTAAACAAAGCCTTTAGGATGTTTCGGATTTGTTTCTGATGAAATTCTGAGACTGGCTATTTATATTTTCTGATTTTAAAGAGTTATCTTTTTTCTCTCTTTATATTAACTTTCATTAATAAATCATAAACAAACATTATATAGTGCTTAACAGATAATTAGTTAATATATTTGCATAGCTAAAAATATAAGATAATGTGCTTGTTAATGTTTAAAACATATATTATTTAAAATAATATATATATATATATATATATATATATATATATATATATATATATATATATATATATATATATATATATATATATATATATATATATATATATATATATATATATATATATATATATATATATACATATATATATATATATATATATATATATATATATATATATATATATATATATATATATATATATATATATATATATATATTATTAATGAAGCTTTAAATCTAAGCTTAAACATTTTTTGTTTGACATATATTTATCATTTTAATTCGTTAAATCTGTCTTTTTATATATATATTTAAATAGCTGAGATAACATGCTTGTTAATGTTTAAATAAATGTATTAAAGTTTACAAAGTTAATGATTACGTAATGATTAAAAGAGCGTTATTTAAACTGAGTTAATCTAATTAAACTCTGGTTCATATATTACCTAATGCACTTTTTTACATTAACAAATGTTGTGAAAAATATTTTTAAATAGTCATTTTAAAACTATTCGTGTTTCATTTTGTCATTTTGATTTGCTGATTTTTATTGTACATGCATTGCAAATTAAACCACACAATGTTATTCCTAAAAAGGTCACCAGTTAGTTTGCTCTATTTTATTTACAGGTATGCCCAGTGCTTGTTTGCTATTGTGTGCTTGTATTCCCTCATGTGCACAGGAGATGGTGCTGCCTCATGATGCTAATCGCACAGCCCTCTGGGTAATGTATTTTATGCAGGGTTTGTCTGCTACAGTGTCTTTAATAACCCTGCAGAGAGTTACATCAGATGCTACCTCAGATTAATGTTAGAGTTAACTGGGGCTTGTTTGTCTGGTTGCCACAGTGGAAATGTTGAACGTCTACAACCTGGTTAGCACTGAGTGTGAGTTTATGATTAAAAACTGAATCTGTTTACTTAAAGGCCTTGACACACCAAGCCCGCGGTCACACAGTTTTTGCAGTGTGTTCCATCGGCACTAGTCGGACCCCGTTGTGGGCTTTTTTTCTGATTGAGCATGTCGGGGAGAGAGAACTCTGATTGGCTGTTCATCTTAGTGAACGAGTGCACGAGTGCGAGCAAAGAAGTCAAGATGGCACAGACAGAAGCCTGTTTTAATTTTACATAATCTTATCGGAGCATTTGAATGCACATATTTTCATAATAACATGAGCCGACTGGTATGAAGAAAGTGATCAGCATAACTGATATTCAAAATGATAAGCAAGCACTGCTTTGTTTATGGTTTGTATATCTGCAGTCGTAGCTTCGGTTTCCCTTATTTTAATGACGAATATAGGGCCCTATCATACACCCGGAGCAATGCGACGCCAGACAGGACGCAATGTGTTTTGCTTGTTTCCCCGACGCAGTTATCATTTTCACGTCCAGTGCCACATTGTTTTAATAGCAGATGCGCTCGAGCCCGTCTGTTGCTATTTTGATGCAAGTGAAAACGTCTGCGCCATTGAGCATTGAATAAATACTGTAAAACTGCAGGCACACTTTTACAGTATTTATCTATTGGCCATTGAAATCATTAGTGCAGTATTTTTTGTGTATTTAAAGGGAGCGTTAGTAATATGTGCCTACAGGCGGGTGTACAACGCTGCTTATTACACACACAGGGATGCATAGCAGCACACAAACATGCCATATATATATATATAAAGGATTACAATGTAAAAGATTATTATTGTGTACATAAAGATAAAAATGACTATGTCATAATAAATACTATTTGCAGTAATGACGAATGAAATTGGCTACTTATTTAACCAATGGTGGCAATACACACTTGTATTTAAACTGGCTCGTCAGGTTGAGGGTGTCTATATTCTGCCATGTAAATAGAGAATCCGCCATGGTGCAAGCGCAACTGGCTTTTAAAGGGAATGGGAGATAAGACTCTGATTGGTTTATTGCACATTATGCCCAAAACACACCCATGACGTATTAAGCGAATAGGGACAATTTACGTTGTTAAACTAGCAAAAGTGGATCCGGACTCATCCTAAGTGCACCTGCGCCATGCACTTCAGACCATGCGCTTAGATCGTTAAAATAGGGCCCATTGACTGTTGATACCTGCTAATATAGACTGTTATTATCTTACATGCCCTTTAGTTTAGTCCTTTTGATCTGTTTAAACGCAGATTTTTGGCCAAGACGCAGATGAGAGCTTTCGCCGCCTTAACACCGTGTCCTTACTAGTGACCCGATAAGATTCCAACGACAAGCAACATGTCTGTCCACACCAGTTGCGACGCGACTACGAGATGCGACAAATCAATCAAAAACCACAGCCATTCAAAACAGCGTGTAGGCGGGCTCTCGCGGCAAGTGTACGAGACCAGTTTTTTTTTTTTTTTGTATTATGTTTTTATTTGGGCAATAAGACAACATAGGACTTTTCAAAGAAACAGGAACCACAACAACAATAAAATGAGAGAGAGAGAAAAAAATGGAATTTAACAACCTTTAATTTAGGTCAGTTCCATATATTTTATATATTTTTGAGATGCTAAACAAATATTTTTAGGCCAGTGGACTTGGACAGTATAAAGTAAGGCTTTTAGGTGATGAAAAGGGTCAAACTTTTAAGATATTATCACTAACAGTCGATAGATAGTTAAGAAAGGGTTCCCAGGTGGCTTCAAAGCTTGCAATATTACCTGAGATGTTATGTCTAAGTCTCTCTAAATGCAAATTAGTTGAGAGTTCAGCCAGCCAAGATTTAAAGAGCGGCTTTGATGCCTTTTTCTATAGACATAGAATAATTTTTTGGGCTACCACCATACCAAATTGTAGGGCTTTTTGAATTTGATACCCAAGTCATGGAGAGAACTAGACCAGCCAAAAAATGGCTACAGTCAAAAGAGAGGTCACAAAATAAGCTTCTGAATAGAATTTAAAAATGATGTGCCAAAACTACTTTATATTGAATCAGTTGTTGCCTTGAGTTGATAGAACATGTGCTAAAGATCTTAATAGACCTAACCCAGTCCTCATCAGATATCTGAATACCTAAATCCTTTTCCCAAGAATCTTTCAAATGTAAGGTAGATATGTGAAAATATCCATAAAACTAGAAGTCAGATTAGGGGCATCGGGAGAGGCAGAAAGTAATTTGTATATTTCATTTTCGTCTGTAAGTAGTTCAAAATGTGGGATAGACCTGCGAACATAATTTCTCAGCTGCAGGTATCTAAAAAAAGATGTGACGATGGAAGATCAAATTTCTCTTTCAGCTGGGGAAATGTGGGGAATTTACAGTCTACGTACATGTCTCTCATTGCAACCATTCCTCTACTGGACCAAGATAAACATTTGGAATCTTTGAGTGATGGCTTAAAGGCGTGATTGTAAGCGACAGGGGTAGATAATGAGGTGGGCGGTAACTTAAACGCTTTCCAAATCTGGCACCATATTTTAAAAGAACTACAAAGTATACAATTTGTGTTGGCCACTGTTATGGGTGGCGCAGGTGCCGCAAAAAGCAGAGAAGAGAGAGAGTAGTAAGTAGCACTTTGTTTGATGGCAAGCCGAGATGGAATGTCACCTATAGGCCCCACACAAAGAGATTTTTTCCAAAATGATAAGGCTCTACAGTTTGCAGCCCAGTAAAAATGCTGGAAGTTTGGCAGACCTAATTCGCCTAATGACCTCAGTTTACATACATGTAGCTTAGAAATACGGTGTGCTTTAAAGCCCCACACAAATGGTAATATAATCGAATCCAGGGCTTTAAAGAAAGATTTAGGCAGTAAGATTTAGGCAGTAAAATTGGCAGGGTTTGAAAAAGGTATAGAAATCTGGGCAGTGTCCCCATCTTGATTGCGTTTACTCGTCCTATCATAGAGACTGGGAAGGTCCTCCAACTTTCTTTATTACGTTTCAAGCACTCTAGCATGGATAAGTGCTTTGGCTAAGTATATATATCATACTTTATATATATCCTTGGTATTTTTCACTATCATGACCCCAAGATATTTCAGACTATCTGCTGCGATTTTAAAAGGTAGGTTTTGAATGAAGCCTGTGTCAATTGTTATTTACAGGCATGAATTCACTCTTTTGCCAATTTACAGTGTAGCCAGAGAATTTCCCAAAGGTCTCCAGTAAGTCTAATAAGGGTGGGACGGACCGCTCTGGATTAACAAGGTAAAGAATAATGTCATTGGCATATAAGGATATATGATGATTTACTTGGCCTATGATATTTCTTATGGCCGCCGCGAGGAGTTATATAGCAATGGCTAAAAGTAAGGGCGAGAGTGGGCACCCTTGTCTAGTGCCTCTGTGCAGGGAGAATTGAGGGGATTTATCAAAATTAGTAAGTACTGAGGCCTTGGGTTAAGCATAAAGCATTTTCGACCAAAGAGTGAATGATTCTCCTAGTCCAATCTCCTGGAGCACTGAAATAATGTAATTTTGGTCGAAAGCTTTTTCAGCGTTCCAGGGATAAGATGGCAATATTCGAGAGAGAATCATGCTTTGAATATAAGATATTCATTAGCCGTCTCACATTAAAGAAGGCGAAGCGCCCTGAGTGAAGCCGGTCTGGTCAGGGTGAATCATTTTTGCTATGCATTTGTTTAACCTATTTACGAGGATCTTGGTAAAAAAAATTAAGATCTGAATTTAGAAGAGCTATGGGGCGGTATGATGCCGGATCCTTTTTTTCTTTGTCTTTTTTAAGGATTAAAGAAATGTTGGCATTGTACACTGATTGCGGAAATGTTTGATTATTAATTGAATACTTAAATAACCTAAGCATAAGTGAAGCGATTTTCAAAGAATACTTTTGTAGATTTCAATTCCAAAGGTGTCAGGTCCAGGGGCCTTATTACTAGGGAAAGAGGCGATGGCTTTGAGTATCTCATCTAATGTTATCTGCATTAAGTGCGTCACCAGAGAAACAAAAACTCGAATTAACATGGAAAATATACCTTTTATCGCGCGCCGCGGCATCGCGGTGTGTGTAGTTAGGACACGGTGTAATACATGTTACTGCACTCTTGTGAAAAAGAATTGTGCTTAATTGTACTGAATGTGCACTTGTATTTTATTTTATTTAGGTTCAATCAATAAGTTTAATAACTTTATATAATGCAGTTTCAAGTTCAAGTTCCAAGACATTTTTTAAATACTTTAAAACTTAATACGGTGACTTAAAAACCTGCCACTGACAGCACAGCAAGCATATTGTCAGGGTTATGCCGTGTTTTATCTGTTTGAGTTTTACAATGAGTTGGTTTTTGCCAACTTTTTTTCTTTTGCCTTTGTTTCTTTTTCCCTCTTCTAGTTATGCTGCGTTCCAGGCAGGTTTTTGAGCCTAAGTTAAGTCTTCAAACCCCGACTCACGACTTTGTAACAGGTAAAGTCTTTAATTGTGGTATAAGCAAGGAATTGTGGTAGCTACACAAAGCATGGCAGACCGTATGGGGCTTATGCTCATTTACAATCATTTCTATCGCCAAAGGTGCTTACTCCTTGCTTATTTGAGGGGAACGGAGGAGAAAAAACGATGCATAAGGCAAGAGAAGCTGTTATACCTTTTAGTTTAAGTTATTTGTAAAATACCGTGTACGACTTCCATAAACACAGCATCTGTAGGGGCTGCCTTTGTTGTTTCGCGGGCTATGTGACGTCAGAGCTCGTAACTGGGAGTACATCGATCTAGTACGAGTTCACGGGTAGGAAATCATGGGTTTGACTGCTGTTCCAGTGCACGTTCACGGGTAGAAAGTTGGAAAAACGCGGGTTACGGGTTGCCTGGAATTAGGCATTAGTCTCCTAGGTTACTCACTGTTCGATTATCATTTGCATTTGAAGTTAATTTAGTTAATTTGTTAATTTAGTCATTGTCAGTACTAAGGGTATGTTTACACGACACGGTTTTCACTGTTTTCAACTTTTGAAATCATGAGCATGCGTATTACATGTTTACACATGCATATTATGTATTTGTGGGGTGTTTCTTGATAAAGTGATATCTCCAACTACTGGCCTAGCATGCATAATACAACCTTCTTAGTCATTTTTGCAGATTTTAATGACCACAGAGAGTCAGTACCTCGGTTTAATGTCTTATCTGAAGGACGGTGCTTGTTACAGTATAGTGTTCCAATCACTATACTGGGGCGTTACACAGACTACCCCCTGCTGGCCTTACTAACAGCAGCTACCTAGTTTTTCTCATGAGGTCTTCCATCCAGGTACTGATCAGGCTCAACCCTGCTTAACTTCAGTGGGCAACCAGTCTTGAACTACAGAGTGATATACAGGGTGATATGGCTGCTGACATATCATATCTAGTGATCTAGATCAGTGTTTCTCAACTTGTGGGTCGCAAGACTGATCTCAGTGGGTTGCATATAGTCATGTTTGAGTGAGAGTTTAGTTATGCAGTTTGAGTAGTTTTGACAAATAATACTCCCTTTCTAAGTGCTACCACAGCTTGTGTAACGTCCATTGAAAAACTCTCTTTTGTCCATTTTCTCCGGAGCAGTTTGGTTCTGCTGAACTATTTTCTTCAAAGCTGTGCCTCTTTTGACAATGCTCTTGAAAGTCTCCTCCACACTGCAGTGTTAATTTAACAGGAGGGGGCAGCAGTGCACAGATGAGTTTTACCTCCAGGGGGCTGCTGTTGACTTTGGGTTTGTAGGCGATTACGTTTAGAATGGCTTGAGGGGAAGTGGAAGGTCGTCTGGTTGAGGACACTGCATTTTCACTCCAGCAGGAACATATGGCTGTTGTAGCTTGTTAATTCCTGTTCACTAACTTAATGTGTTCCATGCGCTGTAAGCTACTGACGTTTGACGGATGCTTCTAGGGGTCTGTAGGGACTTACCTGCGAGAACACTGAGCTCTTACCTCTACTGCATTGTGTCCGCTCTGTGATGTGTTCATTTCTGGTTTGTCTGTAAGAAAAAAATCCAGATCAGACTAAAGGTTAAAGAATAGTTGAATAAATGCAGTACAAGATGATTATTTGTAAAATAAATAAATAAATAAATAAGTTTAGAAAATGGTAAATATGTCAACAAAAATGTCCAGACACATAATAATAAACTGGTGTGGAATATATACTAAACTGTCATAAAGTAATGTCACAGTGCAAAAAACTATAATTAAATAAATAATATTATATTATGTAAAATATATCTAAATAAATGTTGATGTGTGTGTTTATATATATAGTGGGTACGGAAAGTATTCAGACCCCCTTAAATGTTTTACTATTTGTTATATTGCAGCCATTTGCTAAAATCATTTAAGTTCTCTTTTTTTTCTCTCATTAATGAACACACAGCACCCTATATTGACAGAAAAACACATAATTGATGACATTTTTGCAGATGTATTAAATAAGAAAAACGTCTCGGTTACGTATGTAACCCTCATTCCCTGAAGGAGGGAACGGAGACGTACATCGGAACTGAACGACGAATTGGGGATCATCTTCAGAGACCAATCTACTTCGAGTGTATAGAAAAGAGCCAATAACGTTGGCATGCGGTCCACGCGCCACCCCGCTACGCAGGTATAAATACGAAAGTGGATTACCGCATCCTCGCTTTTCCAACTGAGGAGCCGACAAGTGACTCGGTCCTTCAGTGGAAGTGCAGCATCCGGCCACGGGACGTACGTCTCCGTTCCCTCTTTCAGGGAACGAGGGTTACATACGTAACCGAGATGTTCCCTTTCAGTCGGTCACATTCGGAACTGACCGACGAATTGGGGATCCTACCAACACGCCGGGATGCTGGCCCTTCCAGCGCCCGGTTAGAGCTTGCTGAGGAGCCCCTATGTTGGGGCGAAAGTCAGGGCTCTGAGCCGGGAAGGTCCTTCACCGCTGTTTTTCTGCAAGACCTACTCAGCATGACTATTGGATAACGCTGGGAAAGCGTGCCCGCTTAAGAGATGGGACGGTGCGGAGCCACAACCTCTCAAAGGGAGGGGTGGTAGATTACTCATAAGGACTAACCCCTTAGGGTAGTGCAACATATGGTAGTCTCTGGGGTGGATCCAACCTGATCCAGGGGGGAAAGAACACCCCAGAGACGGCAGAGCGGAGCTCTGCCCAGGGAAAGTCACGGGGCTAGCCGAGTTGGGTAGCTGGTAACGTGGAGTAATACACATATGGGGTCGCCATTAGGGGACCACTACATATGGATACCCAGCCTACACACACGTTCCACAAGCATACAGGTGCAGGCCTAGTGTCAGACGGCCGCCACGTCTGACACCGCAGGGATAGCGGAGGACCTTAACAGGGTTCATCGTTCCCAGGGAACGCAACTGGAGTGTAATAGACGTATCCGGCCCAGAGGGCGGGAGTTGCGTTGCAAGCCGACACTAGAACGGGTACTTCGCGCTTACCGGCCGCTAGAGGCGAGTACGCGGGAAGAGACCGGCTCTACGCGAAGGCTATAGAATCTAGCGAACGTGTTAGGTGTCACCCAGCCCGCAGCTCTACATATATCTGTCAGCGAGGCGCCTTGAGCCAACGCCCAGGACGAAGCCACACTCCTAGTTGAGTGTGCTCGCACCCCGAATGGGCAAGGCACGTCTTGGGCCTGATAAGCCAAGACGATAGCATCAACTATCCAGTGGGCTAACCTCTGCTTGGAGACAGCCTTTCCCTTCTGCTGGCCTCCGTAACAGACGAAGAGCTGCTCTGAGGTCCTAAAGCTTTGAGTCTGGTCGACATAGGCGCGAAGAGCACGGACGGGACATAAAAAAGCTAGGGCTGGGTCTGGCTCCTCTGAAGGCAGCGTTTGCAGGTTCACCACCTGGTCCCGAAAGGGAGTGGTGGGAACCTTGGGCACATATCCGGGCCGGGGCCTCAGGATGACGTGAGAGTCACCCGGACCAAATTCTAGGCACGATTCATTGACCGAAAGTGCATGCAGGACGCTAACGCCGTCAGGATTGCTGTTTTCACAGACAGAACTTTCAACTCTGCTGACAGCAGTGGCTCAAAAGGAGGACCCTGGAGTGCTCTGAGCACCAGGGTTAAGTCCCAAGAGGGTATGGAGCTTGGGCGAGGAGGATTTAGCCTCTAAGGAACCTGACGACTAGGTCGTGCTTTCCGACGGACTTACCTTCAACTGCGTCGTGATACGCCACTATAGCCACGATGTACACTTTGATGGTGGAGGGAGACAGCCTTCGCTCCAAGCCATCCTGCAGGAAGGAAAGCACGACACCAATCGAACAGTTACGGGGGTCTTCTTGGCGGGAAGAACACCAGACAACAAACAGGTTCCACTTCAGAGCATAGAGGCGCCTCGTAGAGGGGGCTCTAGTAGAAGTGATGGTGTCTACCACTGCTTGTGGTAGGCCACCTAGAACCTCCGCGTCCCGTCCAGGGACAAGACATGGAGTTTCCAGAGGTGTGGACGCGGGTGTCACAGGGTGCCCTGTCTCTGAGAAAGCAGATCCGCCCTCAGAGGAATGGGCCAGGGAGGGGCTGTCGCGAGGAGAGTTAGTTCGGAGAACCAGGTCCGGTTGGGCCAGTAGGGTGCAACTAGCAAGACCTGCTCCTCGTCCTCCCTGACTTTGCACAGTGTCTGTGCGAGAAGGCTCACTGGGGGAAACGCATACTTACGTAGGTCCCAGGGCCAGATGTGCGCCAGTGCATCTGTGCCGAGGGTCCCCTCGGTCAGGGAGTAATACAACTGGCAATGGGTTGAGTCCGGAGTGGCGAACAGGTCTACCTGCGCGGCCCCGAAAAGGTCCCATATCAGCTGGATTGTCTGGGGGTGGAGTCGCCACTCTCCCGGAAGTGCTGACTGACGAGAGAGCTCGTTGGCTGTCTGGTTTTAGCAAATGGCTGCGATATAACAAAGAGTGAAAATGTATGGGGTTCTGAATACTTTATAAATTCTTATTAAATGTCCTAAAATATGATTCTCATTACTGTAATACAATTAAAAATTACAAAATATACAATTGTTTAAATAAGCTTTAATTAAATAAATACTACTAGTAGGTTTAAGTACCTTACAATTGAAAAATCTCGATTCAAATCACATTACATTAATCGTGCATGTAATAGGAAAATGTGTATTTGTGTGCAATAGGAGAAAAAGCACTGCACAAAGGTCTATACTGGATTTAAAGGGACAGTTCACCCAAAAATGAAAATTCTGTCATCATTTACTCACTCACAGTTGTCCCAGACCTGAATGAATTTATTTCTTCTGCTGAACACAAAGGAAGATATTTGGAAGAATGTTTGCAACCAAGGAGATCTCGGCAGCCATTGACTACCATTGTATTTCTTGGTAGTCAATGATCTGCTAAGTAACACATTCTTCCAAATATCATCCTTTGTGTTCAGCAGAACAAAGACTTTTATACGGGTTTGGAACAACTTGAGGTTGAGTAAATGATGACTAACCCTTTAAGTCTGGTGGCTGGTTCATTAGGCAGCATTTTTGTGTGACTTTTGAGGTGTGCTGTAGGTGGCAACTGTTTTGAAACTCATGTCAACACAACAACAACAAAATTACACTCCATTTCTTACAGTAGAAAGCACGAATGTAGAATGCATGCAATCATCCTGTCTCCTTTTAAAAAAACTCTCAAACTCTGTTCCATAACCAAGCTACCTAACTTTTACCACATCTACTGCAGAGCCAGCACCAGGATGCACAAACTGGGGGTGGAGGGGAGCATTCATAACTCATGAGGGGGCCATCTTGTACCAGAGGGGTGTTTGTTGAGTTGGGTCCCCCTCAGTTAAAATTGCGTTCTTGGGGTGGTGGAGGGGAGGAAGGAACCGCTGCCACAATAGCGCTGACAGATGTATCGCTTTTATTTAGTTTTTCCTTTTTTATTTGAAATATTTGCAAACCTGTTAACTATATCATGATATATTCAGATTGTTAAATACAAGAATATAAATATAAGAAAAGAGAAAACTTTATAGTTACCAACACAATGTGTATCTGATAAGAATAAAACATGTTGTCAAATTATAATTGAAAGGAATATTGTTGCTGATTCCATAGACATGAATTGTTTTGCAAGTAGGGTAGAGTGGGGGAAAACCCCCCACTTAAGGACTGTGTAACTTTTCTGTGAATCAAAAGTTAAATGCGTCTAGAATAGTTATCCTAGTTTTCAGTTATAATGACAAATTATAAACCAAGTATGAAACATATCCAGAGGTTTCATGTTATTAGAATTTTAACAAAAATTTAATTTGTACCACATGTGGGGTAAAATTCCCCCACTCCGACAAAGCAATGTGCTTTATATGTTTGCAGCAAAATCAGAGTACAAGCATGTTTTAGCTTACAATTATGAAAATTGTTTAATGAAATATATTGAAAATCAACCTTTTAAAAAAATATATACAGTAGATAGTTAGCTGATGCTAACTGACTGGCTAACTAGCTAGCTGATGCTAATGTGAGGCAATTTTAAAATATAAAGTCCAAATATTTTTATTCAACCACCTAGTTAGATTACATTTGATGGAAAAACAAAGAATGTGATGTATGAACATACATCTGTGGGCTTAAAACACGTAAAATTCTCTATTGTCTGGTACTGAACTTTTGAGTTTTGATGATATTTTAAATTTATAGCACATACTTTGAATCCTGCTATGTAATACCTGAACCATGAGGTAACTACAGTAATTATGATAGTGGGAAGCAATGCTTTACCCCAAGTTGCTGGGGGTGTTTTACACCACAGACTATGTTTAATAAAATTTGAATAGTTGTGATATATGAAAAGCGCTGGGCTGGATCAGCACTTACCAAAGTGTAAAAGCACGTTTAAATTTAATAGTTGACCACGTGACACAATGAACGTTTTAATCACACTGTTGTGATCATACCCAAAGGGTTAAAATCGATCAGGATTTGGGGGTGGGGGTCTAATTGAAATTGAGGGGGCACAAATCAGATCTGAGGCAGCAATGCCTCATGGCGCCGAGCCTGTGTCTAGGTAAGGTAGCATCTAAAGCAGTATGCTAACTAATGGAACTTTTTGAGGGACTAATCTGAACCACTGCACACAGGCAGCAACTTTGTACAGCAAAAAAATAGTGTGTGCACATGAAATTAGAGTTTGCAGTCAACTAGTTTCTAGGCTAGTAAGTACTGTATTTAAAACTTCAATTCAATTTCTGAGCTAGTTTTTGTTCATTCAATCCTTCATGCATATTTAATGATTCTATCTGCTATCTTATCCCAGTGGGTTTTGGAATAGCTTTATCCGTAGAGAATACATATGATTCTGCTTCAAAATGTCACCAAAATAATCTTAGAAAGCAGCACAATTCTGGTCTCTGTCTCTGCCTTAAAACACGTAAAATTCTCTATTGTCTGGTACTGAACTTGTTTTTGAGTTTTGATGATATTTTAAATTTATAGCACATACTTTGAATCCTGCTAGGTAATACCTGAACAGATGTTGAATGCAAATGGTATGAAATACAGCAGGTAAATGTGTGTCTGAGTGTGTTTGTTGCAAAGTACCTGAAGGAGAACCTTGCCTTCCCTTCAACTCAAGTTGAGTCCCGTTGTTCTTGATGGAGTGAGTTTTGGCTCCCTGTTGTTTCTCCAACTCCCCTAAAAAAAGACAGTGAAAAGAGACAAAGGGAGTTGTAAGTCCGTGGCAGAAACACAAATACACACTCTCTAAACGGACCAAAAAATAGGCACAAAACAGCTAAATACATACAACAGTTTGCATGCTCTAAACCTTGAGTTGTCCGGCCCTAAACAGCAGCGCTCCAGTTCGCCCAGGGCTTGATGATAATTGCCTGTCATTTCTAATCAGGCTACAAAAAAGTTTTTCCCGTCTCCGAAAGAATCGTAAGAAAGCTCTGGCTCTACATTATGACTTTTTTTTTAAAGGAAATTAGAAAGGAATAAGCCTTGATAAAACCTGTGAGTGCACAAAGAATAGCTGACAACCAATCATCCAGATACTAAAACAGAGCATGCTCCCTAATAAAACATATTTATTACAGTAATAAGTTGAAGGATAAAAGGAGAATAGAGAAGTTCCTGAGAATAAAGGATGTATATAAGCTATGCAGACAACAATTGAAAGAAAACACTATATATGACAAATAAATATTATAATAATAATGAAATATGGCTGTCAATTTAGTCTATTCATTTAGTGTGATTAATTATAAAAATGCAATTAAAATGTGTGCAAACATTAATAATAATAATTTCATATAATACAAATAAATGTATTAAAAATATAGATTTTAGTTGTAAGTTTTTAAGTTGATTTATGTTTTTTTCAAAGTCAAAAGTAATTATATCAGGTCTGTCAATTTAACTTTCAGTGTGTAAGCAAGGGTTGTGGACAGGCAAACAAAGATAAATATTTAGGTAAATATGCTTTAATAAACTTCCAAATACAGGTAACTGAAGAAACATGAGTGCTAATGTAGACATTGAATGGAACAAATGAGAACTGAAACATAATTTATATAGAGATGGTAATGGGGTGAGCACAGCTGAAACGGATGACAAATCATATTAGTAACCACAAGGACAAACAAGGAGCGGGAACCAATTCTAACAAAAAGTCAAAGAAAGTGAAACTAAGAACAAACATAACAAAATATCCCTGACACAGGGGTTATATTCAGTTTAGTTCTCGTCTTGGTCATGGGTTTTCTTTCACAGGGATCCGCGGAATGACAAAAAACGCTGTATTATTCATTATCCAGGCCAGTAGATGGCGATGTCACTTTGTAAAGAAACACTATAGACTGAACACACGCATGTGCATGACGTCACCGTTTTCACAATTCCGTTTTCTGTTGTTTACATGGGGACAATAACGGTATCGCTTTCAAAAACTTGCACTTTGAAACCTTTTCAAAAGTTTGAGTTTTCAGGCCCCCAAAAATCTCCAAAGTATCTCTAGTGAACTTCTGAGCTTCTGCACTATATAGGGTGAATAACTGTAATAGATCTAAGCTTACATTTAATGTAATTTTACAGTAAAATACCGTTAAATTTACAGTTTTTGGAAGTGAAAGTCATTGTGTAATTTACAGTAAAAAAAGGTAATCAGTTATGTACGTTAGGGTTTTACGTTACATCTAATGTTGTTAAACTAATGTTTATTGCATTTTTGTAATTTCAACCAATGATGGTGTTTAATGTTTGTGTGAATTACATGTGCACCTTCTATATATAAGTATTGTCCTCCAAAACTGCTTGTGATGATCTTTGATTCATCATGTGACTCTTTTCACCAATGTGATTGGTGGTTGTCAGTATATAGCAAAGGTAAATAACAGATATTAGTATTTCAAATGGTTGGTAATTTAACATTCTTTCAGTTGATGAAATAACTTATTTTTCTTTTTTTTTACCGTAAATCACATTTTTTTAGTGTACACGTAATTATTACAATATAAACCTTTCAATTATACGTTTTGAACTGTAAAATAGACAGGCGCTGTCCCGTAAAACCTAAATTGTTGCTACCGTATTTCTGGTTCTGGCAACCACAGCTGCCGTTGTTTTACCGTAAATTTGACAGGGATTTTTTTTTCCAGTGTAAGATTAAGAGAAGCTTATTGCATAGCAAGAAAGAAGAATGAATGACGAATGAATCCCTTTGTATTACAAGACAGCAGGTTGCCTGCCTCAATTCACCACAAATTAACTGCAAATAATGGTTTTAAAAAAAAAACAAAGACATGAAATGCAAGTAAAAATATTAATGCACAAGTGCATTTATTCATGCTTAGATTGTAAAGAGGAGTTCCTTTATGTGTAAAAGAAAGGATGTGTAGCTGTGTAGATGACAGCTCTCAGTTCAAGTACAGATGTATTCCTGAAAGAGAGTAAAGGTGCTTATCTCTCTGTTCCCAATGAAACTGCTGACACAGATACACAAACAGCACAAGACTTCCCATGGACCCTTGCTCTTTCTAGCACAGGATGTAATGAAAACCAACTGGCCTCAGCAGAAAACATGCTTTGATGTCCAGTGGCACTCAGCCCTTTCTCTTTCTCTCTTCTCTTTTTGTCTTTCTCCCACATGGAAACCAAAAGACATTTCTCTGTTCCTGCTTTCCTATCTTTCCTCCTCAATTCCTTCTGAGAATATTTGAAAGCCTGCCTACACTATACAAGTGAAACTTTTCATTTATTATGGAACATCAAAACAGCTCAGTGAGAGTCCTGAAGGACAAACGCACAAGAAAAGCATGTAGCATAAAAACAGTAGAAAAGCGATATTGCGGTAAAATAAGGGGATGGGGGAGGGTGGGGGTGGGGTAAATAATTTTGTTCCCTTGATTGGTTTGAGTTTGTATTTAAGCCCTGTGTTTTGTTTAGTTTCTGTTTTTTTCACATCTGTGTGTTGAACGTGATCTCATGAGAATTTCTGTGTATTTTTACATTAAGTACATTTACTTACATTTTCTTACACAATAAAAGTGTGCGCGTGTAGCACAAATTCCCATGTTTGAATAATAAAATTGTGACATCCATATGTTTGAGAGATCCAAGATCCAAATTGGAGTGCGCCGGTGGCAGAGGATCTAAACTGCTTCTTAGCTCGCTTTCAAACATCACAACAGCAGCACTAACCCTGCATTCACCTCCATCTGGTTCCTGCACCACTTCAGCCCTGCCCCTATCCCTGCCTGGTTTCTGCACCACTCCACTCACTGTGAGGGAGCATGATGTCAGATGGATACTCCTGGCAGTGAACCCCAGGAAGGCTGCCGGCCCAGACGGAGTTCCTGGCAAGGTTCTCAGAGCGTGTCATCTTTCACCAGAATCCAGGCCTGCCTAAAAACAACCACAATCATCCCAGTGCGAAGAAGAAGTCTCTCATTACCAGCCTAAATGATTATTGTCCTGTGGCCCTCACTTCAGTAGTCATGAAGTGCTTTGAGAGACTGGTTCTTCATCATATCAAAGACTATCTCCCCCAAGATTTCGTCACCCATCAGTTCGCATATGGTGCATAGAGGATGCCATCGCCGTAGCTCTCCACACTGCATTGAGCCACCTGGAGCAGCAGCAGAGCTCCGTCCGAATGCTCTGTGTGGATTACAGCTCAGCTTTTAATACAATCACTCCAGACATTCTCATAAATAAGCTGGTCACTCTCTGCCTCCCCCCTCTTACATGTGCCTGGATAAAGGACTTTCTCACCAACCGGCCCCAGACAGTGAGACTTGGTCCCCACCTCTCCTCCGCTCACACTCAACCGATTATGCCTGCAGGTCCCCTACCCTCTTGATGGAAGCCAGGGCAATCAAGAGCACTACTTTCATAGAAAGGTACTTCAACTCGATGAACTGCAAGGGCTCAAAGGGAGATCTCTGCAGGGCAGATAATACCACTGCGAGGTCCCAAGAGGGTGAGGTGGATTTAATCTCCTCGCCCCTCTAAGGAACCTGCTGTCCAGGTCGTGCTGTCCTACCTTTTTCGAATTCCACCAGGTCATGGTGTCCAGATATTGCGGCCACGTAAACCTTCAGGGTGGAGGGAGACAGCCTTCACTCCAACCCTCATGTTTTCGGAATGGACCAGTACATGCTTGTCATTGATGTTTTATTGCCATAGAGGGTTTATTTTAATATGAGTTCAAATGTAATGTCTTCAGGGTCACATTTCAGGGATCCTTTATAAATCATCGATGATTTGGTGCTAAAATATTGTATTATTATCAGTTTTGAAAACAGTTTTTTAATATTTTTGTGGAAACTTTGATATATTTGTGTTTAGATGTAAATGTCTTTGTTGCCATTTTTGATCAATTTAACTTTCTTGCTGAATAAAAGTATTGATTTATACAAAAATACTGACCCTCAAACTTTAAAAAGAAGTGTATTTAAATATTTAGTAAGTAACTATATGTGAAAATAATCAGGTAAAATATATACAAATTAACACTACAAAATAACACTTTTTTAAAATATAAAATGTATTTATTTTTGTTTGTGTTTAAACATACAGATGTAATGAGGCGCACACCATTTAGATCGGTTTAAGACTTAAGTTGGTCAGGGTAAAACATGAGCTCCTTAATGTAATACATAGTTCATTTCAAGTTTAATGGTGCAAAGCTAAAATATTTGAAAGTGCATAATTAGTGCCCATTAATGTTGCACCCTCAGCAACTGACCTGTAACTCAAACAGTAGAGCATGGCGTTAGCAACACCAAGGTCATGGATTTGCTTGCCAGGGAAGGCATGAACTGTATGCTTTAAATGCATTGCAAGCTGCTTTAGATAAAAGTTTGTCAAAAGCATAAATGTTAATATAAATTCCACGCAAACACCCAGGCAACCACCTACAACACCCAAGCATTGTGGTGGAGAGATTTGCATTTTCTTCAGGACATGTGGAAATTGTGTGTCTCAACATCTGTTTCACTGCTACTGCAAACAACTGTGTTACTTCTCTTATCCCAGCAAATGGACAGCATTATCCAGTGTTACCATGGAAACACAGTATTCAAGAAATGACTACTGATTCACATCACGGAGCAAGACAAAAATCACTTGACTGAAGTCAAAAGAGCCCATCCACAAGTCTATAATACACTGTCCCCATATGGCCCAGGTCCTTTCTTCAAGGTAAGTCTTTCCATGAAGAAAAGGAAACACCAGTGGTTCAGTCAGATAGAAATGTAATGACTTAAGTAAGCCCAAACAATGTGGAATGAGGTACACACTAACATTCTCTCACACACATGCAGTTGAAATTTTAACACAACCAACTCACATTCAATACGTATCTGTTCCATCTCTGACACCTCGGCGATGGACTCCTTCAGGTCCTCTACGAACTTGAGGAGCTCCTCTGCGCTCTGAGCACAGAAATTTAACACCTGCTTCTTATCAGAGCCCGAACACGGAGACACAATAGTGATGGCGTGAGGATAGTCTGAAACAAAACAAAAAAGAGACAAAATACAGGCATTATACAGTATTAGCAAAAATGTAGCCTGTTATTCACTGACAATCTTAATATGTTAAAGGTCACATCTAGAACATGTTCACATCCAGATTCAAAAATGCTTATTCAATGTCAATGTCAACATAGATGGTAAAATGGAAATAGTTCTCATGTGTTTTATTATACTTTTAGGATACTTTTTGGTGTGCTTTTGCACTTTTTTGGAGCTTTAAGGAGCTGGTCACTAACTGTCACTAAAGAACAGTTTGAAGATTCTTCAAAAATGTCTACTTTTATGTTATGGCATGAGAAGGTGAGTGAATAATGACAGAATGTAATTTTTGGGGTTTAATTCCTTAATCATCTGAGAATCTTTTTTGTAATTTTTTTTTTTTTACCAGATTTGGAGACCGGTCACGTTTACCCTTGAGAGCAACTCAACATATTCCAGAGGGTAGTGCTTCTATTTAAAATCAATTGTTATTGGTTATTATAATAATTTCCATAACCTTCATCATGAAATTGGCAAGATTTTAGAAAGAATTACCTACAACAGCAACCTGAAACAAAAAATAAAATAGTCCATATGGGCCATATGCCTAAATAGTTATTTGGCTATGTTAGATAATTTTGACCAATAACCCACATAACCCAAGTGATGTCAGCATAATCGTCAGTTGATTAAAGATTCTATATGATGTTTTATTAAGCATCAAATATGTTCTGACTCGCTCGGAAACTTCTTATGTCATTCCAGGTTAAGAAATACCCTTATAATGCATTTGCAATACCTTTATAACACATTTATAACACAATTTCTAATTTCTTGCACTTTTACCATTTATAAACCTTATAAACTCCATCACTACAGTGACTGGTCACTCAGCAATCATTCTTTGTCTTTTATTGTCTGTGGTTGTGGCTGAAAAAATGTTTGTTTATTTGTTGATTTACTCATTTGGGCCTTTTCCATCGTGTCCAGTCTGTTCAGTCAGTCATTACAGATTCAAGAGGGGCGAAATATGAGCGTGAGCCATAACACTCTCATCGCGCTTAATTACAGCCCAGCTGCCATGAATGTTTGTGTGTGTGAAGGCGAAATCGTGGGAGGAAGAGAGAAATGCTTGTGGCCACCTTAATTGGAAAATGAGAGGGTGCCTGTCATCTTCATTTATCATGTGGTATTTTTTGTTTTTTTGGGAAGTAAATCAGTGAAGTGGGCGTTTGAAAGGCACATAATTGACTGGAGTGAAGTTTTTCTTCACTCCATAGTGACCAGGTTACTAACACTGCCCTACAAAGGTAAAACAAAGTACTACGCAATTGTAAAACTGAGAAAATTGCTTGTATATAGAATTTTTATCTTGTAACAATTTTCAGAGTCCATTTTCTCTGAATCTGTATATAGTTCTATATATGGGTCCAAAAGTCTGAGAGTTCCAGTAAAATACTCCTATTTTGCATGTATTTCCATTTATTTTGGTATTTTATACTTTCAACATATTACATTATACACTATAACGATTAGTTCCAGTCCTTGATTCTGATTGGTCAATAGCTGTGTTTTATTGACAATAAAAGACAGCTATGACCGCTTCACCCAACAGTTCTGTGTATCACTGCACAACACCCTTAGCAACCACGCTAAGCAATGTAAACATATGTTCTCAATTGATTTTGTTCATTGAAGCTTACTGTATTATGTAGTATTGTGAGAGAAATATAGAATGAGAACAGAAACAGAAGACTAGGAAAGCTTCAGGCCCAGACGGCATCTCTTCTGCTTATTTGAAAGCCTGCGCTGACTAACTGGCCCCAGTCTTCACGCAGATCTTCAACAGATCACTGAAGCAGTATGAAGTTCCCTGCTGCTTCAAACGCTCCACTATCATTCCAGCTCCCAAAAAAACCCAAATCACTGGACTTAATGACTACAGACCTGTCGCCCTCACGTCTGTGCTCATGAAGTCGTTTGAAAGACTGGTGCTGGCCCACCTGAAGGACATTACGGGACCCTTGCTGGATCCTCTTCAGTTTGCCTACAGAACAAACAGGTCTGTGGATGATGTAGTCAACATGGGACTGCATCAAACCCTGCAACATCTCGATAGACCTGGGACTTATGCAAGAATCTTATTTGTGGACTTCAGTTCGGCCTTCAATACCATCATGCCTTATCTACTCACAACCAAACTGACCCAGCTCTCCATGCCATCCTCGAGCTGTCAGTGGATCACCAGCTTCCTGACAGATTGGCAGCAGCTAGTGAGACTGGGGAAACTCGCTTCCAGGACTCTCACAATCAGCACTGGCATCCCCCAGGGGTGTGTTCTCTCCCCACTGCTCTTCTCCCTGTTCACCAATGACTGCACTTCTAAAGAAACCTCTGTCAAGCTTCTGAAATTTGCAGATGACATCACTGTCATCGGCCTCATCCAGAATGGTGACGAGTCTGCTTACAGACTGGAGGTTGAACAGCTGGCTGTCTGGTGCAGTTATAACAACCTTGACCTGAACACACTCAAAACGGTGGAGATGATCGTGGACAGCTCAGCTCTCCCCCACTCACCATCATGAACAGCACTGTGGACGCAGTGGAGTCATTCAGTTTCCTGGGCACTACCATCTCTCACGACCTGAAGTGGGACGATCACATTGACTCCATTGTGAAAAAGGCCCACCAGAGAATGTACTTCCTTTGTCAGCTGAGGAAGTTCAACCTCCACAGGAATTGCTGATTCAGTTCTACTCAGCCGTCATTGAGTCTGTCTTATGTACTTCCATCACTGTCTGGTTTGGTTCAGCTACCAAATCAGACATCAGGAGACTACAACGGACAGTCCGGACTGTAAAGAGGATTATTGGTGCGCCCCTGCCAATCCTCCAGGACCTGTACTCTTCCAGAGTGAGGAAGAGAGCAGGTTAAATCATCACAGACTCCACTCACCCTGGACACCACCTCTGTTTGAACTGTTACCGTCAAGACGGTTGTGTCACTGGCCACTAGAACTAGAATCAAGGCACAGGAACAGTTTCTTCCCACAGGCCATTTCCCTTTTGAACAATTAACCCTCCCCCAGCCACCACCCCAAGGAATATGACAATACAATACAATACAATTCAAAATACTGCAATATGTTCCTATTCTGTATATGTGAACTCCGACTATACCTAACTGTGACCATATACTTTTTAAAATATTTTTATCAGTAGAATTTTTATTGTTTCTTGTTGTATTGTATTTGTATTTGTATATGTGCACTGGAAGCTTCAGCACCAAGAAAAGTTCCTTGTGTGTGCAAGCACACTTGGCAATAAAGCTCTTTCTGATTCTGATTCTGAACATCAGAAGTGTGTGGCTGTGTCTCTATGAATCTAAGAGAGAATAGGCTCTCAGACCTTTGGACCCGCTGTAATCTCTTTCTGATTTACCCAATGCAGGGTCACTAGAAAAAAGTCAACGTTTTCGCAAAATAATATTACATTGCGTCTTTCACGTTCACACTTTGAAAAGGAAATGTCCTGTGAGTGGCACAAAATTCTGTTTTATCTGAAACAGATGAACATGTATCTGATAACCTTTTATTATTTCATGGCAGTTTGGAATTGAAATGTATGGGGATTGCCACTAAAAGGTTAATACCCTAGGCATTTGAAAATAATGTACCATGTGCATTAAACTTATTCTAAACCGTACCTTTAGTGTTAAAATAAGCACATGTGGGAAAAAAAAACACATTTACTGAAGCAACAATGCCATTTAGCTTGCTTCTAGTCTTTGAGCTGTTTTAATGTCATTCGTGTTTAACTGGATTGTAACCGAGCACTCTGCTTTGCAAATGCAATGATGTAACAGTTGAGCTTTCAAGCAATTTTACTACATCAGAAAAGCCATACTGGAGCTGGTAATGTCATGCAAATGTCAAAATATTTCAGTTTACAAATCATGCACTATGGTAAAAGTGTTTTGAAGTCATAGTATTGTCGGAACCACACAAAAATAAGTAATGCTGCCTTTACATGCTATTGGAATTATTGTAAATACGAGTTTCCTAGTTAAAAATGGGACACAAATAGCCTCTCAAGTCGTATTTACAACTGGGAAGTTTGGGGATCATTTTGATACCCAAGTCCCAGAGATGGGTGGGCTACAAACTTTAAACATGGCGGACTGGTATACTTTCCACAACCGTGCATTGTCTTGTCATTAAAGTAGTGCATATTTACATATATTAATAATAATTTAAAGTGTATTGTATGTATTATACACAGCGAAAATAGAATGTATTTGACAGACATTCTAGAATTGTCAGCAAGCTGACTATAGATAGCGTGGTGAATGCATGGTGTCCTCCATGGTTCCTGTTCTTTACGACAACAAAGCACTTGAATGTTAATCAATCTTCAATCACAACTTCTGAAGTGGGAAGTACAAAATGTCCAAAAGCATGTGGAGGCAGCATTAACTGCCCCGTAATCATAATTTAAGTGAAAAGGAATAGAAATTTGTGTTTTACTCTCAATAGTGTTAATTTCAGCTGAAAACTGCAGTGAATTTTATGTATAGGTGCGTTTTTGCAAAAATGTAGGTAGAGTCACGTTTTACCAATTAGCTGTAGGACCTTACATTCGTTCTCAAACAGGTGGAACTGCATGCCCAGTAGCCCCATGGCCTTGCAGAAGGTGTAGGCAGCAGAACTCTTCTTCTTTGGACACAATTTCAAAATCTGTGAAGGAAAGAGATAGAGATGTTAATTAGGTTCACTGTCACAAACTTCCAAAAGAGTAAGAATGGAATAAACACAAGCTTTGTTCCAAAACCTAGTGAGCGACCTTGCTTCTGTCAACACATGACCATGGTGAATAATGCTGATTATCTCTTCATGACGGCACCTGTTAGTGGGTGGGATATATTAGGCAGCAAGTGAACATTTTGTCCTCAAAGTTGATGAGTTAGAAGCAGGAGAAATGGAAAAGCTTAAGGATTTGAGCAAGTTTGTCAAGGGCCAATTGTGATGGCTAGACGACTGGGTCAGAGCATCTCCAAAACGGCAGCTCATGTGGGGTGTTCCCGGTCTGCAGTGGTCAGTATCTATCAAAAGTGGTCCAAGGAAGGAACAGTGGTGAACCGGTGACAGGGTCATGGGCGGCTAAGGCTCATTGATGCACGTGGGGAGCAAAGGCAGAGCCATGTGGTCCGATCAAACAGACGAGCTACTGAAGTTCGAATTGCTCAAGACGTTAAAGCTGGTTCTGATAGAAAGGTGTCAGAATACACAGCGCATCACAGTTTGTTTGCGTATGGTTCTGCATAGCTGCAGATCAGTCAGGGTGTCTATGCTGACCCCGTCCACCGCCGAAAGCGCCAACATCGGGCATGTGAGCATCAGAACTCGACCATGGAGCAGTGGAAGAAGGGGGCCTGCTCTGATGAATCACGTTTCCTTTTACATCACGTGGATGGTCGGCTGCGTGTGTGGGGTGAGGCCAGGACCATACTCAAGTCAAACACATCCATCTAATTAAAATTAGTTACATGAATTCCACACATTTTATTTCTACTTCATCACATTAAAATTGCAACTGTTTACTTGCATAATTTCCTTGCATACTTGGATGTTTACTTGCATAATTTCAATTCAATTAAAACCTAGGAATTCTCAACTGACAATTTAAATTCTGAATAATCAATAACCCTGCTATTTTTCTGTCTGTCAGTGTTAGACTGTAAGTGTTTGAGCGTACGTGAGAAATAGAAGGCCACACAGATTAGTGTAGAGTTGAGAGTCTACTTACCAGACTCCCTACTGGTTTACTCACAATACCACAATATTGAACCTATATTTCATTCTGCCACAAATCTACGGGTGGCAGGAGACCATCTTGAAGAAGAAGAATAATCACTGAGCCAACTCATATCTCAACACAATTAATGCCAAGCCTTTTCTGAGCAAAGTTAGAAAAGCAGTTATGAGAATCAATATTGCCACAAAACTTAATCATGTGTAATGGCCTGATATTGACTGGATATTTGGATTTTATATTTATCCTTTTATATTTCTCAGTTTTCCATTTGACATATAGAAAGTGTTGCAAATGTCATCTGTATTTCTGATTCTGATATCACCCAGTTTCACCAATAATTGTGATGGGAAAATGTGTTTTGTGGGTTTCTCTTCCCTTTTTATGGCCAGATTAAAATGAGCTCTTGTAATTATGAGAATAGTTTAATACATTGCTGTGATAGCCTTTCACTCAGTCTAATGCCCTCCATTAATTATAACAGACATTTAATCTTTGATTAATTTCAAGGGCTGTACTTTGATCAAATTATTTGAGCAGTTGTGGGAGAGAGGACTTCATTAGATTGGCTTTTACACAAATCTGTAGTGCAAAACTGAAAATGGAAAATCAAGTTGAGTGCATTGCATATAGTTGGATCCAGAATACCACTGTAACTGTGAATGCAAATAGACCATAGAAATATGGAAAATGCATGTCTTATATTTGAACTTGTCATCTTCTCTTGGTCCTTGTCATGATTAACAACAACCTCAATATCAATAAAGGAGACGACATTACAAAATTCAAAAACAATAATCTGCATAATGAAATGCCTTGTACTTACCACAAGTAGGTCATTGAAGAGGAAGACCTCTCTCTGGTGAGCAGCTTGCTTTTGGGCTTTGTTGATGTCTGTCACTTCAAACAGTCGACTGCAGCACACCAGTCTCCTGTGAGGCACTGACAGGACCTGGGTGGACACATGTGAAATGACTTACTAAATAAAAAAGATACATCTTGAGTGACAACTCTCAAGAGTGTTTGGCAAGGTAATATGACGTTAATATGTTCGGTATTGGCGGAATAGATCTGCTACGCTGCTGCTGCTGTTGGTTATTGCTGTTGCTGTGAGTAAGTAAGACATGCTCCTGCTGTACAAAATAGCATACATGAATTACCCGTAGCAGATCTATACAGGTGGAGCTGGGGAAGGTGGAGGGTTCCTGAAAGAGCGCTGCAACTGCTACAGCAAATGCTGACCAAGTATTTGAAGGTTTAGCAGCGAGCTCATTGGCTACTGATACATCGGAGCCAATCAGCTGTGCCGTATACAGAATGATGTAATTGCAAGCAGATCGGGTTAAGGAACTATTAACCTGCGCAGTCTAGTTTCAAGACTTTGTATTATTTTTGGACATTTCAAATGGAATGCTCAATTTTCAAGTGATTTTATAGTGAAGTTTGCATGTTGCTAAGCTAATCAATGGAAAAGAGATTAGCAATAAAAGTGATTAGGTTTAAAAATATGAATTGACATCCTGCTAATGTTTGCATTGGTCTCAAAAGATGCATTAAACATAATTGATTTAAATGTAAGAAGAAAAAAAAATTGGTTTGGCATTATGCTTAGCTAACAACATATGTTGCGCTAATAAGCATAAAAATAAACAGACCCTGGGTAAAATTGTAAAAAATAATATTAATAATAACTTCAAATATAGTATCTTAGAAAGAAGCACTATTTAGTTTTTTGCAACGTTCTGGAATAGTGGGGAGTGTGCCAGTGATGCCCTCATAGGCAAGGTTTTGTTATTCTGTGTAAATGTGGACCACATTAATCATGAATATCATATAAATGTTATTTAGGACCTCTTGACGGAAACAGTGACATTGCATTTGATAAATTTTCACACCCTAGCAAGCAAAAAAGTTCTGGGACAACATCAGAATCAGCAGGTATTCTCCACATCTGCCCTTCTGCAAACTTGGGACATGACCTGCAAAAACCCCCAACGGCAGCAAAACCAGAAAATCCCAACGATAGAGATGTTGGGAAAAGAAGAGAGAGGTATAAGATGTGAGGGGAAAAGAGAGACCAGAGAGTGTCAGCAGCATCTTTATCAACTCAAGGGTATGATTACAGACAGAACTCGATTTCCCACATCATTTGGGTCAGTTGAATTCTGCGCAAACTGCAGCAGAAAAAATTAGCTATGACAATACAATAAAAAAATCCTAGTTAAGTATAAAAATATGACATATAAGAAGTTTATCACAAGCTATTCGATACAGGAATCACACTTGTGAGAACAGTAGACTGCGAAGTTAGTGTAAGGAGACATATTACATTTACAAGTGGGCCGCAAGTTTCATTAAAATGCCAATTTTTTATTCAAGACATTTTTTATATAGATACTTTATAATACTTTAATTGCAGATCCCATACTATATAAAGGCCTATATAAAACAAATCTTTCTTTCATTACACAAATTCTAAATATTATTTACAAGAGTTGATTATAAATAGTAATAAAAGCTGCTGGTGGAAATAAAATTGTTCCATATTTATCGGAGGGCTGCAGGATTAAATTATTCACAATTAATTATATATTATATTAAGAAGTAGTGATATAAGGATTTTAAGCCCAAAATCTCTCATTTCAGGGTTGGTTTATTTTTAAATTTTTTAATGAAGTATGCATACATTCTCAAAAAAATGTTTTACTATCAAATGTATTCCGATAATCCATTCATATAGGGAATAAAAATGTCCTATTTTAAATGTCAGTGTAAGGTGAATAAATATGACTACTGGCTATGAGAGAATGAAACAAGTTTGTAAGCCGGGTAGAGTTGCGCTGGAGGTGAATGTGAAATGATTTCAATAAATAAAAGTCCTTGATTTCAACGATCGCTAAGTTGATAAGCAAAAGAAAAAAGACTGCATTGCAGCAAATAGAGAACATCTTCAGTAGCAGAACCTTGAAGGGAGACTGACAAGCAACCGAAGCTTTCATTTTACATTGCCTTTGCTTATACACAGTACACAGGAATATGTTTGCCAGAATTAAAAACGTAACAAGGTTTCAATGATTATCGTTCCTGTACAGTGACTATGATGATAAGCATTAGGGCATGATTTACAATCGATTTCAATACAGTTGGCAAATTGCAAAATGCTGCCTAAAATTGTCATCAATGTAGGCTGCTCATTACATTTTGGAAAACCAATGGTCCAAAACCTATGGTCTTTATAATCTATTTAGGCTTACAATGCTTTTGGGAAGCAGCAAACCCAGTAAAGATCTAAACATCTTTAAAACACAAATGTGGTTAAGTGCTGTACATGTTACTGAATTACATAACCTGGTCTGAAACAAAGAGAAAATTATAGCATTTTAATGTTTCCGAGAACAAAATCCTCATTTTAGTTGATCACTTAATCTTACTACACACACACACACATACGCACATAATGCATTACTGCACCCATTTCTGGATTAAGGCATTGTCCTCTGCCAGACATTATGAGAACAAAACAATAAAGCCATTAAAATGCTTTTTAATGACAGTGGCAGGTGTTCTCGTAAATCTGTGTGATAAAAAGAGATACATCTGAACAGAGAGATGATTTCAATGACCGATAGAGAAATAGCTTTTTATATTTGAGCCAGCGCTGATGAATAGGGAAGGAAATAATAACGATGCTGATTGTCACGGGTGATCTTTTCTTGTGTTTGTGTCCTGTTTTGGTTCAGTTTCATGTGGTTGATTTTGTTTCCATTGTTTTTCATTTGATTGATAACAATGGACACCTGTTGATCGTTTCGTTGATTAGCTTGTTTGGATATTAAAGCCCTGTGTTTCTTTCAGTTTGTTCCCTGTTCTTGGACGTGTATACCGGTTGCTCTGTTCATGTTTTGCCGGTCTTAGTATCCTGGCTGTTTGATAAAATCAGCTGCCTGCATTTAGATCCAGCTCTTTTATTTATTTGCAGCAACTGTGAGTGTGACAAAAGAAAAGACCAAGCACAATGGATTTAGCAGCAGTAAAGATCCTCATCCTCTCACAGGGTGCTCTGTCCCACGAGGAACACAAGCAGAGGTTTTTGGATCTGCAGACCTCTCCCACTATGATGATGCCAGCCTCTGCTTGTTTTCCAGGCAGCTTTGACTCTGTGGACTAAAGCAGGCCTGCCTGGAGACTTCCCTTGAAGGACATTAATTGAGTACATAGACTGGGTCTGGTTTCATTGCGGATCCCCCTTTACCATCTGAGAGATGGAGGAGGATCACAAAGCCACAGTCCACACTGCACACGCCACGCCCCCAGTGGAATTCAAGCCTGAGCCCACCGCAGACATGGGGCATGAACCCGCCACAATGCCAGCAACAGTGCCTGAGCCGATGATCGTCCCGGAGCCTGAGCCAAAAACATGCCTGACCAGGTGCTTGTGCCGGAATGGAGTATGCTGACTCTGAACACTTTGAGTGAGAAGTTTGCAAAGATAAACACAATGCCTTGTTTTGTCACCCAGCATCATGCCTGTTTTATCACCAAGCACCATGCCTATGTTGTTGCCCAGCACCAAGCTAGTATTGTCTGTAATGTCCCCACCCTGCCTCTCACTCCCACTTCCTCTATCTGTCCCTTGTCTGCCAAGATAGTCGTTCCCGAAGTATCTCTCTGTCCCATGTCGGACAAGGAGGCCTTTTGTAAACCCTTGCCTGTACTACCCAGTTCTTTAGCCCTGTCTTCCCTGGCTCCTTCCATCCCTTTGGCTCCTCCTAATCTGTCTTTACCTAATATCCTGGAGCAGCCTGGGGCTACCAGTTCGCCAGCTCTTCCCTGGAGTATCGACCCTCTTGCACAGCCTAGAACCTCCGTACCCATCAATCCACCTCAACCCATTGATTGGCTTCACCTTGGCTCCTCACCCCCCTTGGCTCTAGCTTGGTCAGTCGTCACTCTGCTTTCTCCATGGACTTGAAGGACTTTGTCTGCGACTTGTCCTTCCACCCCTTTGGCTCCATCGGGCTCCTCATTCCCTCTGGCGTCACCTCAGTCCGTGAACACCTTGGCTCCACCTCGGCTGCTCTCAAGATAAGGACTGCACATTTAATTGCAATTAACCTGAAATCATGCTTAAACCCGATTTGGCTTAGTGCGATTATGAAATCACAAAGTCGATCCTATCGATGTCGCCCCTCCTTTTTCATCTGGGTCTCCAACACCACCAGCTCAGTCTCAGTCAGTCATCCCCCTGGTCCCGCCTGGTACTTCCTCAAAGGCTCCACCATGGTTCCTCCCTCCCTTGACTCCACCATTCTATTGCTGAGGTTTACTCCCTGAAACCTCCCACCTTTGTCTCCACCCTGGTTACTCCTGCCTACACCTCCGCCCTGGCTCCTCTCTCCTTTGTCTCCACCCTGGCTCCTCTCTCCTGCAGGACGTTCTGTCCTGTTTACCCTGCGTCCTCCAACTAAGTCCCCTCCCGCCCTCCTCTGTTGAACTATTATGTCTGATGTTTTAAGGCTATAGAACCAACCTTATTAGCTACAGCAAGTAAATATAAAATATATATATACAAGCATCCTTAAACAACATACATTATCGTGAGAGGCAAAGATGTATAAGGTATTAAGAAGTGTCTGAGAATAGTTTGTTTTTCTTTCCCCACTAGAGTAAATAATGTCTTCAATTAAATTCTTGTTTTTGAGCATAAACCTAGCACATTTTAGAAGAAGAAAATAAAAACTGGAAAATATTTTACTCTAAAATATGGAAATATGCTCTACAATCATAATATGTCATTTTCCTTCTCAAGTAAAATTAGCTGGATTAAGATGTTTTTACTGGCAAAAAGATAAAAATAGTGGTTCATTTTTGCATGTAGCATAGTTATGGTGGTGGGAAACAGCTTACAGTGAGGGGTAAATCTGAAGTAAGGTAATGAAAAAAAGACCTGTGAGGTTATTCAATGCCACAGTTCTTCTGTTGCAGTAATGAGGAATGGCAGCAATGCTACAGGCATGAGCTGCAATGAATCACCAACTGCCCAATGAATTATTATATTACGCCACTCCATGCATGCAGCATTTAGATATGGTAGAGGTGAAACAGCAGGACACCTGGTATAAAGATACAGTATATTTGTATTTTATTTGTGGTCCCAGGGTGGTATACTGTATGCATATAAATATAATAGCTTGTAATATTCTAATTAGTTATGATGGAGGAATGTTGAAAACTTGCAGTCTGATTCGGATATAACCTGCCAAGAAAAGCCCAAACTGAAAACTCACCGTTTTCATTCCCACAATGCTTTGCTCCACCTTGGTGACATAAGTGACGTGGTCTTCATTCGACCGTAATTCCCTCAGCTGAATACGCTCATATATTCCCACTACCATGTCCTTTGGAATATCTGCACCATCATCAACACCTAAGTAAAAACACAAATTTTATATTAAATAAGATTATATAAAACACAAAAAAGCATGGAATAGTATAATTTCATAGTGAAAAATATTTTTGACATAATATTATTAAAGGCAACAGCCTTTAACACAAAAACAAAATACACACATCTTTTAGGCACATCTAATTGTAATATATCGTATATACAATTTCTACGAACAAAATAAATAGATATCCATTGGTTCTTTGTCCACAACATTCCTGTAGTGCTTTTCATCGCTTCATGTGCATTATGTGCCACATGTTCTGTTCAGTTTAAGTTCTATTAAACTTCAATATATCCTTTGCAGCAAAACAGATTAAGCCTAATGAAATTATAGAGAGACTTGAGGGGTCACGGAAACATCAGGGGATGTTATGCAAAATCAGATGAGGAGATAGATAAAGAAGTTGAATATAAAATAAGCTTTCTTTCCCCCTTACCCTACGGGAGAGGGCTGACTGATGTGTGGGATTGTGGGATTGGCAGCAGAGTGGAGCAAGTGGTAAGTGGAAAAATGCTTTATGTAATGAGAGAGAAAATACGCAGAGCTGCAACAATCACTGAAAGTTGAAGACAGCAAATTAAGTTTAGATGATATCAAAATATTGTAATATTTGTAACATTTTACAACAAATTCCTTTTAGTTGGCATTAGTTAATGCATTAACTAACAACTATTAATCTCTGTTAAACATGCACCGTTAGCTCATGTCCATTAAATAATATTAACAGATACAACTTTGGAACATGTCATTTATATTAACTAGGATTAATAAATGCTTCCAAAGTATTTTTTCATTGTTAGTTCATGTTAACCAATGTAGTTAACCATTGTCAACGAATAGAGCATTATTGTAAAGTGTTACTGTAATATTGTTCATTTTATGTTTCTTTTATGATTCTTTGTACAGAGAGTTTTTGTCACAGAGTAGAGGGAAATGAAAGTTTACACTGTGAGATTAACAGAGCGCTGATGACGCTGGGCGGTTTTCATTAAATGGATGTGCTGTAGGGCACTTTCAATAGCATTATATTTTGATGCTTAATTAGGTTTCGCCCACTCAGTTAGTCATGTGAAATGATCCTGACCCAACTTATAATGAAGAGAAAGTGTAAGCGTATGTGACTATATGCTTATACCAATTGGATAACTAGATCTGTATTTACAAAAGAAAAGGCAGAAAAAATGCAAAGCATGAGAAACGACACTTTAGCATACTTTTAAAAACAGTACTTATTACAGAATTAATATACTTTAAAAGCATATACTTAAGTGTCACCATTATGGTGCAATTCAACATGAATGACAATGACAGAATCCACAAAATCAAAATACTCCTTGGAGAATACATGCACACACATCTAAAACTGACGAGAACCAAAAAGAGACTAAAATATAGACAGGGATTACCTAAACAGGGAGTATTTATACAGGAAAACCGAAACAACACAGGTGTGGCTGATCTGTAACCAAGGAAACTAACAGGGAGTAAATAGGGTCAAGCTGAACTGAAAGACACAGAACATAAACCTGACAGTATTCCCCACTCCCACAGGGCACATCCTCACTACGTAATAATCCGAAGGAGGGGAGAGGAAGGGGGTTTAGGAGGAGGGTGAAGAACTGGTGATGGACAGGGAACTGGAGGAGTTTGCAGAGGGGAACACCAGGGCAGAGCCGATGGAGGAAGGAGCCCAGATGGACCTCTTGTGCATAGCCTGGGGGTCGACCGAAGGATGCAGAGCTGGACAGTGTGGAGACCACAACAAAATCGTGATGATGATGGCCTCTCTGACACTGCAGGCCAGGAAGTCCAAATTGGATCCGTTGGCTTGAGGGACCAAGGCGGTGATGATGGCCTTGAAGAATGGGGTGACCCTGCAGGAAGAGAGGACAATGGAGGAGCCAGAGGGAAATTAGAGCCAAATGGGTGGAAGGTTTAGGCACAGCTGAAGGCAAGGAACTCCATGGTGAAACCAGGAAGACAAGAAATCAAAGCGAAGCAGGAGGGATGAGGGAGTCCAGTATAGCCCAATTGATAGTGGACCACGGCTGAGCTGAGCTGAGGGAGCGCAGAGCCATGGTGAGAGCAGGAGGGCTGACAGGCCAAGGTGGAGACATTGGCCTGAAGGACTAAGGTGTAGCCAGGTCAAAGTCAATGAGCCAGTGCTCCTCCACTGGCTCAGATGTGGATTGTCCCAATGCCATCGACTCTGGAGCATACCTAACGGTGGCTTCCAGCCTTGGGAAGGATGTGGCAAATGGCTCTGGCTCTGGGATGGATGCAGTGACTGGCTCTTGCTCCGAAGCTGAAGATAGCTCAGGCTTCTGGTCCATGGTGAGGGCTGGCTCAGTCTCTGGTTCCATAGCAGGCTCAGGTGTCATCACTGGATTTTTGGAGGAAGATCTTCCATTAGTTCCAGGGCTCTCCGGGCTGGGAAGATGAGGCTTCCAGACTGGAGCAGGCAGGGAGATGGCTGCTGGCGATGGTACGGGCTCTAGGGACTCAATGTTGATGATGTCTTTCTCGACAAATGCCACTGTGAAGGAGGATCCACACACCCACAAGGCACAGCTGATGAAGTCAACAAACGAAAGAGGGTCCTCCTCCACAAGCAGCACCGGTCTAAGATGTCGTCCATCCCGCTCCAAAAGATGTACTTGAGAGCCTCATCATCCCAGAATGCCTCATGATACAAGTCCAGGATCTCCTCTGCATACTCCTCCAGAGATCATCCATAATGCGATGGGCAATCCATTTTTACAATACACGTTGTAAGAGTGGGTTCATCTGTCTCCAGTATGGTGCAATCCAACACAATATAAATTCTTAAATCAATATAAAGTCTTTAATCTACAATTGGATTCCATAATTGAAAATGCATTATAATTTAAATTTATGTTATTTGTAATTCGCTGAATTTTAGAGTGCACACTTAAAGGGATAGTTCACCCAAAAATGAAAATTAGCCCATGATTTTATCACCCTCAAGTCATCCTAAGTGTATAAGACATTCTTCTTTCAAACAAATAAAAGTTGAGTTATATTAAAAATGTCCTGGCTCTTCCAAGCTTTATAATGGCATTGACTGTTGCTCTGTTTTTGAAGTCCATAAAAGAGCATCTGTCCATCAAATAACGTGCTCCACACGGCTCCGGGAGGTTAACTCCCGATGAAGGCCTCATCGACACAACAGCCAGTGGCACGAATCCTCAACAAACCCTTCTCTTGTGCGATGACTCTGATCTTCAACCAGATGGAGTTTTGGTTCCTTGCCACTGTCGCCTTTGGCTTGCTAAATTATATTCAACTAAATTATTGATCTGCCTGCATCGACACCATATTATGAGAATTGAACTGAGCTGGACAATGACATCACTGTTTTCTCCAGAGCGGCTGTAGAGATAAATTAACTAAATTAATTACTTACTTAAGCTTGACAATGACACCATTTTCTTCTAGGTCTGCTGTACAGCCAAAACAAACTGTGTTGCATTATTTTCCTGTTATCACTGTAAAGCTGCTTTGAAACAATCTGTATTGTAAAAAGGGCTTTATAAATAAGTGTGACTTGACTTAACTATGAAAGACGACCAATCAAAATTCACTTTACAATTATTACATTGACATTATCAGCATTGGCTATATTGTCTTTTTAAATTAGAAGTAAATTCTTACAATTTCTAATATAATACATTTTATGTAAATTAAAACAAAAATAGCCCACTTGAAGAAGAAAAGAAAAAGAAAAAACAAACTAAATACAAATAATAAAATGCATAACCACATAAATGTAATTTAGCTATTTAAAGGTTTGGTTCTGTATTTGGTCAACCCTTGGTCAATTTGAATGAATTTGCTCTTGTTTTAAGACATCTTCCTTTTCGATTTCCTTCTGTCTCACCTCTTAGGTTGCGGATGAAGTCTTCCAGCATCATCTTACGGTCAGGTTTGATGTTGGGACTGTACATGTCTGTGTTCAAGAGGATGATGGCAAACGCAAGGATGAAGATTGTGTCAGGATTGTGGAACTGCTGCACCACGTCTGGGTTACACATACAGTAACGCTGACTGAGAACAACAGGAAACAATAAAGAGAAAAACAACAGCTAAGTTTATTTTACACTTTTTAAATAGACCCTTCTACTGCTTAAAGCTTGAAAATGCTTATATATAATCTTTAATGTGCTAGTAATGCAATGATAAGGCTTTATTATCTTTATATATTTAATTTTTATCATTGCAAATGCCTCATACAATGTTGCTTTTAGATTGTATAATCTATTATCATGTAATAACTTGTGTTATTACATGCATAAACCCCACAAGATGTATACAAGAAATATAAAATGGTCAAATACACAGTCATTACATGATGTATATACATTGTAAAGTGTCTTGAAATGTGGGATTTAAAGCTGCTGTCCATAACTTTTTTTGTGTTTAAGATTTAGAAAAAAATATTTAATGAGAATGTACAACATGTTTCAATTTTCCAAACCGTGTTTTTGTCTTCATTTTGTATCATTATGGTACACTTATAATAAGTGTTTATATTGGGACTATTTCAGACCAGTCTGGTAGGAACCGCTGTGGAGGAGCACAGTCCCTACGTGACTCGCCATAGACAGAGAGAAGTAGATCCGGCTGCAATGTTCTTCCGCAAGACGTATTCAGTTTCTGTTTATTAACCGCTAGAGCACAAAAAAGTTATGGACTGCAGCTTTAAACATTAACCCATAGTGTTAAAATCCCATACCTTGCTTCTGAGCTGGTTTACTATGTAGTAAACTAGCCACACAAATGGAGCTGGTTATGTGACACAAGCGTCAAAAGGAACCGTGTGAAAATAATCCTTACTAATCCATAATCTGCCCCAATATTCATAATTTGTGTGACTGGTGTTTTAGAGCCACTAGTGTTCATTTCAGATGGAAACTGCAGCCAATTGCAAGCAGGTTTTTGTAAAAAATGTAAGTAGACACACTTTTTTTTCAATGTTTCCAATTTTAAGTTGAAGTTAAACATTTCAGGTCTGTTAGAATACCTAACCCAAAGTGTTAGCAATATTAGTGATACTTAATAAACTACAGTAACGAGGAATGCCTTTCATTCATTAAAAAATTGTATTGTTCTTTATAAATGTTATATTTCACGTCCATTCTCTCATTCTGTTTTCAGATTTGGGAAATATCAAAGGCGATGCAGGAGAGACAGCCGGGAACAGGCTGGATTGTGTTATGCAACCACAGTTATTTATAAACCAGTGTCTCGCAGACAGATGCAGACGTGTGCAACACTCTCACACACACACGTATAAGCATAAGGATCATCAGCAGACTTGTTATTTCCAGTGCTGAAAACAAAAGCATATTTGGCTATCACCCCAGAAGCGTTGATAGCTGCAACTGCAATATGATTCAAAATCTCAATAAGAGCCTCTGCTGCATATGAATGGAAAATAATTGTTCTAGGGAGATGAGTATTTGGATTAACAGATCACCATTGTCAAGGAAAGGCGCATTGTGGTAGAGGAGAAACGTTTACACTTGCATAATCAAAGTGATCTCACTTACAACGTTTTGTTAATGTTGCAACTTCAATTGCTTTCCAATCTAAACAGAAAGTAACTATTGCAGCAGCGCAAAACAGCTTTTTCCTTAATGTAAGAGCACCATATTGCTTGAGAATGCGATTGATTTATGGAGAGCATTCAGCATGCGTTTTTATCCTTTAGTGCTACAGCGATGAAAATGTTCATAAGCACAGGTATCCCATCAGCCTCTGCTCTTATCTTCCCCTCACACATGAAGGTGGCTAGAGCGTTTATGTCTGTGTAAGAGAGTGTAACAGTGTCTGGAGTCTCACCTGAATGCCTCTATCAGTCTCTCCACTTTCTGCGCTTCACCCTGCACACGGATATGAGCCTGAAACTTCCTTAGAGCCTCATCCAACTCCATCCCAGAGAAATCCATCTCATCCACCACACAGCTATCAAAAGGGAGAGATAGTATAAGAAAAAAATATGGTATTAAGCTGATATATGAAATGTTACATGCAGGGGTGACTAAGGCCGGCTGGACCTAGCCCAGACCTCCATGGATGTGTATGGGGTGACCGTGAATGTGACACAACATGTTTGCTGATCCTGAAACAGCATTTAATTCAACCAATCAGATTTGAGGGACAGGTTTACAGTTTATGTGAAGTTTAGGCTTAGAACCGAGGATAAGTGCTTCCACTACATCAGTGTTATTCACCAGTCATTTCCCTCTGATTTTAGGGATAAGTTATGTGTAGGGTTACATTTAGAGGTAGGGATAGGGGTACGACTATGTTTTTGTACAGGAATGTTGTTCCAGGATCTACAAAAGATACTGATCCAGGAACATGTCTTACTTGGCTTTTTTTATTATTATTATTATTATTAAATCATTATTATTAATTATTATTATTATTAATTAAATAATTGTATCAATGTTGGAAACGTTGATTTAAACAAAAAAATATTAATACTTTTATCCATCAAGGAGGCATTCAGTTGATAAAAAGTGACAGCAAAGACATTTATAAAATTATAAAAGTTTTATAAATGCAAATAAATGATAAATTGTGTACATTTAAACATTCTATTAATCAAAGAATTCTGGGGGAAAAGTATCACGCCGTGAAAAGTGTAGGTTTCCAACTAATCACTTTCTTATGTCCATGGAACGCAACAATAACTGGTAATTTAGCACAGGAATATGTTTTTTTTGGGGGGGGGGATATTGGAATTATTTCTGTTTCATACAGGTTTGCAATGAAATGAACATTAGTAAAAGATGACTGAATGTTCATTTATTGGGGTTCAAAATCCCAGCCTCAGAAGTACAACTGAAGCCTCTCTCTACATTGACTAATTCGGAACCACTGAAATGCTTATTCCGAAAAATTGAAGTGGTCTGTATGAAAGCGATAAATAAACGAGAATTATTTTTACTTCCACCCATGTTTGCATGTTTGTTATGCTAAGCTGCCAGCTGGAGGTTTCAGGAAGAGAAACGGCTGTCAATTTGTACATAGAGCAGGTGCACAGGGAGAGAGAGAAAGACATTTCTACAGGGAAATAAATATCCAAGAACAGTAAGACAGTCGGTTCTCTCTCTCTCTCTCTCTCTCTCTCTCTCTCTCTCTCTCTCTCTCTCTCTCTCTCTCTCGATAATGCCGCTGAAGAACATCCCTTCAAAATGAGAAACAAAGCTGAATAATGGAATGGACAATAGTACAATTTACAGTACACACAAAGATCACATAACATACAAGAATAAACATTTTACACATGCCATTATTTGCCTTGAAATATTGTATTTCTACTATAGTCCATAATTTGTATGGACTATTATGGACTATCTATTTCATGTGCATGTACACACAAACATAGTTCCTTTTTTCAGTATTTCAGTAAATTATCAGCAGTCATTTCATCATTATGTATTTAGTTAAATATTCATATACACTCACCTAAAGGATTATTAGGAGCACCATACTAATACTGTGTTTGACCCCCTTTCACCTTCAGAACGGTCTTAATTCTATGTGGCATTGATTCAACAAGGTGCTGAAAGCATTCTTTAGAAATGTTGGCCCATATTGATAGGACAGCATCTTGCAGTTGATGGAGATTTGTGGGATGCACATCCAGGGCATGAAGCTCCCGTTCCACCACATCCCAAAGATGCTCTATTGGGTTGAGATCTGGTGGCTGTGGGGGCCATTTTAGTACAGTGAACTCATTGTCATGTTCAAGAAACCAATTTGAAATGATTCAAGTTTTGTGACATGGTGCATTATCCTGCTGGAAGTAGCCATCAGAGGATGGGTACATGGTGGTCATAAAGGGATGGACATGGTCAGAAACAATGCTCAGGTAGGCCGTGACATTTAAATGATGCCCAATTGGCACTAAGGGGCCTAAAGTGTGCCAAGAAAACATCCCCCACACCATTACACCACCACCACCAGCCTGCACAGTGGTAACAAGGCATGATGGGTCCATGTTCATTCTGTTTACGCCAAATTCTGACTCTACCATCTGAATGTCTCAACAGAAATCAAGACTCATCAGACCAGGCAACATTTTCCCAGTCTTCAACTGTCCAATTTTGGTTAGCTTGTGCAAATTGTAGCCTCTTTTTCCTATTTGTAGTGGAGATAAGTGGTACCCGGTGGGGTCTTCTGCTGTTGTAGCCCATCCGCCTCAAGGTTGTGTGTGTTGTGGCTTCACAAATGCTTTGCTGCATACCTCGGTTGTAACGAGTGGTTATTTCAGTCAAAGTTGCTCTTCTATCAGCTTGAATCAGTCGGCCCATTCTCCTCTGACCTCTAGCATCAACAAGGCATTTTCGCCCACAGGACTGCCGCATACTGGATGTTTTTCCCTTTTCACACCATTCTTTGTAAACCCTAGAAATGGTTGTGCATGAAAATCCCAGTAACTGAGCAGATTGTGAAATACTCAGACCGGCCCGTCTGGCACCAACAACCATGCCATGCTCAAAACTGCTTAAATCACCTTTCTTTCCCATTCTGACATTCAGTTTGGAGTTCAGGAGATTGTCTTGACCAGGACCACACCCCTAAATGCATTGAAGCAACTGCCATGTGATTGGATGATTAGATAATTGAATTAATGAGAAATTGAACAGGTGTTCCTAATAATCCTTTAGGTGAGTGTACATACATGAAGCAAAATATATAAACACAAATTACGCATCATGACCACTGCATCTCTTTTTCAACTTCATCACTGCATACAAGGTTAGAATGCACTCTATGGTGAACACTCACTCATGAAGTGATAACCATACAACATTCCCTATTATGTAAAAAGCCCAAGCTTTCTCCCTAACGGTGTAGCTAAAAAAAAAGCATATCTCTGTATCAAATCCACTTTACCAATTTTACCAAACACATTGGGGCAAATCCAAATCTAATCCAGACATGGTTTGAATCATTTATGCTTATCAATTAAGTTTTTGTCCAGAGAATACATATTAAACAAATGATGTCTCATGAACAGCAAATACAATTCAAACACCAGACAGCATAAATGCTGTTTAACAAGACAATGCAAAAATGGGAGCAAAGAAAGAAAGAAAAAAAGTAGAAGAAGAACAGAGTATAATGTTTTGTATTGAGAATCTAAAAGCTTTTCAATTGTTTTCCACTCAAAGACCTCAGAGAGATGGAGAAAGAACAAAGAACAGGAGAGAAAGAATTAAAAGTAACGTCCAACCCGTCTGACCTGTTATCTTTCCACTGATGGGACTCAGATAATAAAACAATCATAACATCTTCCCATCAACTTATTTGATACAAATAATTCATTGAAAAGTGGTTCTCCACTACAGCGAAATCTGCCCGTGAGACTCAGTTTGGTAAAATGTGGAAAAACCTATTGGGTACAACTTATTGTTCCCATGATCGAGACAGTCTCCATCATTGGTTTTGTCAAGTGCTTGGTCTCACTGGAGCTGGTGTTGTTGCTCTAGCAGACCCAAGAGTAGAAAAATCATAAAAAATTACTAGCAGAAAAACGCTGGAAAATCTGTACATAGTTATGCTTTTTAAGGACTGCACTAAAAATTTATACTATTTTGATCTTCTCCCATCTGTCTGGACGTAGTAGAAATATAGAAACCAGAATCTACTGTTTCTGCATCAAAAGCAGAACACTCCTTAAAGCTCATTTTCAGGAAGACAAGCATAAAAACGCTTACTTTCAGGGCAAAGAGAGAAAAAAATAGTGCATTTTTGCCAATTCCCTTTTTTCCAGCATGCAACTTCAGAATGATCAAAATATACTCAGATACCGCATTGCAGAAGCATGAACGTAGAGTATGCATCAGAGTTTTAGATACAGACATAAATTGTACAGAGATCAAACAGCCATTCATTTTCCAAACTGCTGTCCTATATAGGGTTGTGGGGATGAAGGAGCCTATCCCAGCATCTTAGGCTGAAAGCAAGGAAGAACACTCTGGATGGATGGCGAGTTCATCAAAGGGCTAACACACATATTAATTTACACATACAGGCAATTTTTTGAAAAACCAACAGGCCTTATAGGCTCACTCAGGACTAGGTACCAGGTTCCTTCTTTCATTAAGCAACAGTGCTACCCACTGAGACATTGTATTGTAAATTGCCAGAGCAGTATTGTAGTCGAGCTTGAAAAACCATTGTATTAACCGATTAGCCACTAGCGGAACATTGTGGATCATGACAGGGAGGACGGAGGAAAATTCCTCTAGCTAAAATTGACAGCTAGTGGTTGAAACGGGTACTGCAGAGCAAATTCAAAATATTGGAGAGAGTTGTCACTTCTCTCAGACCCAGTTTGAGGACACGCAACAGGAAAGAGCACAATTGACAGCGGAAGGTAAGGAGACTTACCTTCCGCATACTGTTGATTTATTGATTTATAATGAGTTGTTATTGTGTTGTAATATGTTTCCGTTCATAGAGATGGGTGCTGAGGCTTTTTAGGTGGGGTTGAATCTGCGATCTCTGACCCAGTTTGTTTGCTGGCTTCCATGGCTGCAATATGTTGTGTTTTCCACCAACTGGCAACCTGTGGTGGCGAAATACTATTGGGTGAATTATCACTGGTCATCCTACGAGTTCCCTGTTGGCAATTACAAAAACTCTGGAGCCATGCCTGCAGCATGCACTTATTACAGAAACAATGTGTATAAAAAACAGACATTCTGACACAGAACACACATTTAAAAGTAGAATAACTGGCTGTTGCATTGTTGTTTTTTTCCCCAGAGAAACGAGTATGTGAGCTCAGCATGTTTCCTAAATATCTGCAAACATATTATGGTATTTTTATGCTTTAGTACAGTCAAAAACTTACATACAGCACCTTTAATGTTGGAATTATGTGAAAGTGAAAACAACATGAACCTGGAGCTAAAGAAATCTATGGTCTGCTTTCACCTAGAGCGTTCACATACAAAATTAATGCAAGCGTCGCTGATACCAATCAAGTGTTTCCCAGAGGTCGTTTATAAACTATACGGGTCTGGAACATCAATGTTTTTTCACCATTTATGACTAGACACATTTGTGTCTTGTGTCTTACTGTATCTTCTACCATGAAGCATACAGTTTCTAGTTAAGGTAGTCCATGATTTTGGAGACCTATTGGCTTGTTTTTTAAGTCTCAAATGTGAAGCAGAACTTCTCCAGTTGAGAGTGGGGACTCTCAAGCTTGAAAGGAGATGCCATGCATATCTGTGCATGCTTTATAGGTCAGTGCCTGATAGGTCAATGCTCGGTTTACAGGGGGGCCCAGTTGGTCTAACACAGTGTTTTCCAACACTGGTCCTAGAGCCCCCCCTACACTGTGTATGGCGAAATTGCCCTCTATACCCTTATATAGTTGATGGAACTACCAGTTATAGTGGTATCCAAAACCGTAGTGGACAATATCAAATTCATGAGTTTACAACCAATGTACATTCAGCTAGAGAATATCCAAGCACTGTGAGGGTCACGCCAAATGGATTCCAATGTCTTGGCAGAAGATGGAATACACAGCCCTGACTTACTGTGCACTCCGTGTCTGAAATTATCTCACTCATTAGTCTTACTCATAAGTAGACTAATGCAGAGAATAGTGAATGACTGAGCTCTTGAGCTAGTTAGAAGAGACTTCAATACCTTCAATACCTTACAACTCCAGAATGTGAACTGTTGGGGGTACTCCAAGATTAAAGTTGGGAAACACTGGTCTATAGATTAGGAACAACTGAGAAGTTTCTCCAAGGACCATATACAGTTTCTCAGTTGTTCCTAATCTATAGACCAGTGTTTCCCAACTTTAATCTTGAGTTCCCTGTGGCCAATTACAAAAACTCTGGAGCCGTGCCTGCAGCATGCACTTATTACAGGGACGATGCAATTGGAGCAACCTTGGGTTAAATGCCTTGTTCGGGTGTACTAAGGGAATACTGCAAATCATGGCTAGTTCCTTACAGACTTGCTCCTGAGTTTTAGCCCCTGTGCCACACCATCTTAAGTTGAAGTGGACATGAGCAGCAAGACATTCCTTTCCAGAACACTAAATCTTATGGTGATGGGGAATGTTTCACCTCACTAGACTTGTCCGAGTGTCCCTGTACCCCATTACTATAATGTGGTACTACCACTGCACATAACGGCATGCTAATAAGAATGCATTATGGCCTGGGCCAAAAAAAAAAACAAGAAAGAAAAAAACAAATCTGGGCCACTGTTATTAATAATAATTTAGTAATTGTATGCAACATACATATCTCGTTATTAAGTGTTCTCTTTACATTATGATCAAATTACAAATTACACCTTAAGGCCGGCCACTGCAAAAAAACAAAAAAACATTGCTAACATGTTCAAAGTCTTGCTTGTGTATCATGTCAGCTTCAAGTGTCAATGATGATGTCAAAATGTGCTGCACTTGATCTCCCAGTCAACACTGTCAATCATGTATGTTGTACAGTTTGACATGGTGACATCTTTGACAAAAGACTGTTGACGTGGCACAGTCTGCCTTGGTTTCTACCCAAGACCTCACTGGGGTCATTTTGTATAACCTGACAAGCGACAATCATGTCTTGCTGCTCTTGCTAGAAGCTTCTTTTTGGACAGGTTCTATGAAATCTGCCAACTGCGTCAGGTGTATTATCTTTCTAGAAAGTACACAAGATTACTTGAAATCTACTTAAAAAGCCCAGCTATTCTATTAACCTTACCCAACCGACCAGAGGGAGAGAGCAAACGGCCATCAATGCGCTTTGCTCCACTTTAGGGAAGTTGTCGGCTGCACTGCACAGGTCACAGGACTTCACGAAATCAACAATGTCACCAAAGAAGTGTGTTTTTGGTTGTCAGGGCAAGACAACCCTGTTCAGCTATAGAAAAGAACCCAGCGTTAAGGGAACAGCGGATGGAGTCTGAACAAGGCCAAGTAATATAAGGAGTCACTTGGACAATTTGGGTTAAGGTTAAAGGGTTAGGTTCAGGGTTAATATTCTAGTTATTATAGTAAGAACATAGCACATTGCATTCATGTAGAACAGAGCTACAAACAAGAGTACTATGATTGTGCCAGTCCCACTTTACGTTAAGTGTCTTAAACTATTATGTGCTAACGTTTAAATGAATCACTTAACATAATGCACTTATTGTGTACATCAGGGGTGTCAAATTATTATTATTATTATTATTAAAGGGGGCCAGATTTGATGTTTTGGGCACACCTGGGGACTGGATTATCCTTTAATATTATATATTTATGGCCTATATTTCATTACTCCTTTAATTTAACACATTTCTACATTTCTAATATGCAATTTTATTTGATTATTCCACATTTCTACAACAATACCATGGTTACAGTTAGTGTTACGGTAACATTTCGGTGATTTGTGGATTGAAAAGTATTGTTGTCGCACAAAGTTTCTCTTGTTTTTCACGTCAGTGTTGTTGAGAATGCCAGCGTCGTTTCATCTGGCTTTACTTGTCTTTTTTAATTTAGGCACATGAGTGATGTACTATAGTAATAAAGGAAATGTCATGCCTTGCTTTGCATGACTTTGTCAAGGAGCTACGGCATCTACCCTCAATATGGTTTATCTCCCTCTAGAGAGAGGTTCATGCAAGCATGGAGTGTTTGCTCTGTTTTAATGTGGGGATATTGCGAATAATTGCTCTGCCTGTCCAAATAAAGAGTCAGTCTCTGAAGAACAAAGCTTGTCTTCTAGAAAACGGTAGCGGTTAAAGGACAGGTCCGTCAGGAGATCTCAAGAAGGAATCCAGATTTATGGTTTATTTCATGCTTCTTTGAAAGCATTGGGTGTTTTTCTATCTTTCCCATGTATGTGTTCTTAAGCCATTTTAATAGCAATGGCATTTGTTTTAATATGCAATGGCAGCCCTTCTAAACCGCAAACAAGCACCACAACAGCTTCCGTGCAGAACTCTAAATAAGCTTGCACTGGACTGAGGCCCAAGCAGTCACATGCACTTGAGGGAAATTAAAATATGAATGTCCATTTATTATATCGGCATGAAATATTCATCAGATTCATCATGTTTTTGGCTACACCAGAAGTCTTTCATTTGTTGTGTGGCATGTCATATCTCATATTTAAAGCGGTACTGTATATAGCAGGTCTTTAATTAAAAAAAGAACCGTTTCTTTTTTTATGACTAACTTTACATTAATGTTTGTTTAAAGATGGCTTATTAAAGATATCAATGTTGTCCAGCTAAGAGCAGTGTATGTTTTAATAGTTTTCTTGGTAGTATTGTTGTTAATACTCCATAATTGGCAATTTTGCATGTATATGTATAAAGCTCTCAGGTGAGTGAGAATTTTTAATACGATGTGTGCGACTTTTGTTTTACCCCAACATTATAAAACAGAATACGTTTGATTTTAGTCTTTATTAACTCCAGAAAAGTGTCTGTTGTGCATGAAAGTTATAATTAGCCCGCACTTTCGTCAAATTTTGCTTATTGCAGCCTACCAAAGGTGATAAATGCATTGTTTTTAGATGCAACCAAAAGAAAGCGTTTGTATAAAACACACATAAGTGAAGAAGCCTGAAACTGCTGTCACAGCAAAACATGAGTTAAAGAAATATATAACGGGAATTAGACAAGGAGAAAACACTGTCATGGTAAAATGCTAGTCTACAAGAGGTAATTTAAAATAAGTATTCACTTGGACCTGGCTTTTTCTCCGCTGTTTTCTCACACTAATGTATTTGTTCAACTATGTATATGTCCTGGGGTGCTTCTGTGTAAATGGGGATTCAGATAGAATGTATTACATTTATTGAAATTAATAAAAAATTGGTAAATCTATAGGTTTGTGGACGGAGAGTATGCACTATTCAGCGATGAATCCAATAAGGTATAACAAATGCATGCCAGGTAATACTCATTTATGAGTAAACTAATACGCAATATAGAATAAGTCTCCCCCTCTGATTATCACTGCACAAATAACTTTAAAAACTCTTTTCTTCTACTGACATTTTAATACTAAGCCTACACCTTGACCTTTGCAAAAAAAAATAAAAAATCAAGCTTTTGTGGAGACATTGGACAGAAAAAAACATTATAAGCACCAGGGATTGACGGATTACCAGAGCATTGCAAAGCTTTCAGGGGAGTATTTGAAAAAGACCTTTCCATGGTTCTACGGGAAAATAATAAAGGTGGCAAATGCTCCAAAAATCTATCAAGGCAAAGTTCTTTCTTTACTTCCAAAGATGGAAGACCTTTGCATGCTTTTGGTCTTTCTCTCTCTTTCACTCTCTCTCTCTAATTTTTTTTTTTTTTTACTGAACTACAGATGTAACATTTATCTTGTCTTCTTGTATTAAATGCAATATTATGATCATGTTTTCTTCATTTTAGGTATTTTAATGGTCAGATATTTAGTATTATTTATATACTATTATAGTATGTATTTATATTTTTTATAATCTTTTATGTATGTATTTTCAGTCTTCATTATAAATTTAGTTTAAGTTTTATTTATTCTGTTATGTGCTTTTGTCATTTTTATTAGAGTTTTATTTTTATATGTTTCTATTTAGCTTCACATGGAAGGGGGGAATCTCCTCAACCACCACCGATGTGCAGCATCCACCTGATGATGCGACGGCAGCCATATTGCGCCAGAACGCCCACCACACACCAGCTGATTGGTGGAGAGGAGACAGTGATGAAGCCAATCAGTATATGGGGATGATTAGGAGGCCATGATGGACAGAGGCCAATGGGCAAATATGGCCAGAATGCCGGGGTTACACATTTACATTTACATTTAGTCATTTAGCAGACGCTTTTATCCAAAGCGACTTACAAATGAGAGTAATAGAAGCAACCAACACTAGTCAAGGGCAACAATATGCAAGCGCTGTAACAAGTCTCACGAAACACAAAAACAGGACTTTTTTTTTTTTAAATAACAAACAGTAACGAATAGAGTGATAAGTGCTATTCTTTATTGGTACACCCCTACTCTTTTTCGAAAGGACATCCTAGGATATTTAATGACCACAGAGAGTCAGGACCTCAGTTTGCCGAATCTTTCCGAAGGATGGTGCTTGTTACAGTATAGTGTTCCCATCACTATATTGGGGTGTTAGGACCCACACAGACCACAGGGTGAGCACCCCCTGCTGGCCTCACTAACACGTCTTTCAGCAGCAACCTAGTTTTTCCAGGAGGTCTCCCATCCAGGTACTGACCAGGCTCAGCCCTGCTTAGCTTCAGTGGGAAACCAGTCTTGGGCTACAGGGTGATATGGCTGCTGGTGAAAAGGTATTTCTTTATTATGTTTGTATACTTTCTGGACTTTAAATGCCAACTCTTTAAAGACTTTACTTTAAGTATTCCTTAAGACGTCTTGCTTCAGATACCTTAAGTTTACACAGGGCCAAATATAAGAGTAGATGCATTTACTCATTTAAGGCTAGAATATTCATCACTTCAGAAACCTCATATATATATAGCACTGTATAAACACACACACACACGCACAAACGCACACACATGCACACACTGAATCTGCTACGAGGTCTCAAGAGTGCATCATTTTCAAGTGCAAAGCTCTGCAGTTTGACTACGGGAGCTCAGCAGCCAAGGGAGATCTCATTAAAAAAATGCCACGACTCTCCAAATCCACAGGGGGGAAAACAAATGCTCCCATTTAAAAGTGTAAATAATCTTTTTTTTTTAAGGATATTTTTGCACACAGATACAGATTCTCATTGAGGTATGCATTATGGTAGGATTTTCTTATACTCACTCTAACACATCTCTGTTAAACGGCTTCTTGCTGTTGCCAAGAAACTCGCCAATCATCTGTCGGCTCAACCCCTTCCTCTGGAGCAGGAAGTGCGCCACACCTATAGGCGTATCCGGAATGAAACCACGAGAGATGAGAAACTGGAGGCCCTTGTCTGGATTTCTGTTTGATTCACAGAAAAAGAGGTAGATAGTGGAAGGGGGTTGAGGGGCAAAGAGAGAGAAACAAATATTAGGACTGTTAACTCTTTAGACAACATAACTATCATATTAACATGCATTAATTTACAATATTAATAGTATGATATTCCAACATTACTTTTCTAAGAGGGCCAAGAAAAATTCTCTCTTAGAAACATAATGTTGCAATAGTGTACTGTTAATATTGGAAGTTCGTGCATTGACTTATACAAAAAAAACATTGGAACCACAACCACCCAAAATAACCTAGAAACAGCAACAACATAGCAACCACTCAGAATACCTTAGCAACCAACAATGCATTATTAACCAACAAGGGGTGAGTTTCCCAAAAGCATCGTTAGACAACTATGGTCGCAAGTTCCGTCGTTATCAACATAGTTCAGTCAGTGTTTCCCGAAACCATCATTCCAATGAACATTCGCAAACAGCATCGCAAATTTGTGTGGTTGCAACAACAGATCTCGACCTGTGGTTAGAAGCTTAGTTTATTGTTTGCATGACATGTGGACTTAATAAATCCTTATGGTAAATGGACTGCATTTATATAGCGCTTTCAACAGACCATGGCCGTTCAAAGCGGTTTACATGTTAGCCTCACATTCACCCATTCACACAGCAACGGCGGTGTCAGCCATGCAAAGCACCATCCAGCTCGTCGGTTAGGTGTCTTGCTCATGGACACCTCAACACTTGGTCAGATGGAACCGGGGTTTGAACCACCAACCTTCCGGTTTGTAGACAACCCACATGAACCACTTAGCCACTGCCGCCCACTGCCTTGCTTATTTTACTTATCTTGAGTAAAATAAGCAAGCTGATATTTAGTACAATCTATATCTTTTATTTCGAATGCATACAAATGTCATTAATGTATTTTAGTTTAAAGCACCTTTTTTGAAGAGTGCGCATGTGCGGACGTGCTCTAGTACGTAAGAACGAGCCTATGATAAACAAGAATTAGTCCTCAGATGCCATGTCCATAATTTATAGCACAAAATCTAGCATTTATTCGATCTCAAACTAATTCATTAAAAGCCGTTGTTACTCCGCCACCTGCGTGACATCATTAACCAACGTGATTGAACAACAGATTTGCGACAATTCGGTTTCGGGAAACTAGTTGATTTCTTCAACGATGCAACGTACTATGGTAGTTAAGCATTGAGTAACGTCGTTTTACGGGAAACGCACCCCTGAAAACCTAGCATTGTGACTAGAGGTTCGAGGTTATACATTTTGACAATTCACTCAAAATATTTCCCTCAGACGAAAATGTAAATGTCAAAAATGTAGTCATATGAACTAACAAAAATTTAAATGTTAAAGATTGGAAACCACTTTACAACCACACAAAACACCCTAAAAACAGCAACTACATAACAACCACTCAGTGTACCTTAGCAACCGGAAATGCATTATTAACCAACCAGAACCCCTAGCATTGTGACTAGAGGTCAGAAGTTACACATTTGATGCCGCTAAAGTTCACTCAAAATATTTCCCTCAGACAAAGTTAAAAAATGGACTGCTAATCATATGAATTATGAAAATAGTGCAACAACTGCGCTTTCATGTCATTGACACCATATTTGATTTGAGAGGAGAAGATTATTAGTGAACAGCAATTCAAAAATGTACTTATTTCCCTCAGAAAGTTATTGTATGACTTCAGAAAAAAATGTATAAGTTGTATGGACTAATTTTATGATGTCCTATTCACCTTATGCAGCAATGTGGAAGTATTCGATTCATTTTCGATTAATACGTCGCTAAACTTAACAACAGCACAATAACAAAATTTTGTATTTTTTTATATACAAAATTATTATTAAATAATTTGAGCTACAAACCAGTGTTGATTACAATAACAAATGTCTCGGTTACTTATTTAACCCTCGTTCCCTGAGGAGGGCACGGAGACGTAACGTCAGTGACTGACGAATGGGGGTTTCGCTTAGAAGCCAATCATCTTCGAGATCTTAGAAAACGCCCAATGGCAGTGCCAATACCATGGGCATACGGAATTTGCATGCGTAACTCTGCCCCACCATCTGGGTATAAAAGGCAGTACGCCGGCAACGTCGCATTATGTTTACCTGCTGAGGAGCCAAGACTGAACTCCCGGCAGTTTCAGCGGTACAGCGGATGTGGCAGAGGGACGTTACGTCTCCGTTCCCTCCTCAGGGAACAAGGGTTACATACATAACCGAGACGTTCCCTTTCGTTCAGTCACTCCGAGTAACGTCAGTTACTGACGAATGGGTGTCCCAATATAATTACGCCACTCTCCTGTCTTCCAGTGCCCTGCGTAAGTGCGAGCGCCCTGCTAGTACAGACGAAGGACTCCCACTTAACACAGGAATACCAAGGTACACTGGGAGCATATTCTAGGTGGAGATATGCAAAGACGTCTACCCGTAGGGAGGACTTAGAGAGTACACATACAGTATTGTTCAAAATAATAGCAGTACAATGTGACTAACCAGAATAATCAAGGTTTTTAGTAATTTTTTATTGCTACGTGGCAAACAAGTTACCAGTAGGTTCAGTAGATTCTCAGAAAACAAATGAGACCCAGCATTCATGATATGCACGCTCTTAAGGCTGTGCAATTGGGCAATTAGTTGAATTAGTTGAAAGGGGTGTGTTCAAAAAAATAGCAGTGTGGCATTCAATCACTGAGGTCATCAATTTTGTGAAGAAACAGGTGTGAATCAGGTGGCCCCTATTTAAGGATGAAGCCAACACTTGTTGAACATGCATTTGAAAGCTGAGGAAAATGGGTCGTTCAAGACATTATTCAGAAGAACAGCGTACTTTGATTAAAAAGTTGATTGGAGAGGGGAAAACCTATAAAGAGGTGCAAAAAATGATAGGCTGTTCAGCTAAAATGATCTCCAATGCCTTAAAATGGAGAGCAAAACCAGAGAGACGTGGAAGAAAACGGAAGACAACCATCAAAATGAATAGAAGAATAACCAGAATGGCAAAGGCTCAGCCAATGATCTCCTCCAGGATGATCAAAGACAGTCTGGAGTTACCTGTAAGTACTGTGACAGTTAGAAGACGTCTGTGTGAAGCTAATCTATTTTCAAGAATCCCCCGAGCAAAGTCCCTCTGTTAAAAAAAAGGCATGTGCAGAAGAGTTTACAATTTGCCAAAGAACACATCAACTGGCCTAAAGAGAAATGGAGGAACATTTTGTGGACTGATGAGAGTAAAATTGTTCTTTTTGGGTCCAAGGGCCACAGGCAGTTTGTGAGAAGACCCCCAAACTCTGAATTCAAGCCACAGTACACAGTGAAGACAGTGAAGCATGGAGGTGCAAGCATCATGATATGGACATGTTTCTCCTACTATGGTGTTGGGCCTATTTATCGCATACCAGGGATCATGGATCAGTTTGCATATGTTAAAATACTTGAAGAGGTCATGTTGCCCTATGCTGAAGAGGACATGCCCTTGAAATGGTTGTTTCAACAAGACAATGACCCAAAACACACTAGTAAACGGGCAAAGTCTTGGTTCCAAACCAACAAAATTAATGTTATGGAGTGGCCAGCCCAATCTCCAGACCTTAATCCAATTGAGAACTTGTGGGGGGATATCAAAAATGCTGTTTCTGAAGCAATACCAAGAAATGTGAATGAATTGTGGAATGTTGTTAAAGAATAATGGAGTGGAATAACAGCTGAGAGGTGCCACAAGTTGGTTGACTCCATGCCACACAGATGTCAAGCAGTTTTAAAAAACTGTGGTCATACAACAAAATATTAGTTTAGTGATTCACAGGATTGCTAAATCCCAGAAAAAAAATGTTTGTACAAAATAGTTTTGAGTTTGTACAGTCAAAGGTAGACACTGCTATTTTTTTGAACACACCCCTTTCAACTAATACCCCAATTGCACAGCCTTAAGAGCGTGCATATCATGAATGCTGGGTCTTGTTTGTTTTCTGAGAATCTACTGAACCTACTGGTAACTTGTTTGCCACGTAGCAATAAAAAATATACTAAAAACCTTGATTATTCTGGTTAGTCACATTGTACTGCTATTATTTTGAACAATACTGTACTATGACCCCGCCGGCTGCATACGGAGAACTCTGGGGGACGATAATGATTGATTGGCTTCTAAGCGAAACCCCCATTCGTCAGTCACTGACGTTCCTCAGAGTGACTGAACGAAAGGGAATAACAGTTTGCAATATCAAGCAACATAATGGAGAGTTTTTGTACAGCTAAAATAACTGTAAGTGGACGAGACCGGAAGCCTCAACACAGTTGAGTTACAATGGCCTTACATCAAGAATAAGGTGAATAAGAAAAGTTTACTCTTCAAAAAAATGTCTTTATGTGTTCCACAGTACAAAACACATTACATGGTTTCAAACTATTTCAGAATGGTAAGGAAAAATGTTGTATTTTTTTTTTTTTGTATTTTCAGTGAGCTATTCCATAAAGAAATATAAAATGTTTTCTTATTTTTAGATATAAAGATGTAGAAATATGTACATGCCATGATAAAGCAGGTTTGTGAGGCTCTCTTGAAAGGCTACAATCTCATGCAATTTCCTCAGACACATTCCCATTCCACAGAAGCCAAGTGGGCATTAATAACCTCTATTTTTCCATTCAGTGGCTTATCAATAACCAGAATGTCAACGCTTTCCAGCCTTTAGACAATAAAAGTGACAACGAGGGACAGAAAGAAGCTTCTCGGCTGTACTTTATAGAGTTGCTTTATTCCTTTGGTCAGCATTCTCATCGCTAAGTCTTTGCCCTGGGGGAAAAAAAGTACATGGATTTATTAGGGTCTAGAAAACTTTCATTCATCCACGTGCTGAGAGCACCATGTTTGCCTGACTGCATTCTACAATCTCCCTATTTCACTCTTCTTCCCTATTCATTACAATGATTTACTCCTCGTAATAAATGTACGACCCTTGCAGACACAGTCTAGCTTTAGTGAGGGGAACATGATGTAGTTTATGAACAGCCTGTTTGTCAGTTACAATAAAAATCCTGTCACTATGTTTTATTGTAAGAACATTGAAATGATATGCAATTGAATGATATGTGATTCTGGAAGGGTTTTGCTGTTTTACTTTTGCCTGTTTATTGTGATGGAAAAATGGGGAAAAAATGGGCTCTGGTGATTCATTAAACAAGCTGAATGTCCCATACATATCTAGTGAGCGTCTGTTTATTTAAACTTTCTATGAAGTAAAAATGCTCAAAAACTGTAAATGTATGTTAAAATAATACCTTATAAATTAAACAAGGAAATTAACAAGACACAGGTGAGACACATGAAGGCAAATAAAAAAACATGGCAACAAAACTGACCTGAGAACAGTGCCAAACTAACTCGAAGTCAAACTGAAGCAAAACACAGACGAGATGTGACATGATATAATCATTTAATGTCAGATTCATTAGCAATTTCATTGACTTGATTAACTTGACCTTTGTTATATGGAGCTATTAATATTAACATTCATCCATTTTCATGAACAGAGTAAATTGTAATGTTCAGTGATGGAATGCTGTATGTTTTTCTCTCTTACTTTCTTTGTAAATGTAAGGCAGTGTTATTATACAAATAATAATAATAATAATAATAATAATCAAAAAAATTAAATACAATACAAAAATTTGATGAAAATCTAACCCTCCAGTTACCCTCAAATCTGGTAACATTTTGTACAGCAATTTAAATGAATATGATTTTTATTTTTATTTTTTAAGTTAGAGCACTAAAACAGAGGGAAGTTGTTTGAAAATTATATTGAATATATAAAATTATAGCATGTTATAGTGACCTCAATTAAACAACTAAAAAAAAATGTGTGTAAAATGTTGATATTTCTTATGCTTTACACTGTCAGAAAAAAAGGTACATTGCTGTCACTGGGGCGGTACCCTAAGGTAGGGGTCAAAATGATAGATTTTTCTTTTATGCCAAAAATCATTAGGGTAAAGCTCGTGTTCCATGAAAACATTTTGTAAATGTCATACCGTAAATATATCAAAAATGTATTATTAGTAGTAATATGCATTGCTAAGGACTTCATTTGGACAACTTTAAAGGCGATTTTCTCAATTTTTTGATTTTTTTTTCTTATCCTAACAAACCATACATCAATGGAAAACTTATTTATTGAGCTTTCAGATTATGTATACATCAAAAATTACAATTACAAAAATTACCCTCATGACCCTTATTTGTGGCCCAGGGTCACATTTAGTATGATTTAGAAGCAGTTTTCCTCATGGGGACCAAAAAAATGTCCCCATTTTGTCCCCATAATATATGACATATTAGACACGTTGAATAGAAACTGTATATTTGATCCCCTTACACTAATCCTACCCATCACAGAAAACGTTCTGCTTTTTAACATTTAAAAAAACTAATTCTGCATGACTTATAAGCTTGTTTCCTCATGGGGGACCTCAATTTAGGTCCCCACGGTGACACGGGTCCCCATGAGTTAGTGTGCATTCAGTCTCCCATTTAAGTCCCCACGAGGATAGACACACACACACACACACACACACACACACACACACACACACACACACACACACACAGTGTAATGTATAAATGTGATGATAAATGCAATTAAAGTGTGTGCAGAAATAAGATATTTTTTTATTAAGGGTGAACTGTCTAAGCAAAGATGGTGTGGAGCTAAAAAAGCCTTTGCCAGAACGTTTGGCTATTTGCACTTAATGCAAAATAAATAAACTAGTGAGTGTGAAAAGTGTGTTTCGAGTGTGTATTTTCTAAAAGTACACAGCCACAGGGCCAAAAGTACTTCCATTTGAAGAAACCTATCTTCACATCCAGAGAGACTGAAAGATCTTAAACTACATGTAGATACATAAGCTACATTGACCTTTCAACTAACATCTGTGCTCTATGTTCTATTCTGGTATTTTAAGAAAAAAGGGGGCAGGTGAACTGCTGGCATAGCCCTGCATAAAACATGACACTTACAAGACAGGAAGAGCACAGCTTTTTGAGCCGATCATGGCCAGTCTCCTTTCTTTAGACACAAACAGGATCAAACATCTATGTTCAAACCAACACACTCCTCGTTTTCCTTTCTCCTCTCTCCTGCTGTTTTCCTCTCTTTTGGGGAAAAGAAACATTCAAATTCCGTTCACGAGGCAGGTGAAAACTCAATTTAGAATGGTACTCACTCCGCTTACCAACGTCCCTTGTTTTTCACGCGTCAATGTCCTCTATATGTCCTTTACATGCTCTTTCCAACATATACATACTCACTGAGCCCCTATAATCCTTTCTTAATGATCTGTTTAGAGAAAGCACATTTCAGTCCCCAAATCTCTCTGTTAATCCAAACTCAGATTTTAGCGTCTCGTCCCAGAGCGCACACACACCTACCTGCTTTAGATTCAGTCTGAGCTGTCACAGGTATTAGGCTAGCCTGCAGAAAATGAACTGCTGGAACTAATGACAACCCCTCTCTCTTTTCACTCACTCTCTTGGAGCAAAACCTCCATTTGATTAAAAATTGGCTTATCCTTATCTGTCGGGGTGTTTGAGGTGATGACGTTTGGGTAAGGGAGAGACTGGTTTATTTTTATTTAGTTTTCTTTGATAGCGTTAAAAGTAGGGCTGTCGATCGATGAACATATTTAATCAGATTAATTGCATAAACTGGCAATTCATTCATCAAAAAAATCACATTTATCAATATTTGCTAAGTATTATATTGCGCACATCAAAGTACTCTAGTATATTATACATTCCTTGGAGTCTCTAAAGCCATGTTTCCACTGCAGGAACTTTCCCCAGGAACTGGGGACTTTGGGGTGGGATACTCCGTGTGTTTCGACCGCAGAGACCAGGGTCTAAACGAAGTTCCAGGTAAAAATTTCACCCTCAGAAAGTCCCTGCTCACGAGGTAGTACTTTTTCAAAGTTCAGGACTTTCAGGGGTGGGATTTGGCCGCTGAACATGCTGATTGGTTGAGTTCACTCAACATTTTGATTGGTTGACACCACGCAGCGTTTTATTTCAACCACCATTTTTAAAAGTCTGTTGCGGTGCGTGCCGATGGCCTGACAACGAGGTTCAGGCTTTATTAAAGTCCCTGTGAAGTCAAAATTAAACATGTGTTCTGAGTTTCTCACACCACGGATAAATGTGTTATTAACCACCTAGCCAAATTTGAATCATAAAAAAATCTGCTAAGTACATAAAATAACTTATCGAAATCTTGAAAAAATAAGCAGCCTTCTCTGCTCTCAAACGCTGGGGGCGTGTCCGCTGTCGGCGCCGAAACCACACCCACTCGCGGGAAAGCGGCCGTAAACACACAAGACAACAACACTCAAGTACAGCTCACGAGTCACGACGGCACCAGATGTCAGCGGGACGGGAGGATGAAGGCCTGGGCGGGAGTTGTTTGCTTTGCTTTTTTACAAATTGGTTAAGTGAATAATTAAAATGACTCACTCACGCTATAAGTCAGTCTACTGGCCTAAAGATGTATCCTGTAGAAAGGGTCAATGGACAAATCTAAACAGATTCAAAAGTTCAAAAACACCATTTTCAACTAAAAACAGATTTAAAAAAAAAATAAGTTTAGGCGTTTTTGGCACTTGACAAACGCAAACGTTTGAAAATTGGTTTAAAAGGGCTATTTTTTGAAAACGATAGTGTTATCGTCTCTGTGTTAGCAACAAAAACATGAATGTGTGTGAAAACGTTGACATCATGCATATTAAGTGTTCAGTTTATAGGTACGTAGTGTTTCTTTACAAAGTGACATCGCCATCTACTGGCCTGGAATGAATAATACAATGAAGTTTATTGTTTTACACTAAACTTTTCAAAAATGTTTTTTTTTTTTTTTTTTTGTTGTTGTGTTAATATACCCTCAAAAAAAATTCCACAAAATATTATTCAAAACTGACAAAAAAAACAAAACATTTATTATTCATTGACAAACCTGTTCCAAAGGAGAAAGAAATTGGGTTTTGAAGAACAGGAGGGAATTTGAGAGTAAATGACAACATGAGAGTAAATGATGACACAGTTTTCATTTTTGGGCAAACTAATCCTTAAATGACAGCTGAAGCAGAGTTATTTGAGGGATTTAGCCAAATGTTCAAAATTATCACTGCACTTTCCTTTATTTAAAATATATCTGGTTGGAAAATAAACAGTCTCCCACTCAACTTGGCAGCCAATATATATATATATAGCCCTTCCAGCTGACTCATAATCAAGTGCACATACACCTTCACTCACCCATAAAGCAGATGAATCCCTTCTGTTACTTTCTACTCTGAATTTTGTCACCATCAATGCAGGGTAAAGAAGGTTTCACGGGGTGAAGATGGAAAATAAATGAGTAGATTATGCACCTTTCCTTTTGCAAGATGGATAAAAAGCCGCTGTGTGTAAATGCAAGCCTATTTGTCAGTTATGTAAGTTACCACATCAGGAACACGCTGTTAGATGCAGTCTGAAAATGTGATATATATATATATATATATATATGTAAACGTTCACTCGTGACTCACTTCAAAATGCATTCATTAAAAGGTATGAATAATGTGTTTCACCTTGGACGCTGAAACAGCAATGAAAGGGAAAACATGGAGATCTTGCATGGTTAAATTTACTACAGAAAAGCACTGCTTCATCTGAATAAGGTTTTAACTTTTTAAAGCCACATTTCCCCAATTACGTTTTATAGCTGAGAAAGAACTTTTAATTGGGCCCTCTATCTTCAGATGCTTTAAAGGAACTATAAATGACCCTGAAGTGCCACTGCAAGGTCATGGGGAAATAAATAAGGGTAAAAGTCAACTATTTCTTCAATTATTGGAGTGGGATCTTACATTTTCTTTTAAAATAGATGGTAAAATGGAAAAGCGGAGCCAGAGCAGTGAATCCACAAGTGCCTTTAACCACTTTGAGCTAACATTTAAATTAATCTATATAATTACACTATTGACCCCTTAACCCAGGGGTTTTCAAACTGGGGTTCGTGGAGCCCCAGGTGTCCTCCAGAAGTTTCTAAATTGTCCCCAGAAAATTTCAGAGACTAAAAAGACAAAGCAAAAAATGGTTAAAGTCTACCGAACATTCTAATTGTTTCATTTCTAAATGTTTCTCTCCTTTCTTGCCCAGAATTGATATGTTTGCATTGTATCTTTAGTGAGTTTTTCTCACTATAGTCCCCTTTATCCAGCTCACTGGGGTTGTAAGGCAGTAGTCTTAACATGGTAAGCTGCTTACATACATTTATTGTGAAACTCGCATATACAGTTAATTTTATTTTCTGTAACAACTGAGGCAAATCAGAGACATAATCACTGTTACATTTAACAAATATGTTTTGAATGCTTTGTGCTTAGTAACAGACCTTCCCCCAACACAACAGAGAAAGGTCCTCAGGCCTGGATACCAACTGATAAGACTGTTGTTTTTTGCTCTAAAAAAAAATGTGGCGACATGGAAAAGGCCACAGTTAAGACACAAAGCCTGCAAAAAAATACACTCTTTTGACTAAAGATAAATAGAGTTATAGATAAACTGACCGATAAATTAACATGCATCCCTATACATTGTGTGTTTGTGTTTACAACCGTCTTGCACAGTGTTCTGCATGGGATGTTCGATTTGATGCACATTGTATGACAGAACCAGGGGTTAATGTAACCTTACCTATACCATGTTTGGTGTCTACAAAGTTGTAATTTAAATAAGATCTGAATTATTGTGTATATGATATGTGATACCTGTGCAATACATTAGTATTACAAGAATCTTTAATAGTTCCTTCATCAGCAACCAATCTGCTTGAGACAAAGGATCTTAAAACTTTCCCTCGGAAAGCCTGAAAACGATTGGCTCACTGACAGATAAGGTGGTGACTTCTCCCAAAAGCTTAAAGAGAGACGCAAAGATCCACCCTCGCTCTCTCCTCTCTCTGGCTGAACTGACATGTCATCTTGGCTGGCTCTCAGCCAGGCTGTTAAGGCCTACACACACATCAAGCCATGTGTGTGTGTGGGACAGGAAACCCGATGCCAGCACAAGGCCGGTGGGCCAGCAGGCCCAACACCTCAAGCCATGTGCAACTTCCGCAACCTCGACGGAGTCGAAATAACCATGCAAGCTCATAATTTCTTCTTCAGTCGATGCAGAAGAAATCGATTGCCACTTCAATGCCATCGGACCGAACTATCAAAACTTTCTCCTGCGATATCACCTCGGATGGTCTTCTACAGCTCAGGCTAAATGCAAGTAACGTACGATATACAAATCGCTGTGTAGTTAGTAAAACTGTAAACCCCTTTGTTCAGACAAAGGAGCTTATCAATGATGGTTTCTCCCAGGTGTTTCCATAAGTTTCATCCATCTGTTGGATGAACTTTGCCTCTTACCATGTATGTGTAATGTGTATGTATGTTTTATGTTAGTGTAGTCTTGTCCGTGATTTAGTTGATAAAATTTGAGCACATTGGCCCTCATTTATCAAAAGTGGGTACACCAAATTTCCAGCGTACACCTGGCGTACCTCCAAAACCAGGGTGACTTTGAGATTTATCAATATGGACGTTGGCTTACGGCACGCTCAAATCCTACGCCAGCTCAGGAGGTGGTGTATGCACGTTTTGAGTTAGTGCGAAAATGTCGCAGAAAAACAATTCCTAACGCCACAAAACGCACTAACAAAGATATGCTATATTATGACCCACTGTAAAACAACAACAACAACATAGTAATTATAAACTTCAGTGTTTATTTTTGTGACACATGGACTTCAATGTTTAATTTGTGTGACTTTACCAAAGCATTTGATTACACGTATTCCTCCAGTTGCGAGCCTGTGCGCTTTAAGCCCTGGGTATACTTAACTTTCCGTGCCGGACGCGTCACGCGCGCAACTCTGTCCGCGCGTCTTTCAAAGTATACTACACCACGGATGCGCGCGGATGAGCTCATTCGACACATGCGCAGTAAATTTTTTTCCTATGCTCTAGCAAACATTGGACGTTTGACGTTTCAGGGTTAGGCCTGGCAGCTGCGCACGGACTGGGACTGAAAATAATTCAGACTGACAAAATAATAAAAATGACATTCTTCTTTTAAATAATAATAATAAAATAAAGAATAATAATAATGACATTCTTATTCTAAATAACAATAAGCATCATTAATAATAAAAATCATAATAATAATAATAATAATAAGAAGAAGAATCTTACAAATTGTCATGCAATTATTAATGTGAATGAATGGTACTCCACATCACATCATCACTATTGTACACCCCAATACATGTGATACGAAATTAAACGCTAATTGTTTGAAAACATGTGCTGTAAAATAATGCATTGTGATAGGTATTCTCATCCAAATAGCTATTTAAACTGGATTTCCATTAAACTGGCGCCTTTAATCCCACTCTTTAAACTCCCAAATAAAACAATTTAGTTTTTTTCTACTTCCCTGGCGATGGTCTCGATCTCCACGTCGGAGAAGTTTCGCTTCTTTGCCGTCTTCCGTGTGTCCATGGCGTAAAATGAGGGCGTGGGTGAGGCAGAGACTTGAATATTTAGGGGCGTGTTATTCTAATGATGATCGTTTTCAGCCGCGGCATTTATCAAGGGCAGGTATTGCGTACACCTGGTTTTCAGAGGTGCGCACAGCTTCATAAATCAGCCGGTGAGAGGAGTGTAAGCATAATCTTACGCCAACATATACACCCGTTTTTACGCAAGAATGATAAATGGGGGCCAATATATGTTTGGCTCTAACTCCCTGCCAGCAAACAAATTGTCACTTAAATTATCGATCTTGTTATGTGCTCTAAGCGCTTATGTAAATACAAAGGAAGAAATATTTTCCTGTGGCCATGAAAATGATCCTTTTCTTAGAATTTAATTAATAATCAATACTGAACGTTCACAGGATGAACTGATTGATTGTAATGTTAATGTAGCTACATCAAGTTAATCTCATTAACTGATTCAAATATTCATAATTAATCATAATGAGTTATTAATAATTATTAATATTTCCCCTCTGAGCCAATTCGCTACAATACATTCAACATTAAGTATAGACAATTTAAGTTTGGAAACAATGTTGTATTTATAATGTCACACTTATTATTTATCTAACAGTTAAAAAAATGTCATACATCAAAATATATGGATGGATTTTAGAAAGGAGGTCCCTTATAAAATGTTTGGGCATCCATGGCATCAAAAAGTTTGAAAACCCCTGTCTTAACCCACCCTTAAACCCCAACCATACCATGGAAATTGTCCCTAACCATAACCATATCCCACCTCAATAGCAGCAAAAGTGTTTTCCAATGCATTGTATAGTTATAGTATATGTCGAAACATAATTCAACATGTTGCATTCTCAGCATTTCTACCAGGGGCACCATTTTGTAGCACATCCACAGTCAGTTTTGTCTTTCAGGATAATTACTATCATACCGGAGCAACAGTTTGAGAATATTCTTGCTGAATCGCATTCCTATAAACTGTAAACTTGTTTAGCTGTAGCTATGTGCTAACTCAGTCATTTGAAAGTAACTCTATGAACCACTTGAGTGTTGAAGTTTGCTGCCACCATGTACAAAGGAAACACATGCTTACAATATGTTAGTCAGCATTCACATTGCCTGTAGGGCGGTATTGGCTCAGTGGTTCATGTAGGTTGTCTACAAACCGGAAGGTTTGTGGTTCTATCCCCGGTTCCACCTGACCAAGTGTGGCCTTGCATGGCTGACACCGCCGTCGGTGTATGAATGAGAGTGTGAATGTGAGGCAAAATGTAAAGCGCTTTGGATGGCCATTGGTCTGTTAAAAGCACTATATAAATGCAGTCCATTTACCGCATTTGCATAGAATACGTTTCTGACCATAATGTTTACGTTTATGACACAGAGTCCAGCACAGTCCTGATTCAACCTTTCCCATAATGCACCTCTGTGATGTTTTGCGTAAAGAGAGCTCTTATCAAACTCTGCCTCAGTCACTCTTGGCTGAACACAGAGAATACACATGCGGGAGCAGAATTTTAATTTTCAGGGATGTGACACTGCAGAAATAAAGCCAATAGGATTTGTAAAGTGGAGCTGCATTTCTCCAGCTTTGAATAACAGATGTCCTTGTTGGAAAGGTGTATGTAGATGATATGACAGCTACAAGAGCAGACAGTTCCCTGACATTTTAATATTACTGAGATTAATATAGGAGGTAAATAGAAAAAGAAAGTGAAACATCTCTTTTGAATATGCAAATTAATATAGAGAATGGAGTAAAACAATACAACATTAATAAATACAGCGGCCCCACTTTATATTAGGTGGCCTTAACTACTATGTACTTACATCAAAAAGTAAGTACAATGTACTTACTGTGTTCATATTGTGTTGCAAAACACCTTTTGCTGATATTGAGGTGGGATACGGGTAGGGGTAGGGACAGGTGTGGTGGTATGGGTAAGTTTAAGGGTATGGTTAGGTACAAGTGAAGTGTCAACTGTGTAATTACAAATGTAACTACAGAAATTAATTACAGATGTAATTACATTAAGGTATTTTTAAAAATGTAAGTACAATGTAAAAACATGTATGTACACAATAAGTGCAATGTATCAAATTATTAATTAAAATGTTAGTACATAGTAGTTAAGGCCAATATAAAGTGGGTCCAATACAGCTATAAAACGAATTAAAACTCAATCAAATACACAAAACATACACATTAAATTAATTATATTTATATAAGAATTGTGTGTGCGTGTGTGTGTGTGTGTGTGTGTGTGTGTGTGTGTGTGTGTGTGTGTGTGTGTGTGTGTGTGCGTGCGTGCGTGCGTGCGTGTGTGCGTGCGTGTGTGTGTGTGTGTGTTTACATACCACATTCATCTTAAAAACTATGCCAGTTTACTTTAATTTACTCTACACAGGGTTTATAATTTCTAATCAGACACTTATTGTAGCATCTGATTTCTGGGACTGCAGCAAAATAATATCTGAATGCCTTCAGGAAGATTGCCATATTGCAGTCATGCATGAATTTCAGAAATGATGTTCCTTGCTAGTAAACCGACATAATCTTGATGTTATCTAATCCTTATAAAATCCATTAAGTATGAATAAAAGAACAAACTGGTCCTGTATTACAAAATAAAATCTGAACAAAACAGGTTCAAATTTGGTTTCGGTGAAATGAGCTTGAGGAAATAAGCCAGAAGTTATTTGGATCAAAAAATACATACACAGTGGAGAGAATTGCTATATATAATTGCTATATATAATTGGGTATAACAGTAAGGAATGCAGGAAACAGGATAGACAAAAGATCTTACCCTGCAATAAAGATCTTACTTTGCTATAAATAGTAAACTAATATAACATTTAACATAGCTGGAAGCAGCAATTCAACTTTATAACTTTTTAATAGTTAATGTTTACCATTTATGTGGTAATCTTGAGTCATTTTGAAAATGATGCCTACTGTATTTAGCAGTATTTCCCAAAATTGTTGAACCCCTCACCACTATACATTTTGTTTGCCCCCCTCATCTGACACACCTGATTCAACTCATCAGCTCATTAGAAGAGAGTGCAAGACCTAAATTGGGAGCGTCTGAAAAGTAAGATGGAGGAGGCACTGCAATAAAGTTTAGTGTCATTATGCAAAAATGCATTGTAGACATGGTGTTTATGCCAATGACTTCATTAAGGTATATCTAGAAAAGTGATGTTTAACACCAAAAGGCAAAATATAGAAGCAATGCATACAGTTATAATTCTAGGGGCTGCCATAAACTAAAATATACACAGTAAGTACCTACAGACAAAAAACAATTTGCTTCACATTTGCTCTTCTATACACATAAAAACTATAACCCAGATAAACCCATAGTCTTATTATTGCAGTATGCTATAAAACGATTAGACAAAGTCTAACTTTTAAAATGTTTTCAATGGAGCGAGATGAGATTAGGGAAAAGGGAGTGAGACAGCACTTTGAATAAAAGCAGTGCTATTAATAGGGTCAGACAAACCCAAGGTGACAGGCATCAGGGAGGGGGTGCTTGCCACAGCTGGAGAAAGAATTGGATGACAAGAGTGAGATAGAGAAGTGAGACAGAGAGAGACTGGGATATAGTGAGTTTTTGAAAAGCAAGTATATTAGTGGCAGGAGAGGACAGCTTGATACAATGTTTTTATAGCCTAAAATATCTGACATTAGTCACTTTAAGCAAGTGTGATATAAAGAGTTCTGTCACCATAACAATCAACAAACAAAGGCTCAAGGGCCCTTATGATTGGAGATAAAAGGTTCTCAGGGTACTCACATGTTGAAAAGGTTGAGACCAATACGATATAGGCGTTTTCTCATGACGTCAGTGGAGAGGGTAGGGGATTTGCAACTTGTTGGGTTTTCGCAGTGGTATCGGGGCAAGCTTAGAATCATGGCCTGTAAAGCTTCTTTGGACGAGACCTCTGAAGTTGACCGGGCCGACGTGGATGTACTGCTGCTACTCATCTGCTCTGAGCTGTTGTCCGCTGTATCTGACTCAATACGTTTAGCTTCCAAAACTTCTACAATTGGGGTGACTGGTGTCTCTGCAACCTCTGGTGGAGGTAAGGTTTCCGAGGTTATTGCTGTCTGTGCTGGAATTGCTGGTTCTGGAACTTCCTGTTTGTCCAGCACCAGAGGTGGTAGATCCTCCCCAAGTTCCTCCTCACTTGGTGGAGGGGCTGGGAAGTCGCCATCTGGTATTTCCTCATCATCCAGCTCTAGAGGTGGAGGAGCTGGATCCTGGGGAGATGGTGGTGGTTGAGGTTGTTCATTTGCATAATTAACCGGAGGTTGCTGTGGGCTATCAGTAATTATGGCCCCCTGCTGGACACAATTACCAAGAGAAACAGAAGTGGAGGACTCCATAACGGAAGAGGACATGCGAAAGTTCTGGCTATCAAATTGAACTGTTACATCCCGGAAGGCCATCATCAGCTTGCTGGCACTCCGGGCCACATTCTCAGAGTTGTCTAATTGGCCTGTTCCACTATGGAATGTGGCAGGGTCCATGGGGCCACCTTCTCTGACTGTCCCTGCCAACCCAGATTTGTCACCAGTTGTACTAAATGCCTCTGAGCTAAACTGGTAGGTGCCACCTTCTTGGAGTGAACACATGGTCTTCATGCTCCAATTGCTAAGTGCATCATCTATGGATTTGGCAAGAGACTGGACTTGCTCATTGAAAGAATCTTCAAGATCAGTGAGGGTTCCACCTACCGTGGTGGGCAGGGATGGGGACCGGACAAGGGGGATACTTGCTAGATTGCAGCCTTCAGCCAGCGCCCGTTCAGCTGAGATACCCTCTGTATTTTGCACCCGCACTTTTCGCAGGGAGATACGGCGTGGCAAACGACTTTCAAGGAGGGAGTTTCGGATCTTCTCAAAGTTTTTGCTGAGCTGATACTGGCGAAAGGCCGTCTGAATCTTGCAAGCCGCACGCCGTGAGATGAGGTGGCCCCCATATTTGTGCTCTAACATTTCGATCTGAAAAAAAGGAGATGAGAAACAATGTCAGATAAAGCAACAGTATGACAATCACAGAAAAATACCCTGCAGTAAGAGATGACAGCATGAAATTAAATCAATAACAAGACTACAGATTGCTAAATACCATGACATGCTGAGACAAATCAATTTTCCAGTCACCAAAACTCAGCCAATATACTGTATACAACAACCAAAGCAATTACCTCACCATGAATACAAATCTTGAAGCTGTACATTTCCAGTTGTGTTAATTAGACAACATTATATGGTTTGGACATTAAAAAACTGCTTCACTCACTCCAACATTAGTTTTAAAATAAAATTTTGATTAAATAATTTGTGGAGGTGAAAAGGTAGTCAAACTGTGATTTGACCTTGCAGGACAAGAAGAATGTGTATTGTAGTGTATGACAATTTTGTCTAGACATTTACACAGCCAAAACTTTGATATAGCTACACACATTCTTTAAGCATTTTCCAGCTTGTGTCCCTTGAAAAAGGACATACTCTGGGAGCTGTTTGGAAAATCAACTAACACTTTCAGAAATTATTAGATTTTGAGTACCCATGTGGTCAGAACAGTTTGGCTTTGCCTGCCACCTTCTATCCATCCATCTATTTTCAAAATCACCTGTCCTATTTTGGTCAAGTGGATGCTGGAGCTAATCCCATAGTCTCGGGCCATAAGCAGTGAAACACCATAAGCAGTGGCTAGAACATCACAGGGCTTATTACTGTAAGCTGAAGTGCGCCATGCAACATGCCATTTACGCACAAGAAATGTCCTGCCATTAGGGGCATATTAGGCACTGTTACCTTCTCCAATAATTTGGTTCTGCCTCTAACCATTGTCTAATAGATTGTGGTATCTAAAGCTAACTTCAACTACAAATAAGATGATAAATGATTTTACTTTGAGACTAAATTAAATTGTTATCTGTCACTTTTTATTTTATTAGAATTGACAGATTTGTGCTGCCTACTCCAGCCTTTCATAGAATTCACTTTAAATGCCCTAGAAGGAGAGTGATATATCCTTAAAAACTACACGATGAAAAGCGAAATTGAGTGTATAACTTTGGATATGGCTGCTAAAGTCAATACAAATTTCACATTTGTTCATTAGAGCATTGTATAGCTAGACAGTAACTCCATTTGTCCATTTGTAGTCCCAACATTACTTTCCAAGCTGAAGGTAAGAGGTTTAATTTGTTCCAACAATCATGGATTCTTTCTTGAATGGTTTGAAAGTGAATTAAAGAACCTAACTGATATCTGACGCTGAATTTCTCCTTTTGTGCTTCCATCAGCTGTCAGTGGTCTTGTCCTTTCCTGGGTGAGCTCAGATTAGAGGTCACTCAAGTCCTGCCATTTCAAAACGGTTTTATAAGACAGAGTGAGCTGATGCAATCATTGTTACGGATTCAAACTCCCTGACAGAAGTTTGAATAACACCAGAAAGACATCTTATCTTAGCAATCTACATTTGTATCAGACTAGGTTAGAAAGGAAAGATATGTCTGGGGAATATTAAATTCTGAATAGGGCCTGGGCTCTGAGATACAGAGTTTCTTACCAGAAAAAGCTATGAGCTGGGAACACTACTGCCTTTGACCCCCCCTAGGTAGTTCATACAAATCAGGCTGTATTTGAGCATAAAGCCTCACACCTGGAACTTCATTGAAAGCAAGGGATGAAAAAAAAGTTGTAGCCTTGGACACAAGATGGGTTTTCTAAAGGGCTGCCACTATTGCCAAAGTCTTTTTTATTTCCATACACTGCATTTGATTTGAAATGTGATGGTATATAAATCAAGGAGGGTGCCACTGTTTTACAGAGCATATATCATGGATATCTTAGAGCTAAAGGAAAGTGAAAGAAATGGTTGAATGATTGAAATACAGTGAGATGACAAAGAGAGAGAGAGAGAGAGAGAGAGAGCAGGGGCGGATCTACCGGGGTGGCATGGGGTGGCAACTGCCACCCTAAGAAAGACCATTGCCACCCCGTCTGCCACCCCAGCAGTGTATCCAAAATTCCCAACGTATAAAATATAAATTGTTTCCTCTACCGATTTACATCAGCGGCGCTTCAATGTGATGAGGTAATAGCAAGAAAACACTTCTTTCTATTATTGTGTAGTAGTCCAAAGTCCAAACAAATGACTCTAATGAACTGCTTAGTGATTCGCGATCACAAATAGATGACCCGATCGCCTGTTTCACACATACTCCGTTTGCAGTGCGTAGCCTATATATTTTTTTCCCGTAGACTTTTTAAGGGTTTCCCGTACAGCATTCACACTGCACGCGGATGCAGTCCGGCAGTGCGTTCCCGGAGCGGTGCGTATACAGCAGTCACGGCGATCGTTTCTGCACCAAGACCCTGAATTAAAGTAACAGCGCATGTTTCGCAATAAAATAAACATGCATTGAAGTGAAAATCTATTAATTTCACCACAGATGCATATAAAGTAAAGTCTACTTTGTTTCAAAGTAAACATATGATGCCATGGATAAAGCAAGGGAAACGACATCTGGAAAAACAAAGTTATTTATGACCTGCAGGATTTCTTGTAAAAAGTTTTAAAAATGAAAGAAAAGACTAGATTTTTTTGTCTACTGTAAATTTTAATATAAAATGTTTTTTATTTGAACATATGGGCTATGTTTAAATGTGTTGCAACTTGCGTGCGCAATGTAATATATACATCTAAAGTAGCCTATATATAAATATAAAATAATGAACTGAATAAAACATTGTTTAATTGTAAGCCTAATGCGTTTAAACGTGACATCTATGAAAGAGTGTATTGCAATGCTGACAAGCCATCATGTTCAGTAACAACGTTTGGATTTGAAATAAAAATGCAAACGCGCACTGCAAACGCGGCATATGTGAAAACACAACAGCGCACGCTGCTCCTGCATCGCATGCACACCGCAGTCGGAGTGTGTAAAACAGCTGTAATGTTTTACTAACTATTTAAAGACTTTAACTTTATAACTATTGAGTGTAGTGTAAATTTAGAAAGCTAGGAAGTCTAAACTTTGTACTTGTTGTTAGGCTATGTCTTGCAGGATACTATGAAGCTAAAGGCTGACATCCAGTTTTTTAAAACCAAAAAGCTAAGGAAAATCAGAGTCAGATAATGTGGGAGTGGAACGAGCAGAAAAGGTAAAAATACAAATGAAGTTGTGGAAGCAGCAGAGGAGAAGATGGAGTGGTGGAAGAAAGAAATATATAAATGGATGACACAACGAGCTAGATACGTGATGAGACAGAAGAAATACAGCATGAAGCGAGTTAAGAGGTGGAAGAGAGAGGACTAAGGGAACAAGAGAGCTCAGACATTGAAAGAGAAGCGAGAGCTTGAGAAACCAGCACCATGTGTGTCAGGTGCCCATGTTGTGTTCAGTGTTCATTTCAAATATTTTTACATTAACATAAAATAGACAAAACCTATTTCTTTTTATAACCTATAAGTTAAATATTTGTTTACCTTGTAAACCATATATTATGGTTGCAACCAGTGCTGTTGTTATTAGGTACTGGTGAGACAAGATTTTTCATGACTTTAGATGGGCATTTTGTTGCGCTTGTTGCACTAAAACCTGTGATTTTTTTTTCCTTCTTTTTTGAAAATATTTGTTGGTGACACCAGTCTTTAATCTTTATAGACCATTAAAAAATGTGTGCCTCTGTGTATATACACTGAATATGTATATTATTACTTGAATCCACAAGAACCATGCAAGGATGCTCGCTTCAGTGTTGCCACCCTTCATAATTCTCATGCCACCCCCTTGCCACCCCATAAATAATTTTCTAGATCCGCCCCTGAGAGAGAGAGAGAGAGAGGGGGGAAACAGAGACAAATTCGATTGTTGGGATCACAAAAAAACACTGATCGCCATAACCCTAAGGTGTCATAAGAACACCATGGAAAAACAAGTCCGTAACAGAGCAGGGGCATGAAAGAGGGTGTGAGCAAAAGACAAAGAGACAAGAAGGCGTGTAACGAATGCAGTCCTGCTGCAAATCCACCCATTAACCAGCTGTCAGGTCCGTTTCCGATCACTTCACTAAGCGGCGCCGGGGAGAGAGATCATTCCGGAACCACTGCAGCCGTAAAGGAAGGGGGTATAGCAATGACACTGCTCCCTATCAACTCAAGCCCAGGCAAATCAGACTTGACAGCTGGATCAGCACTATGTCCAAGCTCACTTCTTCACCATCCCAGCAGAAAATTACATATCAAACATATCCAAACAAGACAGACCTACGTAAACTACACAAGAAAGGTGATAGAGGCGGGTGTTAAACAGACATCCGATAATGTTAAAATCCTCCCCGCCTAGACTCATATGTGATTCCCATAGCTGAAAGAATAGTACGGGTATTCCAGTTGTTGTTGTTTTTTCAAATTAGATATCCTAAAATATACCAGTAATTAATCAATTCTACAACGTGTGAAATTAAAAATGTTGTAAATTGGTTTTAATTACAGCTTACATTTAGCAAAACAACAAGTTAGTCAGCTAAGCTAGCATACACTATACAACATATTGATAATGTAATATTGAAATCATGGGCACCCACTACAAAAGGCTCAATTGATCTTAGCTGCTTTCTGTCACATATCTGTTCATATTTTGGTGCTTGACATTAGTCTCTCATTTGCATTGATTTGTGTCTCAAGGATACATGTATATTTATGAGGCCATCAGCATTAGACAAGATAATCAAAGGTCTCATTGGGAGGTTAGGCATACCTTCATTAGCATAAAGAGGCAATCACACAGAAGAGGTGGTGTAGTAGTTATCTACGGAACCATCAGCCTCTGAGAGATCGTGTCTAGAGTCACTAAAGCCAGATTATCAGCACTCAGACACCCTCTGAGGGAGCTGACTTTGCTGACAGTGGATCATGGCTCAAAGCATTTAGCTCAGCATTTCAGCCTTGTCAGTCAGAACAGTTCTTAAAGGATAGAGAGCCATTGTAAAATAGCAATATAAAGCACACCTGTAACCAGACATCATTGGAATTCCTTGGAATTACCGTAATTATAAAATTTCTTTTTTTATAAGCATCCACGTCCTCGCAGAACTTGAAAGCAAAATTTTTAAACTTTGAATTTTCAGAGAGTCATCATGTCATAACGATAATCCTAACATGAGGTGAATAAGGCAGAATTCTTTAATTCTGATATGACAACATTAATGTGTTTGTTCTTAATAGATCTGCTATGCTGCTGCTCCTGATATTGCTGCTGAGGCCGGTTATTGCTGTTGTTGTAGATTATTGCTGCTGTACAGGGACTTGCTACTGCCAATACAAACACCAATACACTGCTGTGGCATGTAAGACATACTGCTGTTGCCATCTAGAGTTTCATGAATTGTCCAACTCTCTCTCTCTCTCTCTCTCTCTCTCTCTCTCTCTCTCTCTCTCTATATATATATATATATACACTCACCTGAAGGATTATTAGGAGCACCATACTAATGCTGTATTTGACCCCCTTTCGCCTTCAGAACTGCCTTAATTCTACATGGCATTGATTCAACAAGGTGCTGAAAGCATTCTTTAGAAATGTTGGCCCATATTGATAGGATAGCTTCTTGCAGTTGATGGAGATTTGTGGGATGCACATCCAGGGCACGAAGCTCCCGTTCCACCACATCCCAAAGATGCTCTATTGGGTTGAGATCTGGTGACTGTGGGTGCCATTTTAGTACAGTGAACTCACTGTCATGTTCAAGAAACCAATTTGAAATGATTCAAGCTTTGTGACATGGTGCATTATCCTGCTGGAAGTAGCCATCAGAGGATGGGTACATGGTGGTCATAAAGGGATGGACATGGTCAGAAACAATGCTCAGGTAGGCCGTGGCATTTAAACAATGCCCAATTGGCACTAAGGGGCCTAAAGTGTGCCAAGAAAACATCCCCCACACCATTACACCACCAGCCTGCACAGTGGTAACAAGGCATGATGGATCCATGTTCTCATTCTGTGTACGCCAAATTCTGACTCTACCATCTGAATGCCTCAACAGAAATCGAGACTCATCAGACCAGGCAACATTTTTCCAGTCTTCAACTGTCCAATTTTGGTGAGCTCATGCAAATTGTAGCCTCTTTTTTCTATTTGTAGTGGAGGTGAGTGGTACCCGGTGGGGTCTTCTGCTGTTGTAGCCCATCCGCCTCAAGGTTGTGAGTGTTGTGGCTTCACAAATGCTTTGCTGCATACCTCGGTTGTAACGAGTGGTTATTTCAGTCAAAGTTGCTCTTCTATCAGCTTGAATCAGTCGGCCCATTCTCCTCTGACCTCTAGCATCAACAAGGCATTTTCGCCCACAGGACTGCCGCATACTGGATGTTTATCCCTTTTCACACCATTCTTTGTAAACCCTAGAAATGGTTGTGTGTTAAAATCCCAGTAACAGTTTGGAGTTCAGGAGATTGTCTTGACCAGGACCACACCCCTAAATGCATTGAAGCATCTGCCATGTGATTGGTTGATTAGATAATTGCATTAAGGAGAAATTGAACAGGTGTTCCTAATAATCCTTTAGGTGAGTTCATATATATATATATATATATATATATATATATATATATATATATATATATATATATATATATATATATATATATATATATATATATATATATATATATATATATATATATATATATATACTCTAGATGGCACAGGCTGATGGGTCCTTGATGCCTGATGACATTTACATAGCTTATTACATGGCACGAGCTGATTGGTGATATATCTTTAAAATAATATGAATTATATTTTGGGGGTTTATTATATCTAATAGTCATTGCGAGAGATGACAAATGTGAGAAAAGAAAAACAAATGCTAGAATGCTAGTGCTTAAATGCTTTTAAATTATATTCACACGGCTGGCATATCCAATTGTTTTCAATGGGAGTGCCGTATTTAGAACGCCATGAGCGCAACGAGGCGCTGAACGTCTATTTGCTTAACGTATTTTACCGGTCACCGAGAGTTGAAGAATGTTCAATTTTAAGTAAAACGCAGCATTCATCACTGTCCCTTTTTACCCAGCCATCCAATCACAGTGGAGGAGGGGCGGGACAAATACAACACCGACCAACCACCACATTCTGCTTGTACAACATCAACAGATGAAAACAAGCAGCATAATAACGGAACAAAACAATTTAAAACAAGATCCAGGGCAGATACTTTACATTGTATCAACATTTTTATATCAAATCAATACAGAAAAAAACTATCTGTGAAATGAGATAGTAGTCAAGTCAAGTCAACTTTATTTATATAGCGCTTTTAACAATGCAGATTGTTTCAAAGCAGCTTCACAGTGTTAAACAGAAAAATAATGCAACAGAATATATTTCGATTATCATACAGTAACAATGTGGGCTTTAGATCAGTAATTAGATAAGTAATTTGGTCTATATGGTTAATTTAGTTTAATAATTAGATTTATTTTGAAATATATTTGAAAAATAGTTTTTTCCCCAACTGAGCAAGCCAAGCCAGAGGCCAGTGGCAAGGAAACCAAAACCCCATCAGGAGACCTAATGGAGAAAAATAAACCTTGGGAGAAACCAGGCTCAGTTGGGGTGCCAGTTCTCCTCTGGCCAATTAACAAACAGCGTATTATTATTATTGAAGTTATTATTTTAAAGGTCAGAGGTCATAATCGATCTGAATATTCGAAAGATCTGAGGCAACACGCCGGAGGCGGGTTTATTGAGGATGATGTATCGATTAAATAATTATTAAAAATAAAAAATTTGAAATATCGGAGTCATTACGCCGGAGACAGGTTTTTATTGAGGATGCCGTATTGATTAAACAATTACTAAAATGCAATATTCGAAAGATCGGCGGCAACACGCTGGAGACGGGTTGTTTTGAGGATGACATCGATTTAAAGAATTAGTAACAGTGGTGACAGTGGTGAAATAGTAACACTTCCACTGATATTACCATAGCAAGCAAAGCATCTTAACTAAAACATTTTTTTAAACGCTGTGCTGCCGAAGCACTCTCAAGCACCCACAGCTAGGTGTTTTCAGCTGCATAAAAATCCTTTGGAGGACACGAGGCCTAGTGCAGGAAGCAGCGCTCACATAACCGGCAGTGTGACAGATACGTTTATGTCAGGAGTTTCTCTCTCAAACCTTTCTCTCTCTGATTCCTCTTTCTTTTGTCCTTCGTTGGCCCCCATTACAGACAGGGTTCCCTACTTGTACTCTGTCTTCATTAAAATACTGTCCATCTCATTCTCAACTGCTTTTGGGGGAAGGGGAGTGTTATTCAAAATTCGGACAGGGCTATAGCAGATGAAGCGAGTCGCACAGTTTTTATCCACTTTTAACTTAATATTTGCTATGTCCACCTTTTGCAGCAATTACAGCATCTCTATGGCATAGTGTCAATATATTTCCTCTGAGAACTTCAACAGTAATGTTATTCCATGCCTTCTGCAACTGAAGCCAAAGGCTTTTTTTGAAAGTACAATAGATCTGTCCATTTTATTTTCCAACTCCCCCCAAATGTGCTCAATAGGGTCCGGACTTTGAGGGGGCCAGTCCATCATTTTCAATGTTCCAGCAGGTTTTTGTCGCAGGTAGTTCCTGCAATAGTTAGGAGAATGTTTTGGGTCATTGTCCTCTTGGAAAATAAATCCAGGCCCAATAAGATGACTCCCAGATGCCAAGTGTTTTAATAATTTTGGCCACCACTGTATACATACCAAAAATGACTAAAGATGATACCGAAATGGCTTAAATGTGCCAACATCTCAAAATATTAACCTCAGACTGGTCAGAAAACACTGTAACCAAGACAGAAGAGGGAACACAGGATAAGATCTCAGCACCCATGTCATCAATTTTGCTAATCTACCTTTTTATTATTTTTTTAAACATCAGCAGTTCAGGGACGAGAGTGCAAGTAAACACATCAAACTTTCCTGTGTGTCGCTGCCTGGAAAGTCTGTCAGAAAGTTTTGCAGAGGGGATTCGGATTAGTTCTATTTATAAAACGGTAGGCTGAGATATGGACCCATTTCTCATGAATACCCATTTTTCATTAGCATGGGTTTCTCTGAGTGATTATAGTAAGAGGAAGTTCAAACTAATGCATCGCATGCTAAAGATTATCTGCAATACTGGGGGGGGGGAGATAAACAGTGTTTGATTCGTACTCCAAGACCGATGCCCTGGCTTTCGTGAAAGTCTCCGGAGCACTTGCGAAAACCAATTACTCTAAGAGAAGTCAAGAATTCTCCAGAAGGGGTTGTGAAGATGATCAGTCAGTAATGTCATAATCCTGAGTGGCATTGGACATGAAATGAAGTTCTAGCAAATTGACTAGTGTGCGTCAATGAACACCTGGAGCAAAGCACTCTACTGACAAGACTGACCAGCTGATGACATGAACATTAAATGCATTTGCATTTTATGCTAATGCATATACTATATACTATACTAAAACGGGTACTTTCAGATATACTGTTGTAATGTTATCAGCATTTCTCAGTGTATATCTGTACAAGCCTATGTGTCAAATTGCCAGCAGCCTCAGCTCTGATAATTTGTCAGCGCTGAGTTGGGAATTTTATGTGAACAAAGCTATAACAGTAACACTTTGAGCATGTGCAAGCACAGGACATGCTGATACGAGTCTAATGCCAAAAAGATTGAGAATATCCGAGCTGATGCTGCTGGTTATATGTAATTTCTCCCAAATGACATATTGAGGGTGAAGTGTGAATAGCAATGTATTAAGCACACCTGTGGCTTTCTGACTCCGATTTTCCCTCCAAAAGTTCACTAGTAACACATTATTTTAACAGTTCACTTTAGACATTCTACTACTTATAAGTAACTTTGCAACTACATGTCAACTTACAGTCATTAGAGTATTAGAAGTCTGTCTGCTTCATAGCTGCTAACACTGTGATGTGACGGCAGGCTTTCTCCAGGTCTTTATCACTTTATTGAAATTAAGTGAATCAAAACGACAAATGTTTACTTTCTCAAGCCGTCTTGTATTTGCGAGCTTGCAGGAATCTCATAAATGAGAACAAAATGTTAAAGCTTACAGGCTTCCGCCCGCCTGTGCGTCCACTGTACTTGCGCTCTTGAGCAATTGGAATTGCACCTTGACGGTTGATGATAACGTAGTACGATGACACAAGAGTGCATGATCTGGCGTGATGACTTCGATCCTTCAAATATTCCTATTTAATAATTGTTTAATCGACACGTCATCAATAAACCCATCTCCGGCGTGATGCCTCAGATCTTTAGAATATTCAAATCTAATATGAAGTCATCTAATATGACTTCTGACCTGAAAGGTTGTCAGAATAATAATCATTCACTGTTTGTCAATTGGCCAGAGGAGAACTGGCACCCCGACTGAGCCTTGGTTTCTCCCAAGGTTTATTTTTCTCCATTATCCCACCTGAACCAGTTTTGGTTCCTTACCAGTCACCTTTGGCTTGGCTTGCTCAGCTGGGAACACAACATTTTCAACTATATCCAAATAAATGTAATAACTAAACTAAATTAACTATATCAACTAAATTACTGATCTGCCCACATTGTTGCTATATGTTAATTGAAATGAGCTGGATAACATCACCGTTTACTCCAGAGCGGCTTCACAGCCGAATCAGATTCTGTTGCATTATATCCCTGTGAAGCTGCTTAGAAACAATGGGCATGGTAAAAAGCGCTATATAAATAAAGTTGACTTGACTTGAAATGATCGTTTAGGAACTTAAATTAAGACAATTCTTTCTCATGGTTTCCTGTTTTTTCTTTCTGTTTCCATTTTTTGTCATGGTTACTCATTGTTTATTTCCTTTCTCAGTTATCCCAACGCTATCTCACGACCAATTCGTACGTATTTTACGAGGTGGCTAATTCGTACGGATTTGTACGTTTTGTCCCAGTGACGGGTAGGTTTAGGGGCGGGGTTTGAGGAAGGTCATTCGAAATCATGCGAAATTGGCAACTCGTAAAGTATGTACGAACTGCCGTGAGACTGGGTTGGTTATCCTGTGTATATATAGTCCTCAACTTTAGTTGTTCTTTGCCCGTTCTTGTTAGTTGTTTAGAGGTTTGCTTTTTGTTGTTAAAAGTTACTTCAGATTCTGCCTCAGCTCTTCATTCCTGCAACCACTGTTGACACTCAGCAAGATAAATGTGCATTTATGTTTTTGAGATAAATCTGTGTACGTGTGTGTGTGTGTGTGTGTGTGTGTGTGTGTGTGTGTGTGTGTGTGTGTGTGTGTGTGTGTGTGTGTGTGTGTGTGTGTGTGTGTGTGTGTGTGGACTGGTAATCCCTACGGTATGGGGACAAAATGTCCCCACAAAGATGGCAATATCCAAAATCCTTGTCCTTGTGGGGACATTTTTTGGTCCCCATGAGGAAAACGTCTTATAAATCACACTAAGTGATGTTTTTTGAAAATGTAAAAATGCAGCATGTCTCCTGTGATGGGTAGGTTTAGGGGCAGGGGCAGTGTAGGGGGATAGAAAATACGGTTTGGACAGTATAAAATGCATTACGCCTATGGAATGTCCCCATAAAACATGGAAACACAACATGTGTGTGTGTGTGTGTGTGTGTGTGTGTGTGTGTGTGTGTGTGTGTGTGTGTGTGTGTGTGTGTGTGTGTGTGTGTGTGTGTGTGTCAGAGTGAGAGAACAAGAGAGAGAGAGAGTGAAAGAGAGAGAGATGCTAGTATTCTCTAGTACTAATCCGCAGTGTCAGACTCGGCACCCTTATCTGCCTTCAGGAGAGATTTCACACCTCTACAGACAGAAGATCAATAGCATAATGCAGACACACAAAGAACCGTTCAAGTAAATGCATATACTCAACTTCTCAAGCACAGATGCTGGCACACACACACACACACACACACACACACACACACGTCTGTACATATCACCTTGTCTTACGCTGCAGCCACATTCATATCAACACATTGATTTCAGTACATCCACATGCCACTCATTATGACTATATTACCGAGCCCTATGCTATTACATGAAATGGTATAATCATTTTACTTATTATCATCTTACTTTGCTTATAATTATAATCAGCTTACTACCATGGAAAAGAACTTCATCACCACAACATCTTCCGTCCTGCTTAAACATACAGCCATTGCATTACCATGGCAACTGGTATACAACTGTAGACGGATGTGGTTTGTGATTGGCTCAGTCAACAGACAAAGCCAGCTGTGTCTCTGTGATGTTCTACCTGATCTTGGTCTCAACCTATGACTTACAATATATAATATAATGATGTGTATCCTGCCCAAATTATGACTATACATCAATACCATGCTGATATATATTAAATAATGCATCAGTGAGATACTCAGAATCCAAATATTTTAACTTAACATACATAGAAATCTTTATGTGCTATATATATATATATATATATATATATATATATATATATATATATATATATATATATATATATATATATATATATATATATATATATATATATATATATATGTGTGTGTATTCAATTTGCAGTACACACTTCTGGCATCATACACTAAAAGAAGACATTCACTGAACTTAAAGTTTACAAATACAACAACAAAATCTAGCATAAGCATTAGCTAATTTGTCTGGCTTAGATTTTGAAAAGCAGTGGATGCTGTGTGGATGGTGCTTACAAATATTATATTGGATATTGATATGTTCCAAAAGGCAAATGCATTTTTCAGGCAGGCTAGAGGTGGGCAAGTCCAACTAAGCTTTTTGCTTGTGTTAGCTTGGTATGTTGTCACACTGCCATTAAACAACCTTTAAAAAATCTAATTAAATGTAATATGTTGCATACAATTAATAGTAATAAAACACATTTGACAAATGGCTAGAATTAAAACATGACAATTTCAACCTTTCAATTTTAGGATGGATGGATTAATGAATGAATGAATGAATGAATGAATGAATGAATGAATGAATGAATGAATGAATGAATGAATGAATGAATGAATGAATGAATGAAAAAAATAAAAATGATTGATGAATATAAATGAAAATACATATTATTTTTATTAAAATCTATGTTGACAGAATGTATAAAACTGTGGTTTTATCATATTTTACAGCTATTCTAAAAAAAAAAAGAGATTAGTCTTTGTGAGATTAGAAATTATACTATATTTAAGATTATTTGACTTGATGTTTCAGCATACAAAACCACTGCAGGAGAAAACTTCATAGTAATTGGACTTCTGCCTCAAAACCTTAGCAATATTCAGATATAGCTCTTGTGACTTCCAGTGTGACAAATAGCCCCAGCATCAGCTATATGTAATCGTGTTTATTTTTATGCTAAATGATCTGTAACGCTACCCTTTCGGAAATATATTTTTATTTTTAACAGTTAAAGCAGAATTAATCACTGGCAGTCATTTTATAATGCAAACATAATTCTCAGCAAAAACAATGGTGGGTGGGGAATGCAATTTTGCAATATGAACACTCAGCAAGAAAATGACAACAAACGAGAGATGGGTTTTTTAAGGGCACCGCTGTGTTACCATGACAACACAACCATCTCATCCTCTCCTCCCATCCATCTCCCTTGCTGTCGCTTTTGCCCTCTCTATCTCTGTCATCTCAATCTACTTCTCTCCCATGTGCCATTCCCATGAACCTCTGATAGTCCTTGAATGATGCTGCCTTGGTGTTTTCTGTTCAGGCTTTAAAGTACTGTAAAGAAACATGTCTGTGCTCTGATTAAGCCACAGTATAGGTATAACTCTGTTCCAAGACATAGTGAGCTGGCATGCTGTCTGCTGTCTACATAGGCCATATCCTAACCATCCTGGAACTTCACAGGGTCTAATCTGGAACATTCTACATAGGCAGCAATTTCACACACTATTCAAAAGTTATTGTTTACGCAATCACACAGGAGACTCGACTCACAATTGATTAAAGTTTGACTTTAGCATTTTAAGCTAACAATGTGATACTCTAATACGCATAAAAATACAGAGCCCCAACCCGATCTCACGGCAATTCGTACGAATTTGTACGACCTCACTCGTACGAATTCATACGATTTTTACTAAATCGTACATATTTGACGAGTTGGCAAATTCGTATGAATTCGTACGAATGACCTACCTCAACCCGCCCTAAACCTACCCATCACTGGGGTTTAGGCAAAGCGTCAATTAAATGCAGTGAGGTCGTACAAATTTGTACGAAATAGCCACCTCGTAAAATATGTACGAATTGGTCGTGAGATAGTGTTGCAGAGCCCACATACAAATAAAGGGGAAATGTGAATATTTAATTAGATCAAACTATCAGAAAACACTTTTGATTACTGAATTAAATAAATGTGTAAATAACATTTTACTCGACTTATCCACCATCTTAGAATGGATTTTTCAATTAGCTTGTCGCAATGGATTTTGTTATTCAGCCAAATGAGGTTATCATTCACTGCCCCGGCCAAAAAGCAAAAAGTAGCTGTTTGGATTGAAATAGGCAAATGCTTAAGAGTCTATGAATGGATCATTATTCCAGTATTGTGTTCTAGCATGTTATATGTTTGGCAACAGTTCTTCTAACTCTAATTTATGGAGTTTGTAGCTTTTAATTTCTTAAACAACCATGTAGGAAAACACATCATGGGCATATTCCAGGATAACAAGATTCATCCGTCTCAAATTGTGAAAGAATGGTTGTGAGGGAGAATGAAGAATCATTTTCACACATGAATTGGCACCAGACCTTAAATTAATTGAATTTAATTAATCAAGAGATGCATACATTTTTGGTCAAGATCTGGTATTGACAATGCAAGAGTCCAGCACTCTGTAAAGTCTCCTCCAGCACATCCCAAAGACTTTCAATTAATTTAAGGTCTGGACTCAGAGGTGCCAATTCACATGTGAAAATGATTCTTCACGCTCCCTTTCAACTATTATTTTATCATTTGAGCCTGATAAATCTTGAAATTGTCTGGAATATGGCCATGATGTGTCTTCCTACATGGTTGTTTAAGAAATGTAAAGCTACACACTCCATCAGTTAGGAATAGAAGAACTGTTGTTAAACACAGAACATGCTAGAAACATAATTATCACTGCAATAATGATCCAATCATTGACTCTTAAGCATTTGCCTATTTAAATCCCAAACATTTTTGGCAGGGCAGTGTATTGCGAACATAATCATGCTTTTGCCTTTTATGCGAACCTATGATTTCTTAAAATGCTGTTTAGGTAGGCAGCTCACTGGGTTTTGGAACAGAACTGGAGATGATGCCTCTACTCTCTCCGCAAACAGTAAAATAAGAATGACAGGCAGGCCTGCATGGAAACTGTGAATCTTGCAGAAATTCCCACAAAATTCTCTCACTAGCTTTTATAAAATATTGTTAGGTAATGTGAAGTGTATGGAGCCATTAACAAAGAATGTGTTCTTGCATTCCATCTGTGCTTTTTTTTCTTCATTGCTAGATGTACTTGTTTGATCATTAGTGTAGTGCTTCTAAATTGCTGTCAAATTAAAAGTAATAATTAATAGTTTCAATAACCTTTTATGTACTGGATTATTTTAAAAGTTTATTGTAGTTAATGTGGCTATATACTCACCTTCAGTTCAATTTAGTTAGTAGTTTTTAATGCAAGAACACATCTTGAGTGAATGGCCTTCGATACTTTTTAGTTCCGTTTAACACATTTTACCATACTTCCACATAATTCAGTGCAGATTCCATGTGGGCTTTGAGATAAGTTAGAAAGCTGATGGAGATGGTAATGGATGTGTATGAGATGAGAATGAATGATCAACCTGTAAACATCCAACTTTCCAGCACCCTGTACCAACTTTAACACACTCCAACACACTCAGCCACTAAAAGCAACCATCGGACGCACAGCCACCAATCCCCAAGAGCCTGAAGCATACATTCACACGTCCTCAAGACCGCAATCCCACAGTGCCTTTCTCCCTACCTGCTTGTTTTTGAGGTCGAGCGAGAGTTCATAGTCGGAGGTGGTGGAGTGGCTGCATGCTCCATTCCTCTGTACTCTGATCGGTGAAGCAGTGTGATGTAAGCTTGGCCTCCTTCCTGTGCCTCCCGTACTTGCTGCTTCCCTCTCCTGCTCCTCTGTCTCCTTTTTCGGCTCCTCCTGTATTGGTTGTTGCAGTTGCACCTGGGGTTTTTCTTCTTCTTGCTCTATCTCTTGTGCCCTCACCTCTTCCTTCTCCACTTCTGCATTCCCTCTCTCTTGTGGTTCGCCTCCATCTCGATCCCCATCTCCCCCTCCTGCATCGACAGATGTGACAGTGCTCTCTGCAACCTGAGGTGCCACCTCCACCTCGGGCTGGGAGGCACTGGTGGTGGTCACCTCGGGTGATGGTGATGCGGCAGGTGATGGTGTTGCAATGGGAGAAGGGGAGGGTGGCTCTTCACTGCGGAAAGGAGGAGAAAACGAAGAGTCAGCCTGCAGCCCAGGCACCATTTGACCTTGTCCTCCAGCTCAGGGGGGCGTGGCCTGGATGGGTCAATGTCAATCTCTCCCTCCCTTTTCTCTCATCAACTGTGCCTTTCGGGGCAAAGAGAAAGAGATGAAGCGATTGTCTTGGGGTTGTAGCCCCTACTGTCCATTCCAGGATGGACTCGAGAGTTACCAGACAACCAGAGGGGGAGGATGGGACACACAGTGACTTTGCAACACCCAACATGACACACACAGACATGACAGACACAGTCATGCAGCTATCAGTGTGGTACATTTACTGCTCTTCTGTGGTGTTCTTCTGTGACCTGTTGTAGCTATGGAATTTTTCAGGCTAACTCAGTGGTATCCCACAAATCTTCTGGACCCCCATGAGGTAAAACCCCACCCACAAACTTGTGTCAGTCTAGTGTAAGCTTTACAATAACAGTGAGAAGCTTTTGAGCCCTCTGAATGGATCTGTCATAGAAAGTCATCTGACTACAGATGTTTGGAAACTCAGCATGACACCTCATAATAGTCGCAATTGCCTTTCTAGCATATCTAAAAATATGCCAAGAAAGCTTTCAAATTATTAGGCTGCATGTTAATATAGATACTGTAAATGCATTAAAAAGACTAAGTGCACCTTTGTGCGGTGTCACGCCAGTTAAGACAGCTTCCTTTGCGGTGTAAAAATAAAATATTTTACCAGAATTTAATGGGCTCGTTCTCCCATGAAGGGCTGTGAGGTTGTCACGTACGTCAGAGGGCTACCTGAAGCTCTGGAGTTAAGTCTCTACAAGCCTTTTGGTTGAATTTATGGGGATGTATATGATAGACGGGGCTTTTATTTTGCTTTTGAAGTGGGACTGTGGATCTCTCGCCTTTAATCACCCTCTCTGTTTTAACTCCCCTCTTTCTAAATGTCACATTAGATCACTCTCTCCATTTATATCCACCCCTGTTTTTCTTTCTGTGTTCTACCCTTTCAGTACCCTGCACCCGCTACCCACTCACATGGTTCTTTATTTTAGCATGGGTTAGCAAGTGTGGCTGCGTATTTGTGGTGTATGAAGCACTGAGAGGCATTAGGAGCACTCAGGGCCTGTATGCATTTGTCTAAGCACAGTCTAATATCACAGAGTGCTAGTGGTCCAGGACAGGTCACAGTCAGAGTTCTGCACACAGACACGCTTTTAAAAAGCTCTGCTGGCATTAATGTATGCATGAAGCAGCAAAACTCAATTATCTTTCCATCCACGACATGGCATTTGGGGCGACAAAGCAAAAAATCTGCTGATTGTAAATGGATTTGGATTTGATGTTAAATAGGCAATGCCTTCCTAAAGAAGAGCAAGGATGACACAGAGATTTGAGGGAGGGGGATATACACCCCCCAACCCCCCTAGTTTGGAAAGGAGCGAAATGAAAATAATTTAGTATGAATTAGTGGACAAAGAAAATGGTAATAACTTCAAAACCTAGCGAGATGAATACCTAACATTTTAAGGTATCATGAACCTGCTCCTAACATGAAGCCCAAAAGGTAGGATCTTCTAAGATACGTTTGTTTGGCCAAAATGGATGCAACTGGATGCATGAGAGGCCAATCCGAGAATTACTTGGAATGAGCACTGGGGGAAAGGGTAAGTAGTTTTAAAATTTCTCTCAAGTTTCTGCCAATTGGATAACTTCAATTGGCAGAAACTTGAGAGAAATTTAGAAATTTTAAATCTACTTACCCTTTGCCATTTGATATCAAACGAACATGAAATTGACCAAAACCGACTATTTTAACCAATATTTGTAGGCAGCATGCATTTTTAAGCTTATTTGAGTTTTTATTAGAGTCAAGATGCTAGCTTGTCTCCCATGCTTGTGCTTAAAATCACTCCTCATTTGAAGCACAAGCATGGGAGACATGCTAGCATCTTGACTATTTGTCTGATGCCGAGAGATGTTGCCAAGTAGAGTGTTTGAAAACGTATGAGATTCCATTGTGGTTAGGATGCTGACTTCAAAGGTATCTGCCTATGTAGGCGGTACTGTAGATACCACTGCAGCTCACTATATTTTAGAACAGAGATGGGTTTCTCCAGCAAAACAGAACTCAGTGTTCACTATTTCAAAATACGATACATTTTCTTTCTGGTCTGGTGGACGCCATTGCATGTACAGCATAAGGAAATGCAAACTAAAACCTCCCTCTTAATAAACCAACATATAGGGGTTTTAACGCTTGTATCTAGGAATCAACCTAGAAATACTGTGAAAATAAGACTCACAAGACATATGTTGGAAATGGTTTGTTGAGTATAGCGGCTGTATCTTATTTCAACATGCATTTGTGGCATCGCTGGCGGGATTGAAAGGGGCGATAAAGATCAACTCCTTCCAGAAATGGCTAAGGCGATAAGACAGGAGTCAGTGAGCACAAAATCAGAACATTACAGGCAGCGTATGCAGTGTGGCACACACACACAGGATATCCCCAAGGGGGAAAGGATTGTAGGAATAAAAGTGAAAAGCGGAGAGCTTGTTCAGGGGGAAAATACTGCTAATCCATTCATCCTCTGAATACGAGAAAAGACCACTTGTTCAGGCTCAGCAATGGATAATTCTTCATATAAGTTACATATTAGAAGATGTAGGCTTATAACACAGACAGCACAAATATTCCTCCATTTTTTCAACTATATAAAGAAGATAGACAACAACCAGGGCCGTCGATGGCAGATTGGTTGACCTAAGTGAAAAATCTATGGTCCATCCAAAGTCTTTTAGATCTCATTTAAAACTACTTTTGAATGGCAATCGATGGATGAACATGCATCTTGCCCACATAATGGTGTAGTAACAGTACATTTCGGGACAAATACAATTTTAATGCAGGTGGGGATACCCAGTGCTACAGAAATCCAGTGTATGTGTCACTTCTTAAGATCTTATTTAGGACAAAAGTTCTTAGACTGACATGGCGGACGCAGGATTTATTGCTTTTCATTTTATTAGGTTGGTACAAAGTGTAAAACATCAATAAATCCGAAAAAGAAAAAAACGTGTTTTTGAAGTTGCCAGCCATTTTTTATCATTTTCACAAAAGTTTCATGGCCCCCAGAATATTTTGTTGTACTATCTGAACATGCAATATATAATAAGAAAGAACTGACCCAAAACAAAACAAAAAATTGTTTTATTCTAGTCCTTCAAAGCTTGCACAGTCCCATTCATTCTGTAATTTAGGCCGTTTTTATTCCTATGCTGTTTAATGATGATCATTGTATTATTTTACATATGCATATATGCTTAGGAGGGGACGTTCTCACAAACTTGCGCAACGTTCCCTAAAAGTTCTCTAAAGGTGACGAAAATCCCAAACCTTTATAGAACATTAGAGATGTTCCTAAAATGTCCTGTCTTGGTTATGAAAGTGCTACAGTTCAAGGTTCCATGTTGGTTATTTTATGGTCACATAGCAACATTGAAATGGCGACATTTGGGGACGTTAACAGAACGTTCCCACAAGGTCCTCTGTTGGTCATATAAAAACGTCCTTAACCCTTTAAAGAATGCCACATCATGACCGGCTTGGAACGGTCTGAGAATGTTACTAGGCAACGTCCTTGACACCATAGAAATCTTCCGAATAAAGCGAAGGAAAAAAGAATAGACAAGCGATTTCTTGCATTTTTTCTGCATTTTTCCTTTGCTTTAATCCCGAGATTTAGTACTCTTTAAGAAGATGCTTAATAGCGCCCCCCTCAGTGAAAACACGGAAAGCCGGAAAAATCAGTCAATGGCGGGAAAGAGTTAAGAAAATGATAGGTTCATTTAATGCCATTTGTGAACTGTGTAAAAGCTGAACTATGTAGTTTTCTATCTTATCCAAGGTTAATTTGCCTTGAGAGACTATAAGTACACCATTTGTGCAGTGAGTTCTGCAAAAAGTATACACACTGCGGCATCCCCAACCAGCCAAACACACCAATATTATCTCAGTTAGTGGCATAAGTTTTGGGCAGGGCTACATGTTTGTCCAACCAATTACATTCTTTTTGGTTCTACTAGAGGTACAGAAACACGCTTAGGGTGTGGTGTGTTCACACTTGTACGTTCGATCATCTTGGTTCTTTTGGTTCCGACCAAAACAGTAAACAATACATTTAGTCATATTTAACATAGAACCTAAAGATACAAATGAAAAAAGGGCTTTTATGATGTGTATTTTGCGGTGGAATTTGCGGTGGTATTTTGCTGTGCACTAGACTAAACTTGCTTTTTGTATGTACATATTTTTACTAGCTGAGAACTCACAAAGAGCTTATAAAATGTGCTAAGGAGTGAAAACAGTGCCTTGAAATGTAATTCCTGTATTGAACTGTAATGAGTAATGTAGCTCCAAGAAAAACAGGGTACGCTTGAGCATTCTATCCTTTTTAGGGTCGCATCTAGTGACACCACGTCCTGCTTTTGATTCGTTTCGATGTATTGCGTTGAAATTTCAGCTGAACTGCACCAGAGTTCGTTTATAAGTGGACCAAGACTTTTAGAGGTCTCGATCTGATTACTTGGTGCTCACCAGGATTTGAATGGCAGCATTCACACTTATTTAATAGAACTGCCAATCGCACAAGAGTTAGTTTTTATCAAACCAAACCTGCAAAGTGTGAACACACCCTTAATGTTTAAAGAGAAACGGTGCTCCATATTTCACGATTCGCAGGCACTTAGAGACAGTCCAGCGGACCGAAGAAGAATTATGTAAGTTGAATCCATTCTATTTGAAAGTTCCAGAGAAGTGGAAGCTGTGAATAATAGATGTTGAAATAAAGCTTCCTCTCAGCAGGTGGCACAGCTAGGGAACAAAAATAGACAAAGCTAAAAACACAGAGTGCTCATTGTTTGATAAAATGTTGGCGTCGTTTTTGTCATTCTTTACTTTTATATGAATTTATGATTTATTTTTTCTTGACGGTTTTATGTTTGCAACAGCCTGAGCAGCTGGTTAATAATGTGTCTTTTTTGCTTTATTTTTTTCACTGAATGTAGCCACGCTGTTCTCTTGAGGACAGACTGAAAGCAAACAAAATGAAGGGGTGAGAAGATGTAAAAGCAGGTAAACAGAGGCAAGGAGTCATGGGGCTGCTGGGACAGCCAAACAGAAAGTGCGTAAACTACACAACACACAAACATTACGTGACTTGCTGGTGCCGAACATCCACGAACACACATACAATGCTATAGACAATGTGTATGTGAGTTTGCGTGTAGAATGGCAGTAAAAGCATGTGTAGCAGTAAAAGCAAGTACTGTCTATTTATATTTATAAAACGTTTAGTTCTGGCCCTTGCTTCTGATTGGCTGAGTATATAAGTATACAAATAATAACAGGTACAATATTAATACATATTAAAAATGTGAGTATAAAACAATAACAAATTGTTTAAAAAATATGTGGAATTTTCTATCTGAAATGGCACCATTTCCTGAGAATAACAGCAGAGCAGATTAACTTTGAGGCACAAACAGAAGTTTAAAACTGCCAAAGCACCAGAATTTTCTCTGTTTGCTCCGTACACAGCAGAGGCTGCAGCAGCGACTCACCACTTGAATTGTGCGTACTGCACCAACTACAGCTGGCTTTACTACTGCGACACAGTGCAGGCATTAGTGAGCATGTGGGGGATGAATCCGTGCTCCTGTAGTATGGAGGGGTGAGCGTGTGTTTTGCTTGTGTGTGTGTGTTTCTGAGCGTATGTGACTCCCTGCTGCTCCGTCCCCCGCACTGTCACAGAATCAGTTCAAGTGCCTGCGGAGAGAAAGAGCCCCTATCCACCCACAATATGTATGACTCCAGCTACATCTGCACTCTTGGCAGCCTTTAAAAAAATATATTATTATGAGACTTGGGGTGTTGGGAGGAATTTTATTACCCTAAATAGGCACCAACTCATCTAGTGTGTAATTCCTTACAAATCCACACAAAAGAGTTCAGGTGTAATTTTGTCAATTCGACAATTTGACAATTTGTAACGTGCATGACACATCATTTATGAACCTGCACTATCAACAATCTCAAATTTATACTATAAACAGTTATTGGCCCCATATGTTTTCTGAAAATATAGCAATTTGTGGCACATGACCTTAGGCCCCAGATTCCAAGAGGCCCCAAGTTCATTAATCTGGAGCAGGATAAATAAAGGGGTAAAGGTAGGAATCATTTTTGGTGACCCATGGGGCCCCATGAGGGCCCTATCTCTTAGTTTCGACATGAGGGTGAGTAAATTATCATTTTTTTTTCAATTACTATTTTAGGTGAATTCTACATTTACGGTTTTTGCTGCAATCATTTTCGTTCCTGAGGGAGGGAAATATGATTTCAATTTCAACAGCTTTAAAAATTATCCTAAAAAACATATATTTCTGAATAAGTTGCAAATTAGTGGCACAGGACCTGGGGCCCTGGATTCTAGATACCTTCATTTCCATGGGACCCAGAAATGAGAGTCCTAACTTTGAGTTACAACCCTCACTTCTGGAACAGCATATGGGCACCTGAACTTCAATTGTTCTTAAATGATCACATATGAATCAAATAGAAGCACTGATACCTTTTTGTCTCAACAATATGCTATGGAGGGCCCCATACTCCAGGGTGCCAATAACAATGCATTCACTGTTTTTAACATCACCCTTTACAGAGATGTAAATCCTATGAAGGACTAGATAATTGCACAATGGTACATTTTTGTTCACTGCAAAATCGTGATATGGCCTTTATTGATTATTAAAATGCAAAATGTATCTTGCGGTAAGAAATAATGGAGCCACGTTATTTTACACTCAAAAAATGTATTTATTGAATTTACTTAAAAAAGCAGCGTCAAATGGTTCCACACAACTATACTGAGTAAGTTTTACAAATAACAATTTAGTTATATGAACAAAAGAATGTCAAGTAAAGCTGAAAAAAAATGTCTTTAAGTAAATACAAACCATATGAATTTGTCACTGTTACATAATATTTATATACGCAGTTTACTTAATAATGTTATGTTACATTTATAAAAGTCTATTATGTTAGGTGAACGCATTTATCAATTTAATTTACCTTATTCTATTAACTACTTCTTCTACAAGGGAATATTTAAAACTAAATTGAAAAAATAACTTAATTGAGGGCAGGACGTCCGTCCAATAAATGTGTGTATATGAGTGCCCACAGCCTAAACACAGGCACCACTCTTCCGCATAATGGTAACCATAATTACAGGAACTCCTCTAAATGTCTAACATAACTGAACATTAAACACTAACATAAACTAACAACATCTTTCCTTTTACTGAAAAACACATAAAATAACACTTTAATCCCTAAATGTACTCTCCTAGTGCAGTCCCTTGCAAAGCATGCTGGGAACTACAGATCCACTGGCCAGTTTGTTCGTTTCACTCAGCAATGTTAAGTTGACCAAAAAAAAACACTTATTAAGCACTTATTAAAAACAACTCAGTAAACTTAAGTTAATTTAGCTACATGAGTTTTTTAAGTAATGTGAACAAGATGATTTGAGTGCAACTAACAACAGGGCAATGCCTTAACTACTGTGTACTAACATTTAAATTGATAATTTGTTGTAATGCACTTAATGTGTACATACATGTTTTTACATTATACTACATTTAAATTACATGAATGTAATTACATCTGTAATTGATTTCTGTAGTTGCATTTATAATTACACTGTTGACACTTCCCTTACACCTAACCATACCCTTAAACTTATCCATACCACCACACCTGTCCCTAAATTTACCCGTATCCCTCCTCAATATCAGCAAAAGTGTTTTTCATTACAATATGAACACAATAAGTAAATTGTACATATTGTTTGATGTAAGTAAATATTAGTTAAGGCCACCTAATATAAAGTGGGACCCAAATAACAGTGTTATTTATAGTGCGCTGCCAAATTGTTAAATCAGTGTACACAATCAACAACCATTTAGTCGACAGGATACTGTTTACTGCTATTGGTTGTAGTTTTAAAATTTTCAGTTTCTTAGGTAGGCTTTTACTGTTTGTTTGGGATTCTAATTCCCTGTAATTACTATATTTCCCTCCAAACTTTCATGACCTTGTGCATCTTTCTCAAAGCTGGTCATCCTCATTGATTAACAGCCAACGGTCTTATTCTGGCCAAGAACTGCTACTATGTGAACTATCATGTGATAGGACGCACTTCCACAAGTTTGGGTTTGAATACGTCCCAACCTAATCACCCTAAATCACCCTAAAACTGCTGGTACCGTTTGCTAGCACACAAATCCTCATGGCCAGTCCACATACTAGAACATGTTTTTGCGTAGGTTAGTGGTGGTGGGGAAAGGAATAGACGTATTTTTTAAAAGTTTAACTTTTAACTTGAGAGGCATGTTTTTTTTTAATGTGTCATGTGCCAGATGCTGCATAAGAAGACGTGAGCGGACCAGTCACCCTAAAACTGCAGCATTGTTTTAAAATTGATAAGCAGTTAAGCAGTTTATTAAAAATACATTGTTATCCTGCATAAATCCTTTCAGCCTGGTCTCATCGTTAATACGTAGGTATTAATACGTTACTTTCAAAGAGACAAAACGTTCGTCTTAGTACGTTTGGAGAAGTGCTAAAATGTATAATATAGACGTATTTGCAACATTTAAACGTAGTATTATTACATTTTTACAGCTACAAAACGTAAAATAATTACGAATCCATCATCAAATCTTTTTTTTTTAAAGAATACAAAACTTTATACTGGTAAAAACATTTTCTTTGTTATATCATAAAGATATCTATATAATTTCCCTTTGACCATTTTATTGATTAATGCAAGATCCCTTGACACTACCCCAAACCTAAACATACCAATTTAATACAGAATATAAAGAGAATAAAAGGTAAAACTTTGGAAAATGACGATTTTGGTAACAATATAGCATTAGAAAAATATTGTGAACGGATAATCCTACACCTACCCCTAAACCTACCCATTAGCATTTATTAAAACAACGTACTGTTATAAATAAAAGCATAACAGACCAGTGTAATCACAATAATTTATTTATTGCAAAAATGTCAAAAGCGGTACGAAAAGTAGTTCAAATGAAGATATGTTGCAGTCGCAGTCCTCTCTGGTGGTATATAATAGTTTTGTATGAGGTACAGAGCAGAATGCAAGTTATTAATAAATGAAAATATTAATCCGGCTTCTCTCCGTGAAGTTGCGCGCTTCCCATTTCAAATACAAATCAACTGAAACACAACATGTCAAAATCTGTGACGAGGCAGGCGAGAGCCAATGAGCGTTCGATGTCACTGCCGTAAATCATGTCGTAACGCTTCATGAGGGCGCGTTTTTTGAATTCGAATTCACAACGAGCGCGAGATTTGATGTTTACGGTCGCGCTACTGAGAGGAGATGAAGACTAATGGAGATGAAGATCACTGGATAAAGGGCTCAATTTGGATTTGTTTCTCGCAAACATATGGATTCTAACGATTTGGATTACAGCGAACGAATAAAGTGTTGTGTTTTGTGAATTGATGTTGTGTTTTGGTGTATCTTGTGATCGCCAGTTGCTGAATAGGAGAAAACGCCTTTTTATGTCTCACGGCAAACAACAAGCTAAACACTACAAAATAGTTGGCAAGAATGTTAGTCATCTTAAGGTTTTAAAATGCAGTTTTTAACATTTTTTCTTTTAACATTATCTAGTCATCCGAAATGAGTTTGTAGCAGAAGTCACGAACAGAGCAAAATGTTATTTTATATTAGGTAGATTAACTTAGTAAAATGCATTTAATAAATGCGACTGAAAACATAAAATAAACAATATTAATGCATGGGAGCCGGTGGCTGGTAACACGTTCACGTAAATAATTTACATTTTAGTGCTGTCAATACGTCAATATTGTACATTTTAGTGCTGTCAATAAGTCAGTATTGTACGTTTTATTGTGTGTGAAAACGTAAGTAAATGTACGTGTAGTAGAATCACACTTTACGTAAAAATACTCACGTATTTTAGTGAGATCACGTTGATCCTTTCAACACTATAGTGTGTATCTTTATTCTGACATGGGTAGTGGTGTGGAATCGCAGTATGATTTCTATAACCTAAAAACATAAAGAAAATGGCCAGAGGTCATGGGACTGCAGGAGGATTAACATGTTGCCATCCTTCCTCCAGAGGTGACATCCAGAGAGTGATTTCTCAGTGCTGTTAAAAGTGTTGACGTCATCAGCAATTAATCTTTTAGATCATTAATTACATCTAGGCAAAATATACATTTTTAAAGCCATGAGCCTATGGGATGAATATTGACTAAGCGATAACATGGCTCAAAGTGAATTCATTCACTACCCATTCCTGAGGGAAATCTTCTGAAATGTGAATGCGGAATGTGTTTTCGTAAGGCTTTATTCTTTGTTATGCTGCAAATGTGCTTTCAGATCCTGTCTAACCATCACAATATTTGTAATTTTCTGCAAGTCTCTAATTCTTTGAGCAGCTGAAGATGTCTGAAGATCTGGCATCTCTGGTTATAACACATCTGCAGTCACTCATGTTTGATAAATCCACCAACAAAGTGAATTATTAATAAAATATAGAATAACCAGACTTTTTACTAATCTGCGAAGTCTGGTACATACTTGAACTTATTCTGATCCACTTAGACAGGAAAAGTCATGAACTTTAAAGTTGAAAAGTCGAAGGTTTTTAACAGTGTGTCACGCGTAAGACGCTGCATTAAATTACGCGGAGTGCACCGACCATCGCCATCTACCAAATGCAAAAACATGTTCTATGTGAATGGCCCCTTATGTAGAAATCACAAATGACTGAGAAGGTCAAGGAAAAGGTATGGAAATGTATTGGTTGAAATGTGCACAATTTGTTTGAACTGTCTGGTTTTCCCTAATGTGTAATGTGTATCTCAATATTGTATCTCTCATACCTACTATTAAAAAGTTATAAAGCACAAAACTGTGGAGCTTTTACTGCGTTGCTACACTGTTAAAAAAAACAAAAACATTATAAGTTACCTGGTTGCCTTTAAATTTTGAGTTAATTGAAATTAAAAATTTGAGTTAATACAACAAAGGAGATTGGTTTAATAAATAGAAACTCAAAATATTATGTTATCTGAATCACATATAAGTTGATTTGAAAAAAGATTAAAAGTTATGATAACAAATCATGACATTTTTTTTTACAGAGTAATAATCAAATGCCCTGTTTACACCTGGTATTAAGATGCGTTTTGCTTGATCGGATCACAAGAGGATGGCGCTAAATACAGGTGTAAATGGGATCTAAAACATTTTGAGCATTTCCAAAGGTAGTTAAAAAAACACTTTCGACCGGATTGCTTTCTTAGTGGTTGAATGCATTCAAACAGCCTCTCCGACTATTGACCTAACGCATAAACATTATGGGAATGTGCGCTAGCCAGACGGGATTTAAACTTTGTCTACTGAAGACCCAAGTTTGGTTTGAAGACGAAAAACATACCAAGCGCAATGTTCTCTGACCATTCCTAATTTCTTACAAACACTCATTCAGTGTGGTATTGCGGCTGTCAGGGCAAAAAAGAAAAGCTGATGCCCTCCGTATGTTTTTCTGTCGTTTCCAGTCGCGTTCATATGTAAATTGCGCACGCTTAAGTTATCCAAAGATCTGAAAAACACATACATTTACCCTCCCTTCGAAGAAATCAGGACATAAGTGGTTAAAAGTGGACAAAAGAGACGTAATGTGTCTCCCTCGTCTACTCGTGGTCCGATTAATACCAGGTGTAAACAAGTCCAAAGACAAAACAAATGTAAAGAACCATCCTCTTGACTTTTCCATCATACAGCATTAGATAGCATAGTGTCCTAAAAGAGCAATAAAAAGAGAAACGGCATAGAGGATAGACGGATGGGGATAACGCCCTTGATCTGAGTGATGGCACATGATGTGTGAGTGTGAATGAGACGGACTGCATCAGTAATGAGCATGCTGAAGTGTGGGCATCAGCGCTATGGTAATGGATGGCTACGGCAAGCTGCCAGGGCCAAAAAGAGAAAATAAAGGATTGCAGAGAAGAAAATAAATAACCTCTCTTCATAAAAGCAAGACCAGGCCGCTGTTATTTACAGACTAGTGACATTTCATTGGAGTACATTAAAAGTTATTTATGTTCCACACACACATACACAGATAAGTAATATGCAGACACTTGACATATATACATATGAAAATACACTTTTTCTTGAGGTGACAGTATAATTAAACTCATACAATATTTCACATCAGCACTCTCGCACAAAAGCGTTGGGCTCCACAAATTTTGACACAAATGGAGAAATGCTGCAAGTCTAATTTTTGCTTCTTTTTATAGCCACTTGTGCTCTCTTATAAATAGCACTGCTTTATTTCACACCAATAGTCTGTTTCTAGTACTCCTGAAAGAGGAACTTAATTTTAATATAAGGCCTATGCGATTCAAACCAAGCTCATAGTGCAGAGAACTCTGGGATTGATATATATTATTTTGCAGAATCACATATAGACAATATGATATTTCAGAAAAGGACCCTCTCACTGTAGCATCAAATTAATGTTCAATTTATTTCTTCTTTTATGGGTGAATTGGTTGAATAATGGGGAATCATCAAACAAAGCATTTAAAGCAACTAGAAATTAGGAAACCGTGAGTAATTTCACAAAACAAATATATAATATAGACAATAAATGTTCTATTGGCTAAACTGCTGTGGAAGCATTATTAGCAGCATTATACTTTTCAGGTGCCATATTAAAGGGGTACTTCAGCGCTGGGAAGATGAATCTGTATTTAAACTGGGTCATTAATGTAGTAGAAATGTGAAATTATTTTTGAATTTGGTGCCTTCTAGACTGAGAAAACACAGAAAATGTATTTTTGTCTCATGGGGATGAAAGACAACAATTCCCAGAATGCACTGCTTCACTGCCCTACTCTAGGCACGGCTAGTCGGCTACTGGATTACTGGATCACTTGCCCACCGCGTTCATTTTCAGAAAATCAGTTCAGTTAGAGACACTACAATTAAAAACTGAACGTATCTGTTCGATATAAAGCGAGTGAGCCGATTGAGCGTCACGGCACAAACGCAGCAGGATCAGATTACATTCATCACATGAGCTGAGGTGAGGTAATCGCGGGATTCGCGGCTGCATTCACAGCACGTGAACAGTCTGGCGCGTGTTCAGTTCATGTCTTTGGAAGCTTAACTTTCATAGGAAGTTCATTTTAAAAGTTAAAACACTCACTTTGGTCTCAACCGCTCCGGTTACATGAATCTCCGCAGCTCCGCGAGCCGAGTGCTGTGAGTGTGATGTTGAAAACATGTGGAAACAGCGCCCTCTGCTGGCTGTAGTCTTTAGCCTCTGGCCAAAAACTCCTCCGATGACGCAAAATGACGATATTTGCCTCATCGGAGAAATTTTTCCAGAAATAAAATACATAATTCTCTCGTCTCAGGGTCATATGAGGGGGGAAAGTACGATAATTTGAATATACTCCTGGGTTTCTACTGATACAAAGCTTAATGCTAATCGCTGAAGTAACCCTTTAAAGGAATTCATCCATTTTCCAAATCTCGAACTGGAGGCAGGGAAATACCCTAGACAAATATCCCGTCCATCACAAGAGTAGTTCACCAAAAATTCAGTCATAATTTACTCACCCAGATGTCACTCTACATCCCTCGCGAGCTACCAGAAGCTTGTGGGCTGATAGGAGGTAGCTCGCCAAGACTTTTCATCTAATCAGAGTGAGCTAATATAGACAGGTGTGTGTCCCCCACTCTCGCTCATTGTCTTTGTAGTCTCTGCCGTGTCACTATATGAGGACACGAACGCATAAACCGTCACTTCATGAGAATTTACCGCTTCATTTGAGAAAGCGGTCATATCATGAACACAGACGCTCAAAGGTCTTCACGGCAAAATAAAAGTTTGGTTTAACGTGAAGAAATTGACAGAATATATTAGGCTACTCTTGTACAGTAGATTTAGCTACATCTCTATGTAATAATAATACATAGTCTCTCTATTAATAATAATATGAATAATTATGCCTAGATGGTTGCTTATTTTTCACTTGATCTTTTTTATAAACAATGTTTACTTTTAAGCATACAGCCTTTAAATGTGTATGTATTATTTACGTATAATGATTATCATCATAAATAAACTTATTGATATAATAGATTTTTTTAAATAGTTAAATTAAATAAAAATAAAAAACTATTTGCTTGTGGTTTGAAAATGGTAAAGAGTACCGTTAAAAATGTTATGGTATTGGTACCGACTACTGGAACTACTACTACACTCTTTCAGGTGTAAAACAGTTTGGATAGTTGTTAATATGAGAATTATGATGCATTATTTAAGAGTTTTAAGTATTATATAACATGTAGCTCTCGGCGACTTTCATTTTTAAAAAGTAGCTCTCAAATGGTGACCCCTGCTCTAAACCATATGGCTGTGTTTTCCTTTGATAAAATACAAAAGGAAATGGATGCCAGATGATGATGGTGACATTAACTTTTTTGCTCACCAGCCACTGTGGCTAGTTGTTTTCCAAAGATAGTGTATTTTCACTGGCCACAATTTTGAAAAACTGCCATATAGATATTGTTTAATATTATCTCATGCTTTGGCAGCAGGTATATTATGCTGCTGTCACTTTAAGACCTGACACATGGATCCATTATACTGTTACACGTTTTCTTTTTCATCTGTTTGTATTCACTTAAAACTCAACTGGCTGTGTTTACGTGAATACTCGCCAAGACCTGCATTTTGACATTGTATTTGACTGTTTAAGCACAATAAGCAGCGAAAAAGAACTCAATTTAGATCTGAGAGGCGGCTTTATGGTGTGACACTTTGGGTGTTAGCAAAATTATGCAGTCCAACACCAAAATTCAATCCCTGAAACCCCAACAATATTCATCCAGAGCAAATGAGGGGAGGCGGGTTTGTGTGACTCGCTGTCGGAGAGCTTCAGTATCGATATGTAACGAAAAATCTATATTTTTGAGAACACTATTGCACTTTTTCTATTGCCTTTCTAAAAAGACTACAATTTAAAAATATATATTAAATATATAATTCAACCCGGCATTGCTGAAATCCAGTCGCATTTGTCAAGTCCTACACCCAACACATTTAATTAAAAATAATTAAATCTCGGCAACATAAGCCGTTCAACTGTTTGGCTTTTGGACAGATTTGACCAGTCTTGGCACAGTGAAGTTCGAGTTGAGCCAGAGCAGGTGGAGTCCAAGCTCGATGGAACAGCAGGGACTTATTACTTTATACTTGACATGTGAGCCCATTTGTAAATAATACAAGATGTGCAGCTAAAGGGGATATTTCTGGATCGTGAGCTAATAAATGATCCGAAATATAATGGCGATGCAACCATCTTGAGTTTATCGAGAACGGAATGCCGTCAAGACATTTTAAATAAATTCTGACTAAATTTTCATATTTCACTCTCAGAAAAAAGGTACAAAAGCTGTCACTGGGACAGTACCCTTCACAACGGTTCTAATATGTACCATTTAGGTACTAATATTTACACTTTGGGAACCAATATGTACCTTTAAAGGTACTAATATGCACTCTTTAGGTACAGAGGTGTAGCCCCAGTGACAACATTTGTACCTTTTTTTTCTGAAAGTGTTGGGTGAACTATCATTAATCACATTACAGAGATTGAGCTTTGTTTTGAAACTATCAGTACTCAAGAAGAGCCATTATTAATCAGCCTTTGTTAATTCAAATCTCAGTGAACACATCTGCGTTAGGCTATTTTTGCTTTTCCACACACTAAGGGAGGGAATGGGCTGCTTCTGCGGGAGAGAGCAAAAGACAGGAAGCGTGATTTGACAGTCTGATTACAAGTCAGGAAGAAAGGATGGAGGAAAAAATCGGTTTATACCTCAAATATTCAACATAATGCTCTACCTACATTCTTGCAAATCTCCAAAAACATACAAAAAATTATATATATATATATATATATATATATATATATATATATATATATATATATATATAAATAATTACAAAGAAACGGCTAATTAAATGTATCGCATTAAAGAGACACTTTGATTTAGAAAGACTGAAATTGTATTTTCGTGTAAAATAATCCAACTTCTAAAAATAATTGTTGGTGACACTTTATTTTACAGTGTCCTTGCTATACATGTTACATGTAGTTACTACAGTAAAACTGTGCATAATTACATGCACCTAACCCAAAACCACATCCTAACCCTATCCTTATATTAACAACATTAATTATTGTTACTTGGTACTTAAATGTATAATTACACTGTAACAAGGAAACCTTCAAATCAAGTGTACCTAAACATACAATTTACTGCACTTTCCAGCTGAAATATACACTAGTGGGAGTAAAATACCAACAACTTTTATTCCTTTCCACATAAATTATCATTTCAAGGGCATATGATCGATTGATAAAGACTTATTCTTGCACCGTGACCTCAAAACACTTTTACCATAGTGTATGATTTGTAAAATAATATATTGATGTTTGCATCACATAATCAGCTCTGTACGGATTTTCTGATGTAGTAAACTTGCTCGGTAAGTCACCTGTTAAAGTACTGCACTTTTGACGTGGAGCACAAGACAGTTGCTTCAGCAAATGCATTCTTACATAGTTTTTGCCAGATTCACGTTGATCAGTGTTATATAGCTACAACTTTTTACTTTGGAAGTGTTGTGAAACATGCAAGAAGCAATGTGATTTAATTTTGCAGGATTGTCACACAGGTACTTTTTTCTACTGAGCCTAATGCTGCGTTCACACCAAACGCGAACAGAGCGTCAAATTCGCGTCTATCGCGTCTAGTTGGACGCTTGAACATTTTGAATCCATTTGCGCGTCTACTGCGAATTGGACGCGCATATATATTGAGCGTTTGAAGCTAAATAGATTCCTGTGTAAGGCGCTCCAGGAGTGATCGATAATAGTATTTATAAAAGTATAAGTAAAAGGTATAAGAAGCTTAACAAGAAATAAAGCAAACAATTCAGTCAAACATATAGAGTCAGTGCTAGGAGGCTACAACGGTAATGAAACTTCACATTGCTCTGTCAAAAGGATTTGGCAGGCAACAAATTATAGATTCATAACACCAAAGATCGCCCGTTAGATCAACACGACACAAATTACATCTCATGTTTAACCAGTACAGAGACATCAGAGCCAGCGGCAGACGTCAGAAGGACTAGCCGAGGAAAGACTGCTCTCTCCGGGGTTAACGAGCGCTGGGCGCCTGCTGATCGATTGGATCTCAAAACTCTGGAAACGCCAGTCTTGTGACACAATAACAGTGGTATTTTTAAATTACTCTGGGTTTCTCATTCGTCACTTCACGTGACAGCAGCAAGCCGGCTCCTGATTGGATAACACGGCGCGAATTGACGCCAAAGTTCAGATTTTTCAACTCGGACGTCAGACGTGAATTCACTTCAAATGCGTATTTCGCTAGACTCTCAAAACGTGTCAAATTTGCGTCGTGAGGCACAGTCACATCCACCACGGTGCGCTAAATGTGTCTATTGCTATTAACTAGAAATTTTACCTCAAAAAACGTATTAATAGTTAGGTATTGGGAAGGATTAAGGGATCTAGAATATGGACATGCAGAATAAGGCATTAATATGTGCTTTACAGGTATTAATAAACAGCCAATAGCCAATAGTGCTATGCATGCTAATAAGCAACTAGTTAATAGTGAGAATTGAACCCTAAAATAGTGTTTTTTTCATGCATGCATTCTAAATAATTTATTCAATTACATCACAATTCCAGTACGTTCCATCAGTGTGTAAGTACTGTTATAGTAAATATACTGGCAGGTGGCACGTTCCACACACACACAGGTGGTACACCCGACTGAGAGAACATAAAACACAATCCAATCAGCTCTGCCTCTATCACTGCAAACCACAAATCACAGCAAGATCAGCCATGTGGGGTCAGTGGGAAAACGAGAAAGAAACAGCATGCGATGATGTTATAATGAGTAAAAAAAGCCATAGTGAGTGCAAAGAGCTGGGAATTAGGGAAGCTACCAGTAGTGAAGTGAAAAGCATTTAAAAATGGATAAGAAATGCTAGATAAAAATTGTTTCGTTTATGTCTGCCACAGTATTGCAATAATCGCACAAGAACAAAAAAATTGGTATGTGGCCCCTTTACTCTAGAAAATTACTATAATAGACTATAAAATAATGGAAGTAATTAAATATTGCACTTACAGAAACAGGATATTTTCTGGGTTTTTAATATACTGGGTTCATAGAAAAAAGGCAAAAAAATTTAAAAGAAAAATAATTACATGCATACTTAGCCAGATTGTGTTTAAAAACCAAAGGACCTAAGTGAAATGAAATCCCTAGCCAGTGAAAACCATCTTGGAAAAACTACATTTCATTACTGTAAGTTACTTAATTCATCCTTTTTTCTTACAGGCATTCAGAGCTATTTCCTGAACAAACACTTCAACAATATAAAAAAATAAAAAAACACATTTCAAGTCTCTCAGCTGGCGTATTCAGTCTTGTAAAGTCTTGTCACATCCTGACAACCGTCTCCTTGTGACAGGACAGGAAGTGACATGTTTAAACAACTGACATGAATATCCAACAACGGCATGGCCCAGTGAGAAAGTGACATCACATCAGCACATGTTGGAACATCTTTGATGAAGACTGAATCATGATTTAGCTGACAATCAGCTGCTCTCTGTGTCTAGTGAAGCAGATGCGTTTGGCAGACTGTGACTCAACAATTTATTAGTGGGTTTGAAATGCAATTGGTGTGTCATACTGGGGGATTGCAAAATCTGTGAGAGCTGAGCAATAAAAAGCAGTATAGTGACTCACGGTATCCTTAGCATAGCTGCGGTCTCTATTTAAAGTATATATGAATGTACAGTATAGAGATGATCTTCTCAGGCCTGGCACTGCCAAATTTATATTACACATTTCAACTTATCATCTTTGCAACTATGGAGGCATCTGAAGAGAGCTATCAGTAAGCATTCCTATTTATTCATTTCAATGGCAGTTGCTCAATTCTGGATATATCATATTAACATAAAAATAAGCAGTTATAATACAATTTGATTAGATGGTGTAATGCACCAGATAATGTAGTGTTGAATCCACATGAACCTTTTTAGACATAATTACTGCGAAACAATCAGTTGTATGAAAGTGCAACTCCCAAGACTATCGATGTAAAACAGGATTTTGAATGTATAGATTTGAAGTAGGGTAAACTTACATTAAACAAATGAGTTCAATCAAATTAACTTTCTTTTTCTTTCAAGTTGAAAAAAAGACACATTTTAAGAGCAACTATTATGCAAAATTCACTTTTATAAGGTGTTTGAACATAAATGTGTGTTGGCAGTGTGTATACACAACCACCCTATAATGGTAAAAATCCACCCTCTCCTTTTTTTTAATCCCCATAAATCATAAGCAGTGTTGCAGAACAAGCCGTTTCCAGATTCCTGCAGTGTGACGTCGCACTGCAGAGGCCCCGCCCACACATGTTGATGGACACTGACATACTAGCACAGACCCCTCCCTCAGAAAGCTGTAGCTGAGCTGTTCACAGTCCGCCATGTTTATCTCCTCACCAGAGCATTAACAACAGCATTCAAGTAAAAAGTGTTCTTATTAAAGCTACTAAAGTTCAGTCAGTCAAGAGCAGTGAGTGAATTTCTGTTTATCTTCTGTTGTTTGATAGAGAACTAGTCTAGTTTAATAGACTACTCATGGATGTGCTGACATCCAGCTCTGTGCGCATGCGACAGGAGCATGTGTGTGTGTTCAAGTTGAGAGTGATAAGGCTTTAAAACGCATACAGATGATAATATTTCATGATGATGGAGAACTGCAATGTCACATGAACGTGTCTGCGATAGAGATGATCATTAAAACAAACAGATATCATGTTTCAGTTTTCATTCCGTGTTCACTGCTGTGAACGAGATGTGTAGGCTCCGCCCTCTCGGGTGGGAAGCAGCAGTTCATTTGCATTAAAGGAGCCACACACAGAACAGCTCATTTTTCTTCAACCCCAAAATTGCCATTTTAAATGATCTGTTAGGAATTTTGATCTGAAACTTCACAGGCACACCCTGGGGACACCTGAAACTTATATTAAATATTGTAAAAAGGGGCATAATAGGTGCCCTTTATGTAATCTGAATTGTTTCATTGTTTGAACTTGTTTCTTTTAATTTAGACAAACTTAAATTTACCTGAAACTGAGCTGGGAGTTATTTTTCCCAGCGTGCTTTGCCATGACACTTGAAAGGTGTGTGTGTGTGTGTGTGTGTGTGTGTGTGTGTGTGTGTGTGTGTGTGTGTGTGTGTGTGTGTGTGTGTGTGTGTGTGTGTGTGTGTGTGTGTGTGTGTGTGTGTGTGTGTGTGTGTGTGTGTGTGTGTGTGTGTGTGCATCCCTCCTCCTTTCCTTCCCCTCCTGCTTGCGTTCAATCGGGGGCAATCGGAGCTTGAGTAGAATATCCTCTCTGAGCCCCTCTATTGCAGACAGCGGGCCAAATCTGTTGCGCTAAGATTATATGGGCACATGAACTTGTGAATGCTAATTTAGAAGAGTTTTGGGGGGGGGTTACCATCATGGTGACGAGTAGTAGGACAGATAAATGTTAAATAGTATGCATTGTCCTCACTCAGCAATTGCTATGCTATGCTAATGTTATCAAAGCACTGTGTTACCCATTAGCACGTTAGCACACTGACTTAGCAAGTTAAAGCTAGCCAAGTTTCCACTACTAAATATATTTGTTGAGATTACATGATAATTTAAAGTTAAAAGTACAAATTATCTTACATATATATTTCAAGTTAAGAGCAATTAAAAATAAAAATCTGCCAGTTCTGCTTACTTAAACTTTATCTCTTTTTTTTGTTGTACATGACTTCCTGTGCATGTTATTGCAAAGGCAAGAGAATATTTGATTTTGTAATCGTTGAGCAAATTGTAGTTATTGATTAATACATTGGTATCAGGTATGGTGTGCGTAAAGTTAAGATAGTATTAACTATCTTAAATGAAAAGTCAAACGTGGGTGTAAAGCGCCCTAGATTTTGTCTTTTTTTTACTCACCTATCACATAATCACATATCACATTGCAAAAGTAAAACAAGTTAAATTCCAACTCATTTTACATTTTAGTTCAATCCCACCCTCCAGAGATGTAAGGAAAGTCAGCAAAATCACTGACATAAATAATTATTGCACAATGCTATATTATGACTTCAAAACACTTTTACCTGCATGATTTACAAACTAATACATTTTGATGTTTGCATCACATATCCAGCTCCCTATGTATGGCTTCTCTGTTGTAAACTTGCTTGATATCTGGTACGCACTTTAGATGCCGAACGCTCAGGTACCCATGAAACAAGAATCGCAACTTTCATTAAAACAGATCAAAACTTATACAAGCAAGCTAAACTTGCATGGCTGTTTCAGAAAATGCTCTTTTATCTCACTTTTGCTTTTGATAACACTATTGGTTGGGTTTAGTGTAAGTGGCATGCTATTTTCAAACGCGATAGCGCATTAATCTTTAAGCAGGACTCGCAGAATATTTCATTTCCGGACTGCGATACATAATAAAATGATTCCATCTGTTTCAGAGAAAATTGAATTAGCTTACTAGACATGTCACTTGGAAAGTGCCATGAAACGTGCAAAAAGCAATGAAATATCATTTAATATCAAAATAATATCAAACCTTCCATGTCCAGAAAAGAGTGCCCATTAGCAAAGGTTAAAGGAACACGCAGACTTTTTGGCACTTTGGCTTATTCAACGTATCCCACAGAGTTAGAAAATCCATACAAACCTTTTTCAATATTCTGGCTCAAAACGATTTAGTTCTGGATTTTGTTTCGATACCAAGTAAAAATCCTCTGACAATTCCTCAAAGTCAGCCATGATCAACAGTCACGTTAGTTACTAGCTACCTAGTCACGTTGGTTTTGTTGATGGACAACAAATCACTCCGCAGAAGTAGCAGTGCTTCGCCTTCTGAGAAAATAGTCCCCAGTATATATACATTTATAAGATGGCTGTGTCTCTAAGCTTGTGATTTGTACACGCTGTGACTATCCACATCACAACATGTAAATAGGAAAGTGTTGGCGTTATTTTGTCACTTATTGAGCAGTTGGCTATAGCTGGAGCCATTTACCTCCAGTCTTTGTGCTAAGCTAGGCTAGCTGTGGCCTGTGGGTGCATCAGACAGAGTTATGGGAGGCACAGAGATGAAAATGGTATGTATGGACTTTTCTAACTTTGTGGGATACGGTGAATAAGCCAAAGTCCCAAAAAGTCTGCGTTTTCCTTTCATTTTTGCCCTTAAGCAAGCAGATCAAATACTGAGAGTCTTGCGTCAGCCAAACAACTGACATTTAAAAAAAATTGGAATAGCTCTCTCCTAATTTAGCTCCGTAGTTGACTTTGTCAGAACATGAAAATAAAGAGTTACATGAAGCAGACTGAAGCCATGCAGAACACTTTTACAATTGTATTCCAGTGTGGTGAAGTGTATCTTATGCCATTTCCCCTTCTCCATTTTGATTGATGGGACCACATCAGCTCTTGACTGGCACACTTCCACAATATCCATGTCAGCTCTACTTCCTTGTCTATCAGTTTCTCTTCTGAGGATACTTTCTCATTTCTTTTTCAATTTGAATTTGCATAGGGTTCTACGATACTTGCTGCTGGATTATAGACTTCTGTTGTTTGCAGGGACTTTGAAGATTTCAATTATCATTCACTGCCTGTTTCTGGATCCCGTCCTAACATGAAATGTGCAGACAAGTCAAGTGAATCCATTTCTCATGTATTAGCGTGGCACAATCTGGCTTGAGTTGGCAAACACAAGGGTAAGGACCACTGCACTTCTCCAGAGAGTTTGCAAATGTGCCACACATACTGTGGGACAGGTGGCAAACATGCCTTACAAATTATTATTAACATATGCCATTCACAGTTGAGAGACTACAACAAGCCATAGCCTATAATGTAGCAATATAAAACACCCAAGTCAGGATCATTGGAAATACAGGCCTGTGGCGACATTTCTGCAAAAAAATTATATTGCATTGCTTTTTATATGTTTTGCGACACTTTCAAAGTGAAACGTCCATTGAGCACTAAAAGCATGTTTTAAAAAAAATCCAAAACAGATTAATGTGAATCTTGCACCATTTTATTTTATTATGTAGGTAGTTACATGTACCGTGGCAGTTCAGAATGTTACATTAAACCCTGATACCGTTAACAAAAGTTGAATTGTGGGTTCCGTCGAGTCGCTTCACTCGCGTTGCAAGCGGCAGAAGTTGAAGATTTCTCAACTTCTCAAGCGCCAACGGAGGCGTCATCCAATCAGATCGCCCAATGCAAATACCCTAGAGCAGGCGCTAGCCAATTGCGTTCATGCAATCCTAGAGCAGACGTGTGATTGGCTGTTGTCACTATAACGGCCAAGCTTCAGCCACGCCCTCCGTCAAGCGTTAACGCCGAAGCCCCGTGTGAATGCAGCGTTAGTCTTTGAGCTCTTTTACAATGACTTTTGTTTCACAGGACCCATCCCAAGTTCTCCACATCGCAAGTGCAATGACATAGCAAGTTTACTACATAAGAAAAACCATACATATGGAGCAGTCAACGTGATATATACCTCAAAATGTATTATTTTACAAATAATGCACAATGGTAAAAGTGTTTTGAGTGTTTTGAACATAATACTGTGTGAAAATAAATCTTTATTACTTGATAACCTGCCCAGAATTAAAGGTAGCGGTGTTTTACTGCCATTAGTGTTCATTTTAACTAGGAACTGCAGTGAATTGTATGTATAGGTATGTTTTTGCAAAAATTTTAAATATCCATATAAACTCTTTAACCTATGAGTAATTACTACAAAATGACTATGTAATTACACAAGTCATTTCACAGACAAGCACTGGAAAGCACAGTTGTACCACTAACTGCCTCACATAGATTTCATAAACATATTTCAAAGATGCAAATACAAATTTGGACTAATTGTAGAAGCCTGTAAAAATCAACAGTGATTCTAACAAACACGTTTTAGTTAAATTTGCTTAATGTCTTAATTGTAAAAATCTAGTAATCTGTACTATTCACATACTATACCTTGTTTACTCAAGTTAAGATTAATTGATTGGTTTGAGTCACCATTATGGTGATCAGTGTTCCCTTTGGTTGGGCACTTGGAACATTCATATTATTGTAATTTTCTTCCTATTGATGCAGCGATGCAACAAGTAATCACAGTTATTTGATTCCAAAGGAAGGTAAGTAATAAATAGGTTGCTTTTAAAAGTTAACTACGCTATTTTAACTAGCATATAGTAAATGATTTATACAGAAATTAAGTCAACCTATGTAATACTTCCCTTCATGTCTTAATGATTGTTTATCATTTATAATTATTGTTAACACTTATGTCATAAACACCTTGTGAAGCTTTTAATTGGGTTGATATAATCCCTCTATATTTGTAACAATATCTTGCAGTTGATCATGCTTGAGTCACAAACAAACCTCAACATTCAGTATGCAAAACACAAAAATGGTAGCTATACTAATTCAAGAGTCAACCTAAAGTAAAAGATCAAGTACTCTCTACAGTTCTTTTTTAGTTATTAGAACTCTTGTGTAAGTGAACTATGCTAACTAAGCATTTGTAAGCACAACATACTATTCCTCTTTCACTTTACTTGTTTGTTTTTTTAAGGCAATCGGTTTGCAGGCTTTTTTAAGAAAGTCTAACTAATTCGATTTTACAGTGTGATAAACACTTGTTTTGTGCACTGGTAAAAACCTGTGCATTCATAAATTGTGTAGCAACTAACAAATCATTTGCTTTCAGATTGAATTGCTATTTTCATGTGCAATATGCATCAGACTTGAATGCTCTGTGGGCAGCAGAGACTATGAAATAATCCATAGGAAATTCTTTAATCTCTAAGTTGTTTCTTAGTCAGCAATTAGAGAACAAATAGAGACTTTCTCCATAGAAATCGTCTATGTATGCAATCAAAAGTAAGAGATTTTAATTAAAATTCTTTGCTTGTGCTGTATTTTACAGCGCTAAACTTTTTGATGACTTATTTTCTATTTTTATTTCCTCTACAGAATTTTAAAAGTAGTTGATCCTTAAAAGAACTGCAAAACAGCAACCTCCGACCAATACATTTTTCCTCTAGGCAGTTACTTTCAGCTCCACTACCACTTGCAAAATCAACTTCATCCAAATCAGCGACCAAATCAATCTTCATTAAGTTCATATTGACACAGTCTTGGTGAGGCGCTTGGTCACAGAGGGTCGAAAGCACCACTGCTCCCTTCAGTGTTCAACATTAACCATTAGACACAGCAGTGGGACGGTTTATTGACTCACAGCTTCCTCTCTGCTCCTTTAGCCATGAGCTATCTCACAACAGGCCATTAGTAGGAAAGAAGGAAGTGCAACAGATAAAGTGTAAACCTGCAGTTGAATCAGGCAGCTTGGTGACTGGGGAGGTTGAGCTTTAGTTGGAGGACACTTCACTGCGGTAAAAGTGCCCTGCTCATTAACTTCACTTTCCCTCATGAGAACTCTCAAGGGACCCAATTTGAGACAGAGAAATGGCAAGATATTAGGACATCTTTCTTTAAATATTTATTTTTCTGTCCGTCTCGTACTTTCTCACTTCTCACCACTATTCATCGGCTATCTGGACTTCTTACAAAGTAGCAATTTAATACCACAGTAATTTAACTAAAAATAGCTCAGTGCTTAAATAGCCCAGCCAGACATTCATTTTGGAAGACGTCCATTTGTTATGGGGGTAAAGTTTTTTTGTTTTGTTTAGTTTTTTTCCAAACATGAACTCAACTCAGTAGATACAAGGTCAATGTGTATCCATGGTAAAAAATGGGGAGAGGGGAGGTAGAACTTTTTTTAAAATATAGCTTAAAATGCATGTACCAGGTCTTAGCAATGTAATACCTGTATTCATATTAATTTCATTTGGGGGGTTTTAAATTTTTATGGTAAAGGCTATTTACACAAAGTGCAAATAATGACACATGTTATTGAAGTGTAAATAGTTTTACATGCTACTTATTGTAAATATTGGCGGATACAATTTGCACCTCAGAGCAATGTAGTCCATTATAATACAGTATGCAATAATAATAACTAATTCACTGTGTATTTTTTTAAATCGTGATTGAATGCTGCCTTATTGGGACCCTCCAACACAATCTCATGGGAAAATGTAACTATTTTACAAGGTGGTGTGAAAAAAAAGTATTTTTAGAAAACAACTAAGCATTAAGGTCCACCCCTAACTAAAGTGCCCCACACTTAAACATAACTACCACTGGGGTGTAAGCAGAAATTTACAAATGAGATTAAATTAGCCACCAATTCACCAAAACCTAACACAACTGCCATAGGATTGTTATTTTTCGGATATTTTCTTCATTTTTTGTTTAAAAGAATCAACTCTCTAAGCTGATTTGTCATGAGAAATGGGGAAAAGACTCAAACATCAAAAAGTAAATCCAGTGCTCCATTCTCTAACACCGGTGTTCCAGCTACTAGCTTGATTTCTTTTGTAACTTGGCTCAACTATATATTATTTCATTTACCAACCAAAACAAAAAAAACTCAGGTCAGTCTTTTTTTATGTAAAACTCCATAGACTTACATTGAAGGAGGAACCTGAGCCAGATCTAGAGATTAGAACATCATAGAGACTTGGAGGTGAGCCAGTAAGTGATCTTGAATGTGCCGCATCAGCTGCAATAAACACTTATACTTCTGTACACACCATCAGGCAGTTAAAGTGCTTCCAAACACTGCACTGCATTGCAGGTGAGCATCTGCCCTCTCTCTATTTAACAGTCATTCAATTGAACACTTTTCAATTGGCTCCCAAATCTCTAGACACTATGTGAATGAAAGATTTATTCAGGAGAAATAGCTATTGCTTCCAAGGTGCATTCTTCCATCAGTGAAAGCTTATGAATAGCATTAATATGGATTGGTTCACCACATCAGACAAGTATGCTGGTAAACTAACTTCCTTTTTCGTACAACCTGACCCATAAGTGTGTTTGAGGAGCCCGATCTCACGAAAATGCGTATAAATAGTACGAGTGTGCAATCTCGTAGAATGTATACGCCAAAATGAGTTTTAGGCGTGCATATGGTATGCCATTTTTGGCGTGCATATGATCACGCACTTTATGGCGTATTATCGTCTGAACCCCCACACCCCACCCTCACCCTACCCAAAAGAGTGTCATATACACGCCATAAAGTGCGTATCATGCACGCGAAAAACTGCATAGCATATGCACGCCAAAACTCATTTTGGCGTATACATTCTACGAGATTGCACACTCGTACTATTTATACGCATTGTCATGAGATTGTGTTGGTTTGAGGGAGTCGTCCGATTACATATCAAACTGATATGACAGCATGGTGAGAAACCACAAAAAAATTCTGAGCTTTGATGGCCAGCTTCTTCGTTTAAAAGTGACCCATATCAGACAGCTGCATTTCCACTATACACTTGGTAGACATATACTGAACTGGAAACGCTTAGGCCAAAAAATAAATTGAAAGCGAGATTTGCAATGGATGCAGACAAAATTATAATACAAGCTTTTGCTCTCCGCTCCATCTTTAAAGGTCAGCAAAACATTGGGCTGAGGCTTCGTCCTCCAATGCGCCATTAAAAATAGTCATGTGATTGCCGTTGGTGTCCACCTTAGTTGACGTCATTCGCCACTGTAGCTTTTTCAATGACGTACATTGCATTAACAGGGGAATATCCGATCTCTCCGCTTACATGGCAGATGCAAATGCACGTATCTGATTCATATCAGAATTGTTTCCTCATATGAATGAGGCTAGCCTGGATGCCAGCCGAATTTAGCCCCGCCCACAATTTTTTTTGCTCGAGCAATTCGGTCTGGCCTCGATCCATAGAGGAGTTATTATGCCCGAACAGAAACTGTTCGGACCAATGAAATTGTCAGGGTGGGCTTTAGACAGTGATGGACAGATGATCAACAGTAACCAGTAACAGTAACAGTAATCATCCACGTCATCGAAGGCGCTTGGGTTGAATTTGCTCTTATCCTAAACGGAGAACTTGTTCTTATATGCATTCACCTTCACTATTTCTCTCAGAAACGATGATCGTGTTGGTAAGTACTCTGTGTATCCTTAAATTATTTTATTACAATACTGGCAAAGATCGTTTACACTCATCTTTTTCTTGTAACGTTACTTAATCCAGCACGCGTGCAGACAGGGTTGCCAAGTTTTTTTGCAATGTCTCCACAGTTGCTACTCAAAACTATAGCCCAAAACAATAACTTTCCAGGGGGATCTCCGGAAAAAAATGGCGTTTGGTTGGCAAAATATGTTATTTTGGCAAGGTTGCCTGCTGAAATTCGCAAATACTATTTAATTGGCTCCCAAAACTCAAGACATTATGTGAATGAAAGATTTATTCAGGAGAAATGGCTATTGCTTCCCAGGTGCATTCTTCCATCAGTGAAAGCTTATGAATAGCATTAATATGGATTGGTTCACCACATCAGACAAGGATGTTGGTAAACTAACTTCCTTTTTCGTACAACCTGACCCATAAGTGTGTTTGAGGGAGTCGTCCGATTACATATCAAACTGATATGACAGCATGGTAAGAAACCACAAAAAAATTCTGAGTGGATCTCGTCCTAGAGTGTTCAAACTGCATCTACTAAACCCTGCATAGTACACTGGTACTGTCAGGCCATTTTTAAGGTTATTTCAATGCTTTGTCAAGTCAACATTTAAAGTCTTTATGGACTTTTGTAGTTTATAATGAATTAAGACATGTTTATTTATTTTAAAGGGTTTCACCCAAAAATGTTAAATGTGCCATATGTTTACGAACCCCACGTCATTAGAAAATGTAAGTATTCAATTCATAACATTTCACTAAAACCTAAAATAGTTACGCATTTTCACGAGAGTTTCTGAAAATTCGCGTTCCTGGGTTTATATAATCACATAATTGGGGTCGCTTCAACCCGCGGACATGGAGAAAAACACGGACTTGGCAACACAGTGCAGTTGAGTTCTGTTTACATTTGACAACTAACGTTACGCGTTGCTCCGTTGCTCTGATTGGTTGTGGGTCTATCCAATTGAGGTCTTTCCTGGCTCGGTTGAAACACGCCCCATAATCACAGCTCAATGGAGCGGTACCAGACTCATATTCTGACTAGAATTGAGTATGGCCACGCCAGGCCAGAGCCATATAGAGTGAGAGTTGCGACAATGGAAGTTCAAAACGCTTGATAGTCACGTGATTCATGTAGACCTCGAATAGTTCCAGGAAGTGCTTTGACGGGCAAATCAAATTGATAGTCACAGTGACAGAACTGCGCTTTTTGGTAATTAATAGTCAATAAATGCATTGATTTTCAATAATTTTATTACACATCGACATGTGTATGTAGCATGAGTATGTAGTTACAGCGATGTTGTTTTTAAAATATATATTTTTTTAATGATGAATAATCTACACAAGCAGACTTTAATGTACAAGTTATTTTGATTAAAATGTGCTGATCATTTAAAATCTTACTGATTAAACGTCTTACCTTTTAAAAGTGCATCTCAAGCGGTCTGTTCTGCTGTAACTCTATAGCGGCTGCTACTTCCGGGGAACTATTGAGAGTCTCCACGAGCTGCCATTGCTGTAAAAAAAACGTTCCATTGGAGTCTATGGAGTTGTCGCGACTCTCACTCTATATGGCTCTGCGTCAGGCTAGAATGAGGCTAAACTAAAGAATATCGGAATCCATGTGCTTTTTCCTGCTTACACTTTAGTGTGTTTCTGGTTGTAAGGGAAATATAACCTTGTTCAGCTTCCCAAATAACCCAGCATTAAGGATACAGTGGATGCAGTTTGTTTTTCCGGAGCAGCAACGGAGTTCTGCAAGTGTGTTTGTTTGTTCCCGGTCACGGGTCGAAACTGCATCAAACGTCTGTGTTTTGTTGGCAATCGACGCGAAAGTGCATAGGCCTATAATGTAAACAACACGAACGGATGGTGAATAGAAAGTTATCCAGGGAGGGATAATGCCACTAATGTATTTAGTGTGCGTGTGTTTTCATAGGTGTTGTTTTTGTGTGGTTGTGTGCGTTCTCTCTTTAGCTCCGCCCACTGCACGCCTACACGAGTTCGGCTGCTTATCAGTCGGAAGCTTATCAGTCTTTTATAAATGTAATAAAACTAAAGACTTTTTTGAGATATGAAGGATGCAGTGCTTCTCAAGATTAACATGAGATTGTCTGAAACTGATTATAAACAGATTATTAGCGTCTCAGCTTTGTTAACTCTATTTTTGCTGCTGGCTTTTTTGACTGAAATCTCACCCTAGAATAAATCATTCTGTAAAGTATATATTCGTATTAATCTTTGTTCACATATATATGTTTTTTCAATACATAAGAGAACGAGGTGAAAAGACAAATCATTCATAAAGAGGTTGTGGTGACTCTTGAACCAGGAAAAGGTGGGAAGAGCTTTTCACATTTCAAAGCATGACTCAGGAAGCAATTGTCTCACTTTCTAAACACATTCAGCCACGCACAAATATACACACACACCTGAGATTGTCTTTTCTTTTTAAAGCCTGCCTGCGAAAGCGGGCATGTCTGCACATCTTCCTGCTGTGGCCTCTGTTCCCATGACAACAGCACGACAAGCCAGCAAGGTCACAGGTAGCGGCAACACATGAAATCAGTTTGAGACTATGTGCCAAAGGAAAGAAGGTCAGACGGAGAAATTAAAGTAAAAAAAAAAACAGTGATTAAGAAAAATTTGCAAGTGGGGGTTCTAATTACTAGTGCATTGTGTGTTCATTAACCTCTGTGTTTTGAGTGGGCATTTCACAGCACCTGAAAGATGACCTTTAACTCTGTGTAATTGCTCTGTTTCAGTGTAACACCTGACCATATCATCATGAAAGACAAACTGTTTTACTTCTAGATGGTCTCGTCAGAATGCATTAGAGACTGTATGGTTGGATGTCTATATAAATGCGTTTTTACCAGAGCTGGACATTAACATACGCCAGCCCGAATAGGCCGAATCGCTTCGTACGACACACAACAGAAGCGTTTTCTCGTGCGTGCTCTCTCTCTCTCTGTCGCACGTGCGATCAGTTCTCCTTGCGCCTGAATAATCAAATACACGCGCACACAGATTTCAAAATGTCCATCGTGTGGAGTATCTCGCATGAACACATTCGGTTATGGCTTAAGTGTACATAAACCATGCATTCAACAGCCCAATTAAATCCTGTCTGTCATTAATATTAATCAAACATCTACAGATGTTAAATACTGATGTTAAAAATTGTATTTACTATTGTTTTTGTAATTTGCTAATTTGCTTATTTGTTCTTTTATAGTATGAATTCAGGGTGATTGGGGCACTTTTTCCAAGTCATCTCAATGGCAAAAAGTGTCCCAATCACCCTGAATTCACCCTAGCCTGACAAAAATAACACATATCATATTCAATTTCTCATATTAGCCTATGCTCATATTGCCCACCTGCACACCCACATGAAAAAATATTATAGTATATTATAGTAAAATTACTCTAGTAAATACTGTAGTGTTTTTTAACCATACTATAGTAAATATACTATAGTAAATTAACAAAGTGTAGTAAATACTATAATGTACTACAATTTACTGTAGTATCTTTACTATTGTATGGTTCAAAAAACACTATAGTATATTTTACTATAATATACTATAGTATTTTTTCATGTGGGCATACCAGCTGATATACAATGTAGTCTTGACTTGGGTGGTCACTCTGCATTTGAAAGTTTGAAAGGGTTTTAAATCTTCTAAATCAAGTAAAATGACTCAAAAGTAATTTAAGCATGCCAAAGTCAGCTTTAATCATATAACATTTCATTTCCAAACAGCAAAATTGTGGCCAGTGAAAATTCTGAGTGGCTAGTAACTTTGGAAAACCACTAGCCACAGTGGCTAGTGAGCAAAAAAGTTAATTGCATGGCCCTGTTTAATACTTGATTATGATTGGTCTACTACGCCATCCAGCAGTAGGCTATTCCTCGATAACAACCGGTAAAAACTGACAACACAGGCTCATCCGGGCAACTGAAGTCATCGGTATACGCTTGCTAGGAACACTTTTTCTTCAAAGAAGTTTTGCGTTTGGTGAGCTAATAAAATATTAAAACTCAAATCAATATTTTGAGTACAATTCACCCTTCGCCGGGAGTTTGATTGACAGGCGATCTGACCAATCATAATCCGCCATCCACCGAATCCACCATTTTTGTCCGACAAAGCAGTCAAGAGAGTTCGTAGATTAACGTCGGTGGACTTCAAATTAAATAACAGTGTGTACTGACATCTTTCCACGGGTGAAACAACATTCCTTCTGAACTTCATTGATGTTTATTTGATACTATAAATTATAAGGAAGAGATGATCGGTTCACAGTTTTCACCACACATTAAAGAGCCACAAAATGGTATTTATTGTTTAAATTTCTTTTAAAAAATTAGAGTAGAGCTCTGTCCTGTCTATCAGTGCGTTGTCAGTATCCTTTTTGCTCTGTGATGTGTTTTTCACTGCTCTGTGAGGTGTTGTATTTTTTGATTCGACAGCTCAAAAGATTTGTAAAGAACCAATTCTCAGTCACCGAACATAGGCCCTGTTTACACCTGGTATGATGGTGCAATTTGGTCATTCTGATCACAAGTGGACGGCGCTGAATACAGGTGTAAACGGGATCTAAAAATTTTTAGCTTGTCCACTTTCGACCCCTTCCAGAGGTAGTAAAACACATTCGACCGGATTGTTTTTGTAGTGTAAATGCTAATGCGGTCAAATACAGAGACGGATTGAAACACCATGTGTAAACGGGAATGTGTCTCCCTCATCGTCTTGTGATCCGATTGACCAAAACGGCCCGAAATCTCAATACAACATGGCCTTAGTCACGAGTCACGACCCACCAATTAAGAACCACTTATCGATATGCTATTGTACCACTAAATGTTGAACAATTCTCTCTTCAATACAGCATATGTACCTCCTTTCAACAGTCAAGAAAACAGCATTTGTCAAACTATTTTATGGGGGCTTCAAAACGCTTATTCCTGGTTAAATTGTGTGATGGTAGAGTACGCTTAGTATAGGGGTTAAAGATTTGTGTTACAAACACTCTTGTAAGCAAAATAGTGAGAATTCTGTGCAGAGTGGATAAATTGGTTCAATTTTTTTAGCACCCAGCGTGGTTTTACTAATTAATGAGTTGTTAATTTCATTAATTAACAACACTCTGCAAACCCAGCACATTAAATGAACCAACTGTCATAGACAGCAGGAACAAATGCGTTGGGATTATATTCAGTCTGTGCTAAAAGCAGGAGCATGTGACGATGTGAATCACTAAATCTAATGTGTTTCTTCCACCATTAACACTGCTAAAATGGAGGTTGGCATAGGAAAAGATCTGTTGGAGTTTTTAAAACAGACTATATGGACTACTGAACAGAGATCAACCAAACAGATGAATCAATGGGAACGATAAACAAGAACTTACCGGCGTTTTCCTACTTTTTTTTTTTTTTTGCATTGTGAATGATGTAGTTTGTCACTCAACTTATTTATTAGTATATATAATAACATATTGCATTTTTTGTTTATGATCAGTGACTATATTCAGTAGTATTGTATTGTTTTTGTCACCTGTTTTTAATATTCCCTGACGTTAATGAGAGCTGAATGACTGATTATCTGTTCAGTTACTCGGATCATTATGCTAGAATGTGCAAATTAATTAGCATACTACATCTCATTAAAGCGTGCCTAAGTGCCGAGAGGAAGTGGTATTCGATTGAAAAAAGTTAAGAATATGAATACTGTCATGCTTCTCAACAGTAATGGAGTTCCATAAAAAAACGTGTACCTAATTTACAAGTTGAAAAGCAACACATTTAAAATTTGATATACCTAATATTCATAGGTGGTTCTAGTCCTATCCATAAAATGTATCCTAGCAGCACTTAATAGCATTCTAGTCTCTGTACAGGTGTCCCTGTGCATAAATATTTCATGAAATGCTGTTAAGGTTGAATTATGTTGTATTAAGGTGTATTAGTGTAAATTGCTCAGACGTTTAATGCTTCTATCATAGCTGAGATCCTCGCTACACATTCCTTGAGTTTGTTTGGCAAATGTTTTGATGCATTTAACCACTGATAAGAGAACACTGTTGTATTCTCTATAGAGTTTACCATGTTTAAGGGCCCTATCATACAACACAAAGTGTTTTTGCAATGTTTAGCCTGACGCAGCTATCATTTTCACGTCCTGCGCCACGTTGTTCAAAACGCAAATGCACTCGCGCCCATCTGTTCGGCCGTGGGCGTGCTGGTTTGAACGAGGTGTGTTCAGGCGCATTGTTGGCGCATTTCTATTTTGAGGGAACTGAATTGTTTTTTATTTTTTGTGTTATTTAAAGATATACACTGTGCTTATTACACACACATGGACGCACAACAGCACACAAACATTTTTAAACATTAAAAATAAAAGGATTCCTCTCGGGGGAAGGGGTCCGTCTTTCCGCTCGCAAATTCCTCCATGTAATTAGCGAATCCGCCATGGTGCAAGCGCAACTGTCTTTTAAAGGGAATGGGAGATGAGACTCTGATTGGTTTATTGCACATTATGCCCAAAACACACCCATGACTCATTAAGAGACTAGGTACAACCCTTTTGGACCATGCGCCTGCCTGCCGTGCCGACCGTTTTAACGTCGTTATACTAGCAAAAGTGGAAGTGCACTCGCGTCAATGCGCTTCAGACCATGCGCTCTGATCGTTAAAACAGGACACTATATCTCTTCCACAATTCCACAGATTTTTCACCCAAATTTAGAGAGAAAAATAATCTGCAGATTCCTTTACCAAAACCCAGTTATGTGAGATTTTGCATTTATCTAGATTTGGTGGACACTTTTATTTAAACTAACGACTAACTGTGCATTCAGAGTATATCGTTTATCAGCAGCCTCTTTTTGATTTGTTATCTTAAAAGCCACTAGTATCTCTAAATAAGACTCCTACTACTCCTGTCCCCTCGTATGCCGTAATGGCTGTGCTGTGTGTTTATATATGAGGGCCGCAGCTGCTGCTTGTCATGGTGTGTTTCTTGAAGCAATTTTTCTCTCTGCGATTCCCTTCTTTTTGGTCCTGGCAGATATTAAACTTACAATACCTCTCCCAACAATCCCAGGCCAAAGGGAAAAGCTGCAGACAGTATCTCAGCATCTCAATTTTTTTTTTGACATTTCCGTTATCTTGCATTGGTAACAAGCCTCCACTGCTGTTCCTCTTTGGGGTTGCCGGATGTCAGGAGAATAAATCCCCCAAACTGAGCTTTTCTCTTAAAAGGATACATTTTCCGCCCAGTGTTTCCTTGAATCTTTTCATTCAGGTAAAAACGCTGATGATCTGACATCACAACAAACATGTGCGTTGGAGTTTAGCGATTCTGCTCGAATGATAGTGTCATACAACCAGTCTGTGTTCCTTTACGAGGATGTGTGTGCGATTAGCTGCCAAATCTGCAAGTGAAAATTCTCTATGATGAACTGCAATAAATCCAAACATGACTCTGGACCATACTGTTTTGCGACCATGGTTGATGAATAAATGCGGTCCATGCAACCTCTGTGCTACAATACAAAGTTTAAAAAATAAAACATAATTTTGAATGATTGGAATTAATATTAGGAGTTTCACTTTTGAGAGAAGCTTCTTAAGATTTTCATAATGTAAAGAAGTTGAAAACTACATAGTCGCTTTGCAGTGTTTTCAAAGATGAAAATGCAGTCTGTCTGTAGGATTTTGTGTTTGTGAAATAATCTGAATTAAACTGAATTGCTTCTCATAAAATATCTAATGTGAAGCCAAATTACAAAGCGCTCACTTAAACCATGCATTCCCAGAAGTCCTATTAATGGTAAGTAGTGTTCAGTTTACTCTTATCAATACAATTGTAATCAATAAAAATAAAAATATTGATTTTCCATGAAATGAAGCTATCATAGTTGGTTAAAGGAAGTCCATGTTTCACTTGCAGGCACACCTATAGTTTTTTGGGCATTTTTGACCATTATCGTGTAGCCCTATTTGTTGGTGATTATTTGCTAGAGTGTGTAGCAAACGACTATTTCAAGAGTGTGTATAAAAAGCAGACACACAAACACAACAAGTAGCCGCTAGTCTACGCCATTAACATGCAGCAACACCACTGCTGGGTTCCCCTCAAAGCTGGCTATGAATGATGAAACATGATATTATGATGTGTAAAATGACTTCAATGGAAATCAAAGATGTTTTATGCCAATATACTGTTATTGTAAACATTCAGGTTTTTAAGGTTCTTTTCAAAATCCCTAATCCAAGACCAAAATGTCTGTCTGTAGCTCCAACTCCAAATTTTGGCGCAGTATTTCAAATTGTTCTAACATAACAGGCCTTATTTTTCAATCACCCTTAATGTTTAAAAAGCTGTATCAGAATGAGCCTTGGGAGAGAATCCTTGAGCAGTTCTGAGTTTTATATCATACAATAGTGCTGTTATTACATTGTAATAACAACATTATAACACATATGGTGCATTGGTGAACTATGAGTAAGCAGAACATGACATGAATGATTTGGTGCTTGTCAACGCAGCGGTGTGATGAGGAGAGAAACATGAACACTGACTCATTGACAAACAGTCAAAAGTGACAGACAACAGAAAACAAGAACTAATTTTCTCTCAAAGCAAACAACCAGCAACTCAACGTCGGTGCCCTGTCTGAAGTGGTTTGCTTCTCTGTACCGAGAGCTCCTTGAATTCTGTGTTATTGGACATTCAGCATCCTTATTGCAGGAAGAAATGTCTCGGTTACGTATGTAACCCTCGTTCCCTGAAGGAGGGAACGGAGACGTATGTCGAACGTGACTGACTGAAAGGGAACTCTTAATTTTGAAATACAGTATTAACATCCAGTAATCAGGTCTAGCTATTTGTTTGTTTGTTTTCAAAATGGGCAATATAATATCACATATGAATTTCGGTCCCTCTTTATATAAGGTGTCTTATATACATTTAAATTAATAATTTGCAATACACTTATTGTGTACATACATGTTTTTTAATGGCTTAATGGCTATTGACGCCATCTATAATTACCCTATTGACCACTCCCTTACACCTTAAAGGAACACTCCACCGTTCTTATTCAACATCTTTCCTACATTTACATATGTGGGCAAATGCATTTTTGTCTCAGTGCATGCATTGTTTTAGTTTGACAGGGTCGCCGCTAGCTTAGCTTAGCATAATGAATGGAATCCTTTGTTGCCAGCTAGCATGTCCCGAGTAAAGGTGATCCAAAAAATGTATCACAATCAAAAGATATTGACTTGGGACTATGGGAACCACAGGTGAACCACTGCTACTTGGTCGCAGAGATATCACGCAACACATGAAATCTCACAACTTACATTTCCTGTGTTGTGTGTAATCTCTGCGTCCAAGTAGCAGTGCTTCACCTGTGCTTCCCCATAATATAGACCCAAGTTAATATCTGCCAAGGAAATTGCCTAGTCTTAATCTGCAACGCTATTTGTATTCGTTGTGAATACGCAGGCCACAAGAAGTAATTAAGTGGGTTTTTTTTACACTTTTACTTGGGACATGCTAACTGACAACATAGGATTCCATTCTTTATGCTAAGCTAAGCTAGCGGCGACCCTGCCCAACTAAAACAATGCATGTACTGAGACAAAAATACATTTGCCCACATATCTAAATGTAGGAAAGATGTTGAATAAGCCCTATTTCTAAAAACGGCGGAGTGTTCACCCTTAAACCTAGCCATACTACCAAACCTGTACCTAACCTTTCCCGTATCATTATCAGATCATTATGTATTAATTGAATATCAAGCAATTCAGGGTAACACTTTATTTTGACGGTCCCTTTTAAACATTCAGTTGACTGTAACTTTGCGACTACATGTCAACTAGCAGTCATTAGAGTACTAGTAGGCTGTCTGCTTAAAGGATTAGTTCACTTCGAAATGAAACTTTTCTGATAATTTCTCATCCAAAATGTTCACGTCTTTCTTTCTTCAGTCGAAAAGAAATTACGTTTTTTGAGGAAAACATTCCAGGATTTTTCTCCACATAATGGATTTCAATGCCAACCAACAGTTGAAGGTCCAAATCAATGCAGTTTGAAAGGGCATCAGAGGGCTCTGCACGATCCCAGCCAAGGAATAGGGTCTTATCTAGCGAAACCATCTGTCATTTTCTAAAAAATAATAATAATTTACATACTTTTTAACCTCAAATGCACAACTTGTTGTTGTTGGTGTTCTTCTTCTTCTTCAGCGTATGTCGGCATCACGTTGGAAAGGTCACGGCTGTGTCCTACATGGAAGTACCGACCCAGTGCGAAAAAACTCCATCTCGTGTTCTCCTCCAACTTTAAAATTGTCCAACATCGTTGTTTTACCTTTATTTTTGTAAAGGCCATTTGATTTAGTCTTTGCACGTTCGTTTTAACACTGGGACAGTACTTCCATGTAAGTCACGTGCGTGACCTTTCCGACATGATGACATCATACGCTGTGAAGAAGAACAACACAAAAGTCGCGCATTTGAGGTAAAAAATTATATAAATGTGGTTTCGCTTGATAAGACTCTATTCCTTTGCTGGGATCGTGCAGAGACCTCTGAAGCCCTTTGAAACTGCATTGATTTGGACCTTCAACCCGTTGGTTGCAATTGAAATCCATTATGTGGAGAAAAATCCTTGTTTTCCTCAAAAAACTTAATTTCTCTTCGACTGAAGAAAGAAAGACATGAACATCTTGAATGATGAGATGAAGGTGAGTATATCTGCTATCTCTTAATTGTGAAGATCTCCGAACAGACATTCTACTGACTATAAGTAACTTTGCAAGGTTATGTCAACTTATTCTAACGCAACCAGTCTACTAATACTCTACTAAGACTCTAGTAAGAGTTAGTAGACATGTAGGTGCAACATTACTTATAGTCAATAGAATGTGTGAAAGGGACCATCAAAATAAAGTGAAACCCAATTCAGTTCTGTCAACACAATGAAATTCATAGTTTTAGATCAGATAGAAATAGATCCTTAAGATAATCATTTGTGCAGCTGGAATTATTGAATCTTCTTTCTCAGCCCATGAGTGGGAGAAGATTTGAAACTCATACAAACACGTTCCAATGGATAAATGCCATGTTATTTCTACCTCCGCGGTACACACTGTCAAGACAGACCTAAGGGAGATGTGCGATTGCATTTTTCTTCCATCCTCCGCTCCGGCAATCTTTCTGGTTCTAATTCAATAACTTGTGCCCTCTGTGGCGTTTACAGTGTGATTTAGCGGCGTCTCTGTGGGCGACTGCAGTGTTCCAACCAAAATAACAATGGCCAGTGCTACAGGAGAGAAAGACCATCATCAATACCAGTTTGCTTTAGTTGCTGTGCTCATCACTTCTTTGATGCTTTCCTTTTCGAATACAACCTTTTAAAAAACCCGAGATCTACAGAATAGGGAGTGCTGTCCTTAATGGCTATTGACGCCTTCCCGCCAATTCAAGCCGATTTGCAAAGCTGAACAACAACAGGAATTTGGGGGTTATAATGCTTTTTAAAAAGATAATGTGCTATATTACAAGGTAATAAGATAAGCAAATAATTTTAAATAATCTGACAATGGTTTTAATATTTAAACCTGTGGTAGATGATCAATGTTGAATACATAATAACAGTTCATACTAGACAGCACCAATACTGTTTCTGTACTTGTTTTTGTCCTATATATCATATTTTGTTTGCTGCTCTTAGTTTTGTTGCCTAAAACACTCTATGGGCCAGATTTACATGAACAGGGCAAATTAGCGTGAGAGCGCAATTCCAAAAAAGCGCCGTTGGGAGAGGAATGTTCAGCGCGCGATCTACTGGACGCTCAAATTGAAGAATGCATATGCAGCCGGATCATTTACATAATGACCAACACAATCTACCAAGAGCAGTGCAAATTAGAATCTGGTTTAAGACATGTTAATTCTTTTTTGGGGGGCTGTTAAATAATGGTGAATTGACTAGCGCAAACCTTAGTCAATCACCTCGCATGATTCATTTAAATACTATCCTCCCATAAATGTTGTGTCTGTTAAAAAAATACCTGCATGTAATTACATCTGTAATTAATTTCTGTAGTTACATTTGTAATTACACAGTTGACACTTCCCTTACACCTAACCCTACCCTTAAACTTACCCATCCCACCAAACCTGTTAAGGCCACCTAATATAAAGTGGGGCCAAAACTACAACAAAATCATATGCAATAAGGTCAGCCACAAAATAACTGTGTACACACCTTTTCAGTGCAAATTTTTCACTGTGTGTCTTTAGTAAATCGAATATAATTTGTTTAACGGCAAAAGAGGGTTTGCGCTGGAGCAAGCTGTTAGTTAATCTGGCCCTAAGTGACTAAAGAGTCCAGGGATGCGGATCTCCGGTTGATTGATTTGAGCAGTCATCACAAAGCAAGATGCTTATCATGATACTTGTGTAAACACAGATATGCTAACAGAATGGGAAATTACTCTGACCAAGGTTTTTTTTAGCCTCTAGCTAAGCCAACTGAGCGGAACTTATGCCTCCCGACAAACATGGCAGTTATACATTAGAGACACATGTTTTTCTTTTGGCCTGATTTAGTGGGAAATTATATCAGTGTTTGCTCTGTCAAGGTCACAGCTAACTGTGATGACAGGGGCTGAATTTACTGTAGGGAGACAAGGCATGAAAAGACTCACAACCACTTCAGGACGGGTATGACTAGGGCAGTTGTGTTGCCTAGCACCATCAGAAACACAGTCTTTACTGTGGCAATGGAGTTTTTGGTCAGGAGGCAACAACCAACCCACCTACCTGGGTACACAGGCCTGAGAGTCAGACTCAGGGGCCTCCGGAGCGGGACAGCAGAACTGGTGTAGAACTGTCTGGTTCCTGTAAGAAAAGAGATAGGAAAATGGTCACGCTAAAGAGTAAAGGCTTTTCCCCAAACTAGCTCTTGTTTATTATAAAGAAGAACGAAAGTGGGTCATTACAGAAGCAGCGAGAGATTAACTACCAGACCTTTTGCCAATACCTCAATCCCCAACGAGGAAATAGTGTGAAAATACTGTCAAACATGAAAACTGTGTGATATATTGTCGAGGTGCTGAAAGTTTGCTATAAATATCATACTTTAGCTGGTTATTCCAAGTGGGCCTACATAACGTTTGAACCAACATAGGCTTGTTCCTCTGTCTACATTTTCACATTTAGAACTCAATACAATTTCCAGCTGAATAAAACACTTGTGTCAGAAAAACACCAATAACTTTTGTTTAATTTCACACAAATCATACATATAGGCAGATTATTAATTATTAAAGACTTATTTTTGCTTTTGTTGTTCCTTGCACAATATAATGATTTGACCTTAAAACACTTTTATCATAGTGCATGATTTGTAAACGAATGCATTTTCACATTTGCATCACATGATATATATTTTTGGCTTTTCTGACATAGTAAACTTGCTCAGTAGCTCACCCAGTATATCATCGCAATTGTGGTGCAGAGCGGTTGGGTATGAGTCACAATAAACGAGATAAAAGACTAAAATGGCATGGATGCGTCAACCAATGATTTTTATCTCATGTTTGCTTTTGTTGACACTATAGGTTAGGGTAGGGTTACAACAATTAAAATGTCATTGTATATTTTGTGTCACTTGTGTCACGCTTTAAGTAAAACACTCAATGCAAAATGGTTATATTCTAAAGTAGAACAACACAATGTAATCATCTGATTGCAGACTATACTAACTGGTGTTCTAGTGTGACACAAATAGGCTTGAAGCTGACCTAGAACAGCTTTCCTCAAGGATACCGATGCATCAGTCTTCAAACTGTGCTGTTTACTGTGTAATGCCATGTTAAATAAAAGCTTGTAAGGCAACATACTGTATATTTGGCTTCATACTAGACAATATTGTACGCCATATATAAGATTGCATTGTGTTATATTAAATTAACCTGTAAAGGTGCGGTCATTATTATTATTAGTAGTAGTAGTATTAAGTTGCTCTTCCCAAAATGTAATTTGTCTTCAACCTACTCTAGTGGCATAGATGTAGCTGACACATGGATGAACTCAAAATACAATTTTGAATTAGGCCAAAAGTTTAATTAGGCCATTGATTGTACTTATGAAAAATGAGCGCAGCTTCAACATTTAGAAATTCTCCTGTAATGTTGGTCCTGAAATATAGAAGTAGAAAAGCATTATCCACATTATCACAAAAGTAGTGGAAACTGAAAGCGGCTTGCAATTGTGGTTCCCCAGTTTTCATGACCCCCCAAGTTTACCAGAACATTAAACATCGTCTGCTGAGTTAACTGCTGTCTGATTCTCCAAAAATGTATGTTTGAGTCATTTTCCTGAATTTCACACACAAGAGAATCTTTACAATAAAACATAATGGGCAACAATAAAGTTTAATGAGCGAACACAGATATGCAATAATGCAGCAAAATAATAGGGTCTATTAAATCACAAAACCAAAGAGGTGATTTTTGGATGTGTTTCTTTTTCTCTTTTTTTGGAAACCCGGCTGATATGTATTACTATACTGCAACAAAACTGTGTATTATTTTTCCAGTTTTGAAACTCTTTAAATTGTCAAAATGCAACCAAATATTGCAGCCATAACATGTCAAAGTTACCATAGTTAAAACAGGAGTTTACCATTCTGACGGGTGGGTGAATTTGGATGGGTATTTGATTAACTGTGTGTTCACAAAAAAAAAAAAATATTATTGATTGCTTAATAGGTGTCTGAGGTCATTTTAGAAAAGTGTCTTTAAAAATAAGTAAGAAAGAAAGAAAAAAGTATGGTGGGTTGGGTTAGCAGTTTACATGCCAAGATCTGTGCCCTGGTTGTGTTCGATTCTTGCTTCCGTCATGTCCTTATCCCATTTCACAGAGTAATAGGACTTTTAAAAGTCCCAAAAATGCACTTTCGAAAGAAAATGGAGTATTTCATTTTGAAATAATTGGGGATTAATAACACAAACATTCAAGCACAAGCTTTGGTTTTCACTTTTGATTAGGTCTCAAGTCAGAATATTTTCATGGTCCTGTTCTTATCTCAGGTCTCTGCCGGAACTCAGATGAGCTGGTCTCGACCACAACATTAACCCAAAACTATATGAGTAGTAAAATAGTAGGAGTCAGAGTTCGACTGATCTTGAAAGCCCCTGATAGTACGTAGATGTATTTTCACCATCATGTGTGCAAAAAGCATTGGACAGTAGCTGATGGATTACTTCTTCCAGGTATTGTTGTCAAATCTGATGCTTGAAATACAGATTGTAATTTTTAATTTTACATTTGCTCACAATTCTTCTTGTGAATGACTGTCCACTCGCCAAGGCAGATGGACAGCAAAGTGAAAATCTGCTTCAAGAGAGAGAGAGAGAGAGAGAGTAAGAGACAGAGAAATGAAGGGACAGTCATTCTAAAAGAGAGATGTTACCCATGCAACTCCCACCTCGAAACCCTCTTAGCAGGACACTAGACCAGATGACCCTCTCAACAAGGACAAACGGCCACGTCAATTTAAAAGTCACCTAATGCCCCTTTTCTTCCAAATACAAAACACTCAGACTGCTTTCTGCTTTCATCTCCAGATATGAGGGTGCCATCATAAACAACATGTCCATAAACACCACCTCATCCACACCAAAGCCTCTGCCTCCTATTTTCCCCCTTTAAGGCTGCTAGTCCTCCAGTTGGTCAGAGCAAATAAAAGAGGATTTGGCATAAAGAGGGTAAGTAGTATTACTCAAGATGTCATATGGCTGAGTTAATAAAAGTTATGCTGTTATTTTAGCTCTACAGACTTTCGACATGTAGGGGGCAGAAATCCCATTTGCTAAGACAGATCTTCTCGCTTCCTCCTTCAACCTCTATTTCAACCCTTTAACTCTTCTCTGCAATTACTTGAAGAGTAATTCAGAGTGATTCATTCTTGTCCCTGTTGGAGAAGTACCACTGGATTTAATGTCAACTCAAGGATATAGCAGCAGGAGGTCATCAGGGGAATGGACTATCTCCCCCTACTAGACTATAGGCCAGAAACCATTTTGATATTGTGCCATTTTTTTATTTATTGTTTCTCATGTTAATCACTGTGTGATTATCAGTTCCAGTTTATTATTGGTTATACTTTATTTGAAGGTGTCCTTGTTACAGTGAACTACATGTACGTACTACGGGAGTAGGGTTAGGATTAGGTTTTCGTTTAGGGTTAGCTGCATGTAATTACGCATAAAGTATAGTTATATATTGTGTAACAAGGACATTGTAAAATTGCGTGTTACCTTATTATCCCAAAGGGAGGTATATATTTGGAACAACTCAAATGTTCCTGTTTCTATTGAAAGTTATGTTTAATATCTCAATGTACGTAAGCAAAAAGGTACTCGAGGCTATACAGCATAGCCTCTCGTACCTTATTGCTTTAACGATTACCACACAATACAAAAATAGAAGCCAAAAAATATCAATGCAACTTTTATGAAGTAAAATCACTAAAAGCCTTCCTTCCGCTGGAAAAAAAAATAGTCTCTGACCATGAACAGAATGTTTTTATGATTGAGTCAGTCAGTAGCAAATAATTTTTTATTGAAAGGACTGAAACTTGTTGTGAAAACGGAGCAATCCACAAGGCATGGGAAAACCCCTTAATCGCAGCAGATATTCAAACAGATTTTTTTATGAACATGGGACTGACCTGAAGGAATATGCTAAATCTGAATGCAGGTAACACACTCGCTTACTCTATCTCTCTCTCACAATACTCTACTCTACATTATACAGTTAGCTTCACTGAATAATATCAATGAGAACAAATATGTATATGTTGCTAACAGTGGTTGCTAAGGGTGCTAAGTGATACACAGAACCATTGGGGGAAGCGGCCATATTTTATTGTGAATAAAACACAGCAATTGACCAATCAAAATGAATGTCACAAATGCTATGCTGGTGTTTTTGGTTCATGTTGCCACTTAAGTTGCTGACTCTGAATCTAACAAAATTTCCCTTTCTCCACCATTTTTGACAGTTGTTGTCACAAAATGAGTAATCTTAATATTCGCTGGTGTACAAAGAGCCAGTCCGCATTGTTGGAACATAATCTTATATGTAATTAGTCAAATGACATTTGCAACTCAGGTGACTCAAAGAAAACTGTAGATCACATAACTGCTATGCCAACTGAGCAACTATTGATTTAAATGGGAATGCAAACAAACAGGACATCTTTCTCCAGCTACCTTGGTTAAGAACAACCACATTTCAAACAATCCAACCTTTAAATGATGAGTTTGTAGCTTGGGAAGTAACCTTTCTCTACAGAGAAACCTTACCATACAGTCCCTTTCATGTTGGTACATTATAAAGTTATGGGTACAAAGAAAAGGCATAAGGCTGACAATCGAATCTGTTAATTCAGCATGATTATTAAAATATATTTAGCACAGTTGTTATCAAATGTGGGAGGTGATGAAAGTATGGTTGCTAATTAATTATTATTGTTAATGGTCCTGCTAATTGTGTTTTTGTTAACGGGTGTGACTCGATACTGGATTGTTAATAGGTTACGGACTATAGGCCTCAAACGCGAGCAGATTACTAGAGCAAGACTTACTGCTGTTGACACGGATAATGACTTTTTAAATAGTGGCGACATAAACGTGGATTTGGTCAATAGGCTCAGTGAATTATCAGCTGTGTAAATGAAACTTAAGCAAGTATTAAAATCAATGACCTTGAAAAACACACCTGGCTGTTATTTAACAATCCAAAGTAAATGTTTCAATTCAAAAGGATATCCAAGGTATGCTTGAAAGAAATAAACATTAACTTTTGACAGGATGATTCTGTTTATAAGGGAAAGACATGCTTGAATTGATCAAGAGCGCCGTAATCTGATTCAGAATAAAATTATATATTTCAAAGGACCCTCTGCTCATAGGCTGCCCAAGGGCTTTTGAAAAGATGAAAGTCATATTTCTGACAGCAGAGGAAGAAATGTATCATTTTAAAATGCATAAACACAACATTAGATCCAAGTTTGTACAGTTGAGGTTTTATCTCTTTAAAGTTTAAATTGTGTTTTTGAGCGAAACGCAATATGTTTTCACATTTCAAAAACACTGAATGCCCCTCAAGTGCCCCAGGCAATTTTGGCTAGCCCATATCTTATTTTTCCCACCCATTTGTATTCATAGTAAATAAATAAAGTGTTCACTTGGGTAAATCATATGGGGTAATAGTTTGGTGAAAGGGTGCCCAAATAAATGATTGTTGATAGCATGTCCATTAAATTGATGGTCTGATTGACTAACTACAAGTCATATTTTCGTACTAAAAGACCAAATATAAATTCATATAATAATTCAGAAGGGAGTAAACTAGATTTGTTTGGCTCAAAAACACAGATGTACACGAACAAACTTCTTCAAACTCTATAGCCGTGTTTAAGTCCCATCAGAGGATTAGGCCTGATGAGCAGAATCATTTGTTTTGTGCGCGTGTCTTCGTGCGTGCGTGCATGGTGTTGCACAGACTAGTCGACTTTAATGCTCTGCCATGACGCTTTAAACTTGACATCGACATTGCATTTTTGATCATTTTCACAAAATGTCCATGGCGCTGAGAATGTTTCGCAATATTCTATATTATATAGCTTGATGCATTCTTTGCATCAACACTTGAATGTAGGTAAGTTTCAAAACATTGATGGAGTAGATCGAGACCATCAACACCCCTAATGCTTGCATTGTCCTAAAACTCATCCTGGGTCGACATTTTATTCAGTAACATAAGGTATTTTGATTTATATGCTGTTTAATGTTGATGATCACGTTATTGTACATGTGGATTTGCTTATACATGCTTTAGCTTGTTTCTGCTTCTTCTTTTCCTATGTTTTGATTTCTGAGATTCAGTACTCTTTCAGAAGATACGTAATAGCGCCACCTACCGTAAAACAGTAAAAACATGGAAAGCCGTAAATGTTTGTCAATGGTGCAGAAAGAGTTAAGTGTACTTGGCTTATACTAAGTATACAGAAAAGTCTAAGAATATTTGGCCAATACTTCTAGTACTAGAATCTAGTATTCTAAGTATACTTGGCTTGTAATTGTGTTTACTCTTGAGAGTATCATGTGATAGAGTAGCCTACTATATACTTTTTTCACATATATTGGCTTCCTTTAGGTAAAATACTTTCTTATAAACTTATATGTTTAAGTTTAGAGTAAAAAGTCAGTTTTGGGAGTGAAATAGCTTAAGTAAATATAGGTGGAACTGAAATTTATCTAAGCTACTGTACCTATAAATTTACAGTATAGTTGCAAAAGAAAAGGAAAAAAGATGTAAACTGAGTATATATACTTTTAAAAGTAATTTTTTATCAAACTAAAAGTCCTGAAAAGTATTGGCATAGTGTATACTACTAGTGCATTGATTTTAGAGGACTTATAAGTCTATATAAGTATAATTGGAAAATCTAATACTTAAGTTTACTTAATAAAATGAACTTAATTCTTTTTTTTGTAAAGTAAAATCTCTAAGCAATTCCCAAGGAAACACCAGGAAAACTCAAACAACCACATGGTAACATGCAAAACCACCTTAGTAAACGCATTGCAATGCCCTGGCAACATACACCCAGTTTTCATTTTCTTTACAAAATATAAAAGTGCATTAATATACATTTAATTAAGAGTCATTTGGTGATATCATGCACTAAAAGCATCCAAATTACTTTTATAATATATTCTCTTATATCTCATTTAAGAAATGCTTTAACTCTAAAAGCTCCTTTTCGACATAAACATCTCTGTGATGAGGTCATCGCCCTGTGAGCTCATCACAATACAGCAGAGTGAGCAGACCTAATGATCATGCAGTCAAGCATTAGTATTCCAGGTTAAACAAAGATAGTGCACAGAGAGCACCATATCTGATCTCCAAAACGTTCTGCCCCACCTTCCAAGGTTAGACCTCTAATTCCTCACAGAATAAATGTGTAAAGCTCCAGCCGGTTAGTACAAATTCATCAGAGCCTTAATCTTCCTACAGCTCCATATGTCATGTCTTCATTCTCTGCTGACGAATTCTTTTAAGTCATATTCAGTGAATCAGGTGAACTATACCAAAACCATTCACTAATATTTAGATGCTTTAGCCAATGCTATTTTGACAGCTTTTGTCTATGTAAATGATTATTGAAACATCTTAACAGCACGGTAAGATTCGGCCTTTCTTTCTTGTTAATGTCTTAAGCCAGGATCAGGCAGAACACATTTTTGCGCACTGTTTATGCACACCGGGTGCCTCGAGTTTTAACCGCCTGCTGAAAACGTCAACCAAAAAAAGGCAGTGTGTGGTGCCTTTTTCAAACCGGAAAAACGCGTTCTGTCTGATCAGAGACTCAGAATGTCTTGTAATGACATTGTAATAACATAATTGTGTTACTAATTTTATTTTGGTAGACTAGTTAAAACACTATTTTCAAAAAAGAACCAATTTGCAGCAATGATATAGGTTTCCAACACTAGTCAACAACCAGTTGTTGCATTTTTGTTTTTACAATAGACGCCCATTTAGAATAACATATGGCCAAGACAAAGAGGTCCATAATACTAGGCAAAGCTATCCATTAGATATTCTTGTAGAGACCTACAAAAATTGTCAATTGGTACAAAATCAAAAAACAATATTATATTTAACTATGTCCTACACTGTCAGAAAAGAAAAGGTATTAATATGTACCTTTAAGGTACTAATATGCACTCTTAAAGTACTGATATGTACCTTTTAAGGTACTAATATGTACCATTTAGTGGTGAGTAAGGTACAAAGATGTTTAACTCTGTGGGTCGATATGCAGTTAACAGATAGTTTGCTGAACCTAAATAAAAGTGGAAGAGTGTAATTAATGGATACGATGGATATTTCTCTCTTGTTCCTGCTTATGCATTTGCATGGCACTTACATGCTGGTTGCCTAAAAAAAGAAAAAAAAAATGTCTAAAGTATTTGGCTTTGAGTACATTCCTAGATCCCAGGCTTACATTGTGTCCTAATCAGAAGTGATTCACGATTGCATCAGAGTTTCTGTCTTCAAAATCTCATTGGTCCCAAATCCTCTGTATTAAATAACAAACATATTCCTATTGGCCGTCAATGTGTCAAGCCGCACAGCAGTTCCGTGTTCAATGTGGAGAGACAAATTACTTGTCGCACTGTGTCTTGTTATAGGATACAATGTAAATGCCATCTTGATAGATCTCACTTCTTTGGTGTACTAAAGAAACTTATGGCATAGCTTAATAATTGGATTCCTATTAGAGTCAATCAAAGTGACACCAAAAAAAAAATACATTTCTTCAACAGGGGAGCTTGATTTGATACAAGAGGCCTTCACAAGATTGCCATGTAGTCTCCATGTAAACTACTCAACCAGCATGTAAGTGCCAGGCAAATGCATAAGCAGGAACAAGAGAGAAAGGCCAACGTTAATTCACCTGTGGCCATGGAAGTGATTGGAACACCTGAATTCAATGATTTGGAGGGGTGGCCCAATAAGTATGTCAATATAGTATATATATGTTCTTAAACCAAGTGTGAAATTAAACGGTACTAAATATCCCACTTAACATTAATCTTGTATAAACAAAACACTTGTTTTAGCATTTACTCTCCCTTTTGAGTGTCATGGTATAAAATCAAGCACCTAGGCATGCGGACAGCTTCTACAAACATTTGTGAAAGAATGGGTTACTCTCAGGAACTCCGTGAATTCAAGTGTTTTACTGTGATAGGTTTCCACCTGTGCAATAAGTTCATTCATGAAATTTCCTCACTGCTTAATATTCCACGGTCAACTGTTAATAGTATTATAACAAAGTGGAAGCAATTGGAAACAACAGCAACTCGGCCACAGTAGTAAGCCACTTAAAATCACAGAGCGGGGTTAGGCGTAATGCCTAGGCGCACAGTGCGCAGAGGTCGTCAACTTTCTGCAGAGCTACAGACCTCCGAACTTTGTGTGTAATTCTAATTAGCTTAAGAACAGTGCGTAGAGAGCTTCATGGAATGGGTTTCCATGGCTGAGCAGCTGCATCCAAGCCTTACGCTTTTAACAAGCTAGCATTGTTAAAAGTGCTATAAAAAGTTGACTTACATCACCCAGTGCAATGCAGAACGTTGGATGCAGTGGTATAAAGCACACCGCCACTGGACTCTAGAGAAGTGGAGTGATGAGTTACGCTTCTCTGTCTGGCAATCCGATGGACGAGTCAGGGTTTGCCGGTTGCCAGGAGAACTGTACTGTGCCAAGTGTAAAGTTTGGTGGAGGGGGATTATGGTGTGGGGTTGTTTTTCAGGGGTTGGGTTTGGCCCCTTAGCTGCAGTGAAATAAACACTTTTTGCGTCAGCATACCAAGATATTTTGGACAATTTCATGCTCCCAACTTTGTGGGAACAGTTTGGGGATGGCACCTTCCTGTTCCAACATGACTGCGCACCAGTGCACAAAGAAAGGTCTATAAAGCCATTGATGAGCGAGTTTGGTGTGGAGGAACTTGACTGGCCCGCACAGAGTCCTGACCTCAACTCGATAGAACACCTTTAGGATGAATTAGAGTGGAGATTGCAAGCCAGGCCTTCTCGTCCAACATCAGTGCCCACGCATCTAGAAGAATGTTCAAAAATTCCCATAAACACACTCTGAAACCTTGTGGAAAGGCTTCCCAGAAGAGTTGAAGCTGTTATAGCTGCAAAGGGTGGGCCAACTCCATATTAAACCTTATGGATTAAGAATGGGATATCATTAAATTTAATGTGCATGTAAAGTCTTCAAACATTTGGCAATATAGTGTATGTTAAATATTCTATATTGCTGTATTCTTTCAGCAATTGCATTGTGCTACCAATTAGCAAGTTAGCATTTATTCGCTAGTTAAAGCTAGCAAAGTTTCCACTACTAACAATATTTAAATTGAGATTGCATGATACTTTTAAGTTAAACGTATGAATTCATGCGAATATTTCAATTTTAGAGCCAATAAAATTGCCAGTTCTGCTTACTTTGAAACTTAAAAAAATTTGATGTAACTGATCACCTCAATTTTTGGAGTTAGGGTTTATAGTGTAACAGGAACATTATAAGAACCAGATTCCATGCTGACTTTAATGGGAACGTTAGAATTTTATTTATTAGCTGGGATACTACTTGCGACCCATTGGATTTCACATGAAAAACAGCCCAACCAAACAAACAAACAGACCTCAGACTCTAGCATTAAAGCATTCTTAAAGTACCATCTGCCGCGGCTAACGTTCTCAGTTGAACTAGTCCTGTTGAACAGAATGTGATGCATAAATCATGTTACTCTGTCCATAAGGTGGATTATTTGTTATAAATAGACAAGAATAGCATGTGGATATTCCTCTGGGGATCAGCTTTTAAAAATAGACTTAGCCCCATCTCTCAAATTCACAAACGTACAAACACATACACTCATTCAGTATTAAAGCACTAAGTCTCCTTGAAAGGTTTGCATCAGCAGGAAGGATAGAGCAGTCTCGCAAGGTTCTGCATTCTCCCCACAACACAAGCAAAACAGGGAAGGGTTGAGAAAGGAACGGAAAGAGTTGGGATGTTAATACTTTAAGAATTCAGGAGATACTTTAAGTAGCAAGCAAAAAGTTTGTGCCTTTACTCCACTGTGATGTGACGTAGGTTTTCTAAGCACAGTTTGGAAACCATCTTCTTAAGGTGAACACATAAACACGTCCAATATGTTTCTATCATATTTTCTAAGCAGCATTCCTATCAACTAAACAAAGGCCCTAAACCCAACTAAAATCAGAAGCTAAATAAAAGGTTTAAGTGAGTGAAATTTAAAACATTTTAGATTTTTTTAATGCAAATTGTAACTGAAGTATAAGACCAATTTTGAAACCAATCAAAGAAAGTAATAACACCACATTAAAATGCAATAAAGTCACATTGTGATATAGTATCGAGTTGGTGTAGTAAGCAACATGCACGGACAAGGAATACTAAAGTCTTCAGTTCTAAACGCCGGAGATTGTTAGAAGAACACATGATTAAACAACACATTACACATAGACAGGTTACAGGGACAGAAACCAAGGAAACCAAAACTAAACAGAGCAGGGAAACAGGAACTAAGGGAAACAGAACAGCATATCAAAATAAGAGTCTAAAGAACTAAACATAACCGTGTGATATTTCACATTGTGATCTATAAAGTGCAATATAATGGCACAATTCTGACTCTCACGCTGCAGTAAGCACTGACCGACAAAGTTTTGAGTTTTATAATATTTTATATTTTTTAAGAATGTTGTTCAAGCTTCATCCCTAAACTAAGCTGATCGGGTGATGGGAATGTTGTGTCAGGACCCACAAAGATGTTGATCCATGCACATGTCCTACTTGGCAAAATAACACTAAGCCCTAAGCACCGCATTCACAAAAGACCAGAACACCCACATGGACTGAGACCAACCACATGCAGTATCGACACAAGGCAAATTATGTTATGGTTGTGAATGCGTGGGTTTCCTATTGATACCACTGGTTCACCCTTCTGTCAAGTACGCGGGATGCACAGCTCATTACATTTGTCTGCCGCTTCTATTTTTTCCTGCTAACAGCTGTGAGACTGCAGAACTCAGGCTGATTATTTAACCTTTTCTGGTGCAAAACAACAACAACCACTTTCAACCAAAAGAAGTTGGAGTTGGAACATTTTGTAAAAAATAATCAAAATTAAAATTGACATAGGTTTTCTTTTTTTTGGATTTCATCAACAACCGTAAAGGTAAAATGGCGCATCATGATGAAAAATTCATCACTTTTAATTAACCCATACCCAAGTTGAACAATATCGACATTTTAGAAAAAGAACAAATGTAGAAAGAAACAATTCAGAGATTGATCACGTGGTTCCAAGGTTATTTTCAGCGTCTCTGTTCAACGACACTGTCAAGTTGATTAGTTACATGTAATTGGTTTGTTTTATCTAAAAAATGTAGTAGCTTTTCATCGTCATGATCTCAAGATCATACATTTGGAGAAGGTTTGATGAACACTGTAGGACAAGTTTGAAAAAGCATGTTTTCAGCAAAAATCTAAAGACTGAAGTTGACAAAATTCAAAATGGTGGAATAATGTAGAAATGTAAAGAGGAATATTAAATAGGAATTTATAAATAAGGGGGAAAAATGGGGAAATGTTTTGCTTCAAGGCCACAGCTCAAAAGTTATTAGCCAACCATACATGAAATTTTAACTATAGGTAGCACACTAGGGCTTGAAATAAAGAACCCCAAATATAAGTCGAGCCTCTCCTCTATGAGTGTGGCTAATTATATTAGGTTAGATTCAGTAGGCACCTTCATAATGTTAGTAAGGTTTTACAGGAAGGACATGTTCAGACATGCACCATTGCAGTTTAAGTCCTGAGTCATCATCACATGAACTGATGATGTAACAAAAAAGAGTTCCGTAAGGTCAGTGCGCTGAGAGCGATTAGCACGGCACAACTGCACTGCAGCACTGACCACATGTGCATGCAGTCCACAGCGGCAGTTGCTCTGAGACATCAACAGAGATGTTTCGCTTTAATGAAGAGATTTATTTTTCTCCAAACTAATTTCCCTTCTCATAAGATAACATTAAAGGAGTTGATGAAATTATAATTTGCTTAAAAAAAACACAGCCATTAACATTTTCGTTTCTGATGGCAGTCGAGTGTCTTATTATGACGGAAGGAAGGTCTGGACCCTGTCGCAGCTTTCATTGGTCAAGGACGGCTCAAGAGGACGTTTGACTGACATGTAAAGCAACCAATCACAGTTCGTTTTGTTTCACATAATGTTTAGGGTTGTGAAAATGTAAAGTCCCTGTCCCTGCAATAACAGACCGGCGTGCATCTATAAATTATTAATTTAATAACGTTGTGCAAGTTTACTGCAACAATGGAGCCGCGAATTTCACTACTTTTGAAAATCCAATGTTTAGATGATCCTGGTAACAGCTCAGTTGTCTCAGTTGTAAACAAGTAACTTGAGTTACATAATCAGATTACTTTTTTCAAGTAATTAATAAAGTAACGCTGCTACTTTTAAATTTAACTTTAAAGTTACTTTTTCAAAAAAGTAATGCAAGTTACTTGTTTTTCCATGTATTGACTGACAGATCTCCTGTCCCTATGTTGAGAGAAATTGTGAGTAAAGTGTGCTCTGTATAAATATGAGGGTTAATTGTAGTTATAGAATAAATGTGAGCATGCATTTACTCATCTCACTTGCACAAAAACAGATTCAGTATTCCAGTAAACCAGTGAAATGCCAACCCATTTTCACTTCCAAGGTGTCAAAATCAGAAGCATGGTCAAGTGCCTTCCGCGTCACAATGAAGACGCTAAAGGCCCCCCTAGGCGTCACAATATCGACCCGCTGGGTACTCTATTGCTTTCAGTTGTTTGCCTAATGTGTCAGACCAAGACGCATTTCATTCTTTGCATTTGTAAAAGCAGACATGATTATGAATATTTAAAAGCTACTTTTATATTTTGTATCTGCTTTTATATCCTGTGTTTTATATCATATAACACACAAATGGGTAGGTTTAGGAATGGGGTTGGGTTACATGTTCAAACGTTTCTAAATAGCCTAAATAATATGCTGGCTGATTAAATTGAGAATCACACTCCAACATGTCATAATGGCAAAATCATAACCCAATATAATTTCATCATGACAATATGTTTCCATGACCAAACACGTCTGTGTATGACGCCAAAGTTTTCTTATTGTCTTCATTGTGGCGAGGAAGGCACTTGACCATGCTTCAGATTTTGACGCCTTCAGAGTGACAACGGGTTGGAAATGCTCAGAATATTATGCAAACCTGCAATAATTTAATATATTAAAATACACAAATATACTTAATCTCACTTTATTAACCAATGCCTTGCCTTTGCAATTCAACCATACTAATAAGCAAAAAATATTTTAGATAAACATCAAATGTGTTTCTTTTTTTATGTATTGCTGTAATAAAAGTGTTTCTTCTCCTGCATCCTATTCTTCTGTAATCCAGAATGGCAGCACAACTGAAAGGTTTGTTTGATTTGTGCCCTCTATTGTACAGGTGTGAATTTGCATTTTATTTCAGCCTGAGGCTTATTCATTTCATTTTTGGTGTAAAAGGGCTTTACATTGGCCAAAATATAACTTTGTTTTGTTGTTATTAAAAAATAAACAAGCAAGCCCATCCCAGGTGGGAAAAAGAAACGCAAAATTAATGTAACGCATCTATTATTAATGTAATCGTCCAGAAAAAGTAACTAAGTAGCGCAATAAGTTACTTTTTCAAGAAGTAACGCAATATTGTAATTCATTACTTTCCCCAACACTGCACAACAGGGTTCTTATTCCATGAGGGAATTTGTTTCCAGGCGGACCGTTAAAGAACTCAACACACATCTCGCGGAGTGACGATAAAGACATCGTAAAGTATGCCACGTTCAGCCAGTGGTCAGTGGGCGTAACGTCTAAGGCTGAGACTAGGTTCAGACAACACAATATCAGCCAGATTTTGGCACAGTCCATTTGAAGTAGGTTGTGCGGTGATTTGTTAACAACAATGGCTTTCATGATGAATGATGAATGGCTTTTCTTCCTTTCTAAGTTTTATCTTGTATATTGTGTCATAGCTGATGTCAACCGCATCTGCGATGTTTCACAATATCAAGCGAGAGAGAGATGATGATTTTGGTGCTGCTGAGTGGAATTATGCAATGGAGGAAAGGATTGTGGCGCTATGGCAACAATACTCCAACCTTTATGATGTTTCCTCAAGGGACTACCACAACCGAGTGAAAAAAGATAAATGCTAGCGAACGATAGCAGAGGCGCTTCAAAAACCCGGTATTAGAGTACCGGAATTAGCATTAAGATAACACGCCACTTCTGGAGTTTGTTAACGCTGTTGTTTTCGGAAGTCAGTTGCTAGTTCCGCCTTCTCGATGACATCACACACATCGTTAAAGAGGTTTGGTCGGAAAGTAAAGTGTAGTCTGACATGTTTCTTGTCCACAACATAACAAGAATTTGGGAGTCAAAATCACATAATCTGACACAGTGATTATCGTAACAGACAAAAATATAGTGTAGTCTGAACCCGGCATTATGCGGGAAATAACTATTTAAAGTAAACTATTTTTTGCATCTACTCATTACCAAAAATATATATATATATATTATGTTTGTCGATGCTAGTGGTGCAAATAAATGACATGTATCTAATTCATTCATTTAAAGTAATTAAACTGAATTAGTTCTTGTGCTGTGCTAGTAAGCTTACATGTTAAAAAAAAAAACATTTTTTTTTTGACCTTCCAGAAGATAATTAATATATATATATGGCATACTAAATCAGTCATTTGGACAAAACAACTGTAATGTTTTCTAATTAGCCATTCCACAAGTGAAAAGCTCCTGCCAACTTCCTGGTGCCCATGCTGGGTAATGATTGCGCTGTCAACATGCCGGCATATCAGTGATTATGGAGAGCTCTCAGATATCCATAAAACATTGGATAAATGCATATATTTCATCTTCTTCCACTGTGGCATTATTTGAAAAGGAATATTAAATTCTATAAAACACAGATAATTATCTGCATTTGTTTAAAGAATTGGCTAAAGAAAATCATCCTTGGATCCATCATACTAGATCTTCTAACATACTATATCAGGATTTTTCAATGAGTAGGGGGCCACAGATGAATTTTAGTTGGGGGACAGTATGCATAATACACTCTGATAGTTTGTCAGTTTTGGTATTACTGTCAGTATACTTATGTTGCTATCAATGGCGCAACTGTCAGTCGCACCGCATCTGGTGTGGACAGACAAGTTGCTTGTCACTGGAATCTCATCGCGTTGCGTGTAGTTAGGACGCGGTGTAACCGACAAAGGATTGAACAGAAAAGGCAGTATATACACATAGTAAATATGGGAACTAAACAGGAATGGCTGGATAAAGATGAACTAATCAGAAACCATAGAAACAAATGAGAACTGATATAGACATGACAGAAACTGAACTAAACTGAACCTAACTGTGTCAATAAGTAACTTTGCAAGTGCATGTCAAACTTAATCTATATCAATAGCATTGTTGTCATTTGTGTTGCTATCAATGCCATTATTGTAAGTGATACTGCTGTTGATGGCCTTGCCACCAGTGGTATTGCTTTCATTTGCACCGGCGTCAGTGGTGTAGCTGTCAGTAGCATTACTGTAAGAGACTTTGCTGCCAATCACATTGGTGTCAGTAGCGTTACTGTAAAGCGAAGCAAATATTTTCATTGTGTGTTACTTGCTCTAGATTAATCACGGGATTCTCTCATCACTCACATGAATAAAAACATTGCACAATGAGGAGTGTCTTAACGCTCACCAAAAACAACAACAACAACATTTATTTCTGCCATTTTCTGCTACTCTGTTGAGTAACAAGTACATGTCAACTTATTCTAACCCTACCAGTCTACTAATACTCTACTAACACTCTAATGAGAGTTACTTACATCCGTTACTTATAGTCAACAGAATGTGAGAATAAAGTGAAACCTCAGCTAGTGGTGTAGCTGTCAGTAGCGTTACTGCTGTTTCTCATTTAGCTTTCATTTTATGTAAGACCACCGACAACAGAAAATAACAGCCAAAAGTAAATGCTATATAAATTATTTATATTGTGTGGTAGGTTTAACATGGTATTTTCGCCCCCAGTCATTTTCAACTGGAAACAGCACACAATGTGACATGACCCTTCTTATCTGTGAGTGAGAGAGTGTGGTCACTATATACAAACATTTGGCCGCACTGCCTTTTAGAATTCCACTGCGGTGCAACCTTTCCCAATCGCCATCTCTCTCTGTCCAATGGGTGCAGCAGGGAGTGCTGCGAATGTTTGAAAGTCACCTTTGCATAGTCACCTTTTCACACCCTTCCCCCCACATTCCCGTCTCTGAGCACGTACGGCCCTGACTAATGATGTGCAAGGCTTTTCAGATGCTGCTGATGCTGACTGCACAGACACAGAAAAAAGGAAAAAGAAAAATGAAGCAATCTAAAAGCACTCAATAGAAAATGTGATATTCATGATTTGGGTTTCTGCCATGCAAAAAGCCAGAGCCAGTCACCCTGTAATAACCACACAGACGTGCCCGGCATTCACACTGAGAAAGTTCTAGCACCAGCACTAGGGTTGACAATCGAGAACCGATTCTTATTCAGAACCAGTTTCATTGTGAGGTAAAAGTACTGAAACCGAACGTTTTTTTTCCGCTGGTGTGAACACAATGCTACACTGAAAACTCTCACAGTCCTTTCTACTCCACTACTGAATCTACATTCATCACCGCGGCAATAGAAATCATGTTTTAGCTTAGGGAACTTGCAGTCTGAATTGCACATGCAAGAGAAAGACTGGGTGTCATGAAATAATACTAAAAACGACATAGCGTCAACTTATTGCAGTGAGCCGCAAACAAACCAGTCAATATGAATCACAAATTAGCTGAGCAGTTACTGAATTAACATGTGACTCACTCAGTGGACCGCAAGTTTTACTTCTGATCTTATGCCACTCAAAATAAAGAAAGAACCATAAAAATGTGTGAGAGATTTAATAACCGACTGGTTATAAGTTTATGTTTCAGTGTAATAAGGTAAAATATATTACTACATATTTCATAATGAAATAAATAATGTTTATTTTACAGTGTCCTTGTTACTATAAATGATGCATAATTACATGCAAATAACCCTAAACAAAACCCAAACCATGTAGTAAGTCCATGTAGTTAATTAATGTTATTCAGTACTTAAAGGGTTCGTTCGCCCAAAAATGAAAATGATCTCATGATTTACTTACCCTCAAGCCATCCTAGGTATATATGACTTTCTTCTTTCAGACGAATTCACAATTTATTATAATAAACATTCATTTAATATATTGCATACATGGTATAATATAGTTAGGATTCATTATCTGGTGCTTCTTCAAAAGTACTTTGTTACTGAAATTGTTAAGCTGAATCTAAATCGCTCAGCTACATGTTTCCTTACTTTTCCATCTATCCTCACAGGCCTCGGCACACACTGCTATCCTGTAGCTCCTCAGCTGCAGACAAATATGGAGAGAAACAGGGAGCCACGTAGGAGCCAAGGAGCAGACAGGGAGTTTGTGTATGCCAGGCAGAATATGTGAGTGTGTGTTCATGTTTGCAGTAGATGTCAGTGTGTGCGCTCGTAAGTTTATGTCAGAACACCTGTGTGTCCTAATTGAAGTGCTGCCTCAGGTGCGGCCCACAACATCGCCAACTCTCACCTCAGAGCCAGAGGGATGCCCAAAAGCAACCTGTCTCTCAAGAGCCTGCTCTATACACACACACACACACACACACACACACACACACACACACACACACACATTTAAACGGTAATTAGAATGGGAAACAGTGACAGAAATGGAGGGTAAAGTCACAAATTGCTACTGTCAATGAGGTCAAACTAAATGTATAAAATGTACAAATCTACTAAATGTACATCTACAAAATGGGATGGCCCAAGTCTTTTTTCACATAATCTGTCCAGAACTGGGCAAGGTAATATTTGACCAGAAAAGGAATTATATATATATACATATACATATATATATATATATATATATATATATATATATATATATATATATATATATATATATATATATATATATATATATATATATATATATATATATATATATATATATATATATAAAGAAAGTGGTTTGTTTGTTGTTGTTGTGTGTTTTTTTAGGATTATTAAGGTGTTTTTAAGATAATTTGTATAGTATATTATATCATACTAAAAATTCAATATAAATAATATATATAAAAATAGTAACACTTAAGTTTAGGGTCAAAGTCTTACTATTAAAGGAATAGTTCACCCAAAAAATTCTGTCATTATTTACTCACCCTTAAAGTCCACATAAAGTCAAAATTAAACATGTGTTCTGAGTTTCTCGCACCACAGATAGCCTACATGTGTTATTAACCACCTAGCCGCATTTGAATCATAAAAAAATCTGCTAAGTACATAAAATAGCTTATCAAAATCTTGAAAAAATAAGCAGCATTCTCTGCTCTCAAACGCTGGGGGCGTGTCCGTTGATCGGCGCCGAAACCACACCCACTCGCAGGAAAGCGGCCGTAAACACACAAGACAACAACACTCAAGTACAGCTCACGAGTCACGACGGCACCAGATGGCGGCAGGACGAGAGGATGAAGGCCTGGGCGGGAGATAGTCGGTTCGGCCCCATTCTGCAGCGGATTATAAGCGAATCCCAGTTGTCGGCAATGAAAGTTTGTAAAACTATCCGGTGTAAAGACACTGCAGGATCAGGTGTTGGTGGTGATCGTCAGCCATCAAGGTAGCTGTTCACAAAATTAATCCACCTCTTCTTGATATCTCTTTTGTTTTGTAGGCTGTTTTGTAAGTTGTTGGCTGTAGTAACTAACGGTACTGACAGTAACTCGCAATCTAGCGGGTGAACTGATGCGAAATTGCGACTGTGCTCTAGTTATGGGGGAGAGGCCAACATGCCAAGCGGCTCCAGTGCGTCATCGAGCCACCGTTTTAACCCCGCCCAAAAAATCCAGAACACAGCAATGGTGAAAAACTTTTTTAACGGTCTTCTAAATTCATTCTTTGTAATATGCTTCAACAATACATTTCTAACATTTATAAAGTGTTTAGAAACAAATCTCAGAATTGCCTTTACAGGGACTTTAAGTTGTTCCAAACCTGTGTGAATTTCTTTCTTCTGCTGAACACATATTTTGAAGAATGTCGGTAACCAAACAGTTGATGGGCCCCATTGACCTCCATAGTATTTTTTTCCCTACAATGGAAGACAATGGGGTCCATCAACTGTTTGGTTCCCCATATTTTTCAAAATATGTGTTCAGCTGAAGAAAGAAATTCATACAAGTTTGAAACAACTTGAGGGTAAGAAATTATGACAATTTTTATTTTTGGGCGAACTATCCCTTTAACTACTTGCTTATTAGCGTGCATGACTGTTTATTAGCACTTATAAAGAACATATTAATGCCTTATTCTGCATGATCGTACTCTACATCCCTTAATCCTACCAAATCAACCTGAATGCTAGCCGAATTTAGCCCCTCCCACAACATTTGAGTTCGGGAAATTAATCAGTTGTGGAGCAACTATGCCTGAACAGGAGCTGTTCGGACCAATGAAATTGTCAGGGCGGGCTTTATACGATGATGATAAACAGTAACGTAACCATTCACGTCACCAAAAGAGTGCTTGGGTTGAATTCGTTCTAATCCCAAACAGAGAATTTGTTCATAAATGCATTCACCTTCACTATTTCTCTCAAAAATAATGATCGTGTTGGTGAGTACTCCGTGTATCCTTAAAATCTTTTTACAACACCGGCAAAGATCGTTTACACTCATCTTCTTCTTCTACTTCTTCCAGCGTGCGCGCAGTTGAATTCTGATGACAACTATGCGTCACTCCGTTGCTCTGATTGGTTGTAAGTCTATCCAATTGAGGTCTTTCCTGGTTTAGTTGAAACACGGCCCATAATCACAGCCCAGTGGAGCGCTATCAGACTCATATTCTGACTAGAATTGAGTACGACCACGTCAGGCTACTACCAAATACCTGAACTTGACAACCACCTTACTAACTATTAATAAGCAGTAATTAGGAGTTTGAGGCAAAAGTTGTAGTTAACAGCAAGAATTTGACCCTAAACTCAAGTATGACCATTAAAAATACAGCTGTTCACTATTCATGTTGGCTCAGGTAAATGAAATAATTGTATTTCACGGCTCTCTGGAATACTTGATTGTGACTAAGATTTCAAAACAGTTTCATCTCCAATTGATTTCTTATCCCCATAATCATGTTGTGAAAAGCCGTGTTATAACTGCACTTATGTTCATCTAGTTTAAATTGTTCAGTCATCTTGTCTAAAAGCCACTAGCAACTGTTTTATTCACAGAAGCTTTATTTAGTGAGCTAATACAATTTTTTCACAAATATTAATATTTTGTGTCCTATTATTTCCTGACCACTCTGTTGGGGTTTATTCTGTGTCTTATAACAACCGGCTGGATGTATATTATCCCTTACTTAACAGATTTTAATTATGCATTATGATGGCTGAAATTAACTAAGATTAATAAATGCTGTAGATGTATTTTTTTTTTTACATAGTTCATGTTAACTACTGTATAGTTAACTAATATTGTAGATTAATTGTAAAGTGGTACCAATATTTGTTTAAAAAACATGTGGACGATGAAGGTTTGATCCCAACCCGCACCACGTTCTTTTAGCCCAATAATTTCACATTTCCTTATTTACTATATTGTACATGCCCCGAAAAAAATAGGGTACAAATGAAATTAGTCCCATAAAATCTAATTACCACATCAATGATTAAATTAAGTCAAATTAGTACAATCTTTCATCTCCTGTCTGTCATCACTGTTCAGGAACCTTTCTGCAAACCTTCCCTCATGCCCTTATATCTTTCCATCACATCGATCACATTCCAAGTAGAAACCTTTCCTCCCTCCCTACAGGGACATGTGTTCTGAGCAGTACAGCCAAATTAGATGAACAACTTGTGCTTCTTTGAGACTAACTCAAAAGACTTGTGACCCCGTGTCCCTGGCAGAAAGTGAAGACAAGAACCTGTCTGGAGTTGATTTAAATGCAGCTTTCAGACCTTGTACCCTCTCTTAAAGAGAAGAGAACAAACGTTGAGGACATCTTTAAAGATTCAGTGAGGAGAATCTGGAACTGGCTGTGCTTTTTTTTTTTTTTACCCGTATAAACTTTTAGGTGAAGAGTGGAATTTCTGCACCACTAGTGACACCAAACAAAAATAGCGAAAATGAGATAAAGAATGACAAGGTTTCCTGAATGTTGTGGTTATTTTATTAGTTATGTTATTTTCCCACGCAGTCACTCCTAATAGCCTCCCCTCACTCACTTGTTTCATTTGCGGATGACTATTGTTTGTGTTACAGGGCTTGAACTTCGCCGTGGGATTGTGAGGATTGCGCATTATTTGACTTGTTCCCGCAGATTTTGTGCTTACACCCAAAGTGCTTACACATAAAGCTGCCTCTCAGATCGAAATTAAGTTACTTTTCGCTGCCTATTGCGCTTATACAGTCAAATACACACTAAATAATGTCAGAATGCCTGCCTTGGTGAGAATTCACGTAAACACAGCCAGTTGTTTTTTAAAGGACAACTCCGGTGAAAAATGAACCTAGGGGTAATTAACACATGGTTACCGAGCAGATCGTTCTCTGGGAAGCGTTTTCATGAAAATCGAATGTTAAGAGTTTTATCTCTTAAAACAGATTAGCTTATAACGCTAGTTTACGGGGCATACAATACGTACAATTAAATCGCTAGTTAATACCACTAACAAGGCTCAAAATAGCCTCACACTAACACAGTAACATAATGAGGGTCCCTACATGCAAACTGAAGCATTGAGAACTTTAAAAGTGTAAAAACAGTTTAATAAGAAGATACTTTATAAAGACAGTACATTACGCATATACAGAGAGAAGCCATCTTGCAAAACTGTGACTTGGAATGTCATACAAGTATATGGTCTTTTTTTTTTTTGTGAGTTTTTAATTATTTGCATTTATTTATTTTCACAGTTGCGTTCAGTGCTTTCTTCTGGAAACAACAGACCATATACTTGTATGAGATTCCAAGTCACAGTTCATCACTTAGCACAGCGTTCGTGGTTTGACTCGTCAAGACTGTTTTGCAAGATGGCTTCTCTCTGTATATGCGTAATGTACTGTCTTTATAAAGTATCTTCTTATTAAACTGTTTTTACATTTACAAAGTTCTCAATGCTTCGGTTTGCATGTAGGGACCCTCAATATGCTGCTGCGTTAGTTTTCCTGGTTACAAAGAACACTAAAGGGTTCTTTTGATTGAACCCTTAAAAAGGGTTCTATATAGAACCTTTTAGGGGTTCCAAATACGTAGCGCTGATAGAACCTTTTAAGGTTCTATAGAACCTTTTCTTCTAAGAGTGTAGCGACTGACACTACAGATTGCAGCCTTTAGCCTCCTTGTTAGAGCGTCCGACTCTCATGCCGGCGAACCCGGGTTCGAGTCCCGCTTGGAGCGGGGCGGTTCAAACAGGAAGGGTTATATTGGTGCCGTGACCCAGATGGGAGTGAGGTTTAAGGGGGTGAGTGTAACGGAGGCCAGCTAGTAGTTGCTGTGCGAGTAAACCTCACTCTAGTGACTGATGGTAGAGGTTGCAGTCTTTAGCCTCCTTGTTAGTGCGTCAGACTCTCATGCCGGCGGACCCGGGTTCGAACAGGAGGGGTTACATAAGCGCAATAGGCAGCAAAAATAACTACCGTATTTTCCGCACTATAAGGCGTACTTAAAAGCCTTTCATTTTTTCAAAAAACGACAGTGCGCCTTATACTCCGGAGCACCTTATATATGGATCAAGGCGCTCTGTCAAAATGTTTCAGTATGAAAAACCAATAAAAACAATTTAATAATAATAAAATGTTTCAGTACGACTGGTAAACTACAAAGCCGCACCGCTTTCAGCATTACGGCTACCGTTGTCAGTAAACACCGGAACTGTGCTTTTGGGTAATGACGAGAGGGAGCCGGGATGCCGTAGTCGCCAAACTGTTCGATTCGGACACTGAAGAAGAAGAATTTGAGGGATTCGTGGACGGGGAATGGACTGAAAAAGTGAGCTTTACGTGTTATACGTAACTGAACAATGTGGAGTTATGCACTAACGTTTGATTTAGTGGTATCCGACTGTTTCTTTTACTAGGCTACGTGTTTACTGAATTAAGGAAAAGTTCCTCTCCACGTTTGGGAGAAAAGTTAGCAAGGCTGGGAGAAATTGTTTATATGCACATCAACGTTTGAACGACGTTACTATGGGAGTGAACGGAGTTGTCAGAACGCTTAATAAAGTCAGACTTTATCTGACTGTTTTGTTGACATTCCCTTTAGCACAGAGCTAGTGGATGCATAACGCAAACGTTTGACTGCAGTATCTTCTACTATATGCGCCTTATAATCCGGTGCGCCCTATATATGAAAACAGTTCTAAAATAGGCCATTCATTGAAGGTACGCCTTATAATCCGGTGCGCCTTATAGTGCGGAAAATATGGTACATTTCGATCTGAGAGGCAGCTTTATGTGTGCGCACTTTGGGTGTAAGCACAAAATCTGCGGGAACAAGTCAAATTATGCGCAATCCTCACAATCCCATGGCAAAGTTCAAGCCCTGTAACACAAACAATAGTCATCCGCAAATGAAACGAGTGAGTGAGGGGAGGCTATTAGGAGTGATTGCATGAAAAAATAACATAACTAATAAAATATCCATAACATTCAGAAAACCTTTTTGTCATTCTTTATCTCATTTTTGCTATTTCGTTTGGTGTCATTGGTTGTGTTAAAAATTCAAAAGTTTATACGGGTAAAAGAAAAAAAAGCACAGCCAGTTCCAGATTCTCCTCACTGAATATTTAAAGATTTGGAACGGCATTCTCACATCACTAATGTAATATCAGGCGTTTACAGTGTCTTCTCCGGTTGCATAGCAAAACTATAAATAATACATTTGTGATGCTTATTTAGGACAACAGATGTTTCAATAAAATGCGTCATAGCCACAGAACTTGTCCGTTTAGAGCGGTTACTGATTGTAGATTCATATTGCAGTTATTCAATGGCAAAAAAATCTCAGCAGCATATCCAAGCATTCCAATAATTCTGTGTTTCTGGATAATTCAGCGAGCACAGATGCCAAATACAACAGATGGCGTTCAAACCTGAGCGTGTGTGTGCTTCGAGGTCTGTGACATCAACTGAGAAATATATTAAGCCGCTGAGCTGAAAATATTGGCCTGCAGATATGTAGGCCTCAGATTGTTTTTCCAACAATTAGCATATGCATTATTCAAATTAAGTATTCATCTAATCCAAGTGCTCTAAACACCTCTATTACAATCAATATGATAAAAAAAATAAAAAGAACACTGACAAATAAAAAGGTACTATGGCAAAGAGATGTAAAAGAACATATGGATATTAGTTTTTTGGACATGTATTCAGAAATATCACATCTTTCTAAAGTACGCCATCTGTCATTTACAATATAGTGCATTAAAATCAAATGTGCCCAGCAGTTACGCCAGACTCTAACTGAGATCTTAAACAGTTTTGGCCTTCAATAGGTCTAACTTGTCATGGAAAAGCTGATGATGCCAAAGATGATGGTAGAAATTGAGAACTAGCTTGCCCATCTCATTAAAATGATTTCATGTCGATGCTGGATGCCAAAAGTAAATCTTGACAAGCGAGTTACATCAAAAGTATATGGTTCAGTGATGTATAAGTATAGTGTTTGGGATAAAGAAGGTACATACGGGGGTAAATTTCTTAATCTTTATTCAAATGGAGGAAAAAGTATCTCAAGGAAAATGTTCTTTTTAAATATCATAAATGATTAATTCATAAATGATGAGTTGCACAAAATGACCTGAACTAACTATGACTTGCATGTCAAAAATTGTCGACCTTGACAGTTTTGTATATATAATAATTTACCCAAGGTTTCATTTCAAACATGTCCATTTAACATAAAAAAATTCCATATAGTAATGTAAAATGTACTGTAAAATGAAGTTAAACAGGTTGTGCAAAAGTAAAATTCCCTGTAAAGCAACATTCTAACCGACATTCTGCTGACTTATTTATTTAATCCTTCCATTTTAACCTTCGAGTGTGATTTATGACTGCCATTAATCTTAGCCTGCACATTAATTCCACAGCACGCAGGTTCATCTGACCTGTGCCCTTTCAGATCCCAGCTGTGGTGACTCACTGTGGCATCTGGTATATGCAAATGTATTCCATACCATTCTTAAGTGGATGGTTTTAAGGAGATAAAGCGTCAAATCAGAGATAGAACCTCACTCAAATAAACTCAAACGTGTCCGTCAGAATGCAAATCATAATGCAATGCAAGTATGTGTTGAATTTTCAGTGCTTCTTAAGGAGCAAAATTATGTTTGTCACCATAGACTGCATCAGAAGTCATAAATAATCGATTTTCCAAAAGACATGACACAAATGCAAATCCTCTTAGAGGAATATTCTTTTTAAAAAGGGGTAAAAACTAAGCCAACGGTGAGGCACTTGAATGTTTATAAGTGTATAAAAGCCTAAATCATATCTGTTCATCATTTTACGGTCTCTTTATGAACTTTTTGAAGTGTCAACGTATCAGTTGTGTAGCTGCCAATGAAGAAAGCTCTCAAATTTCATTAAAAATAACTTAATTTGTTTTCCGAAGATGAATGAAACTATGAGTTTGGAATGACATGAGGGTAAGTAAATTACAGGTGCTGGTCATATAATTAGAATATCATAAAAAGTTGATTTATTTCACTAATTCCATTCAAAAAGTGAAACTTGTATATTATATTCATTCATTACACACAGACCGATATATTTCCAAAGTTTATTTATTTTAATTTTGATGATTATAACTGACAACTAAGGAAAATCCCAAATTCAGTATCTCAGAAAATTAGAATATTACTTAAGACCAATACAAAGAAAGAATTTTTAGAAATCTTGGCCAACTGAAAAGTATGAACATTAAAAGTATTAGCATGTACAGCACTCAATACTTAGTTGGGGCTCCTTTGCCTGAATTACTGCAGCAATGCGGTGTGGCATGGAGTCAATCAGTCTGTGGCACTGCTCAGGTGTTATGAGAGCCCAGGTTGCTCTGATAGTGGCCTTCAGCTCTTCTGCATTGTTGGGTCTGGCATATTGCATCTTCCTCTTCACATTACCCCATAGATTTTCTATGGGGTTAAGGTCAGGCGAGTGTGCTGGCCAATTAAGTACAGGGATACCATGGTCCTTAAACCAGGTACTGTGTGCAGGTGCCAAGTCCTGTTGAAAAATTAAATCTGCATCTCCATAAAGTTGGTCAGCAGCAGGAAGCATGAAGTGCTTTCTGGTATATGGCTGCGTTGACCTTGGACTTCAGAAAACACAGTGGGCCAACACCAGCAGATGACATGGCACCCCAAACCATCACTGACTGGAAACTATACACTGGACCTCAAGCAACGTGGATTGTGTGCCTCTCCTCTCTTTTCCTCCAGACTCTGGGACCCTAATTTCCAAAGGAAATGCAAAATTGACTTTCATCAGAGAACATAACTTTGGACCACTCAGCAGCAGTCCAGTCATTTTTGTCTTTAGCCCAGGCGAGACGCTTCTGAAGCTGTCTGTTGTTCAAGAGTGGCTTGACATAAGGAATGCGACAGCTGAAACCCATGTCTTTCATACGTCTGTGTGTAGTGGTTCTTGAAGCACTGACTCAGGCTGCAGTCCACTCTTTGTGAATCTCCCCCACATTTTTGAATGGGTTTTGTTTCACAATCCTCTCCAGGGTGTGGTTATCCCTATTGCTTGTACACTTTTTTCTACCATATCTTTTCCTTCACTTCGCCTCTCTATTAATTTGCTTGAACACAGCGCTCTGTCTCTGTCAGCCAGCCTCTTTTGCAATGAGCTTTTGTGTCTTGCCCTCCTTGTGCAAGGTGTCAACGGTCATCTTTTGGACAACTGTCAGGTCAGCAGTCTTCCCCATGATTGTGTAACCTACAGAACTAGACTGAGAGACCATTTAAAGACCTTTGCAGGTGTTTTGAGTTAATTAGCTGATTAGAGTGTGACACCAGGTGTCTTCAATATTAAACCGTTTCACAATATTCAAATTTTCTGAGATACTGAATTTGGGATTTTCCTTAGTTGTCAGTTATAATCATCAAAATTTAAATAAATAAATATTTGAAATATATCAGTCTGTGTGTAATGAATGAATATAATAGAATATAAAAGTTTCACTTTTTGAATGGAATTAGTGAAATAAATCAACTTTATCATCAACTTTTTGATTAATTATATGACCAGCACCTGTACATAATTTTCATTTTTGGGTGAACTTTCCCTTTAACCAATAAGCAAATGTGAAGATAAATGCATTTGCTGAAGCAACCATGCCATTTAAAGGACCCCCGAAATCAAAATCTAAGTTTTTAGCTTTTAGTATGAATATGTTAGCCTTAAGGTTATGAAGAAGCTTGTGTCTTCCAAAACAGTGACAAAAATTGGCTTTTAGGAGATATAAGCATTCAAAACGTACAGTCTTTCCCTTCTGCTTTCATGACATCACAGCAGACTTCAGCCTTTCATCACATCTTCTGTCCAATCAAATGATCTCTAGAATCTTAAGTGTCCCGCCCCCTAAATAGACGCTGAAGCTGCAGCTGAAATTGGTCACTTGTTCACACATTTACAATTTTCTACATGGTGAATGGGACATAGTGCTATAGGGGAAAGGGAACGATTCAGACAGTGTGAATATGCTTTCAGTTGGGGCGAAGGAAGTCTGGTTTCGCGTTAGTTTCACGCGCACCTAGGCAGCGCACACACACAGTCTCTCCGGTCCAGAGACACTATAGCACAGAGCAGATCACATACACGAGTCAGCGCAGACAACAAAACATGTCAGCCCCATTTGAATTCTGCACAGAATTTCAAAGCGATATGGAGAAGATTATGATGAGAAACGGTTAGAGATTAGGAGGAAACTGTGGCTTTTCTGAACTTAAAGGCTCTAGTCGATCTGTGATATAAACAAAACGCTTTTGGCTGTTATAAAAAAGGGGAGGAGCAGCTTGATATGTCCCACCCTGTCTTCCTGTTTTCACGGGAGATTACGTCAACACATTGAATAATGCTGCGTAAAGGCACTTCAGTGGGCCTTTGCAAAGCCTTTGCACTCTTTTATTGTGACTCTAAATCTGTATTCATTGATAATCTGCTCATGTAACCATAATTTGTGTAAATTAAATGAAGGTTGTTGATATTTTACTGCCACTAGTGGTCATTTCAGCTAGAAACTGTGGTGAATTTTATTTAGTACGTTTTTGGTGTTCTGTCATGACAACTGTCGGAGGCTTTGGAATGGTTATGGATATGACAATTTTTATGTGTTGGCAGAATCTGCTACACTGCTGTTATTGCTGCTGCTGCAAAACAAGCGGGACTTGTTACCGGCAATACATACATAACACGCTGCTGTGAGCAAGTAAGACATGCTGCTGCTGTACAATAGAGCGTACTTGAATTACCCGTAGCAGATCTATACAGGTGGAGCTGGGGAAGGTGGAGGGTTTCTGAAAGCACACTGCAACTGCTACAGCAAATGCTGATCAAGTATTTGAAACTTTGAGCACGGGAGCTCATTGGCTACTGATACAGCAGGAACCAATCAGCTGTGCCCTATAGAGAATGACGTGATTGCGATTGAGATACGGACTTATCAACCAGCTAGAATTTCATGAGAGATAAAAAATTCCAATGAGCCTACTTTTAATGGAAGTTTTTTAAAAAAACTCTTAGGTTGCGTACAATGAAGCACTTGACATGCAGACTAAACATATATATATAAATATATATATATATATATATATATATATATATATATATATATATATATATATATATATATATATATATATATATATATATATATCGTGGTTACAATTAGGAATTTGTTCCCAAGATTTATTCATTCGTTCACCCATTTTAGTAAATCGTTGAGTACATCACGTTGAACTAATTTGTTCCATCGTTTTGATTTAACTCAAACATGGGAATGAATTAGTACAATTGAGGGAACACATTTTTTTCTTGCACGCGATTACGTAGAACAAGGGAACAAATTAATAAGACATGCTCACATATTAGTAAGCCATGGGTAAGAATCATTCATTCATGGCTACGATATGCATATTTTTTCCCGCATGTCATGTGCAGGGTTCCGTAGTATGTCACCTTTTTTTTTTATTATCATTTTAGTATTATGTTTCCATGGTCACAAAGTTGAACTGGATATAACTTCACATAGAAAAGAAAAAAACAGCAAGTCATTTTGTTGCAGTGCATATTGTTTACATCTTGTGGCTATATTATTGAAACAATAAGTATTTTACAGTTTATGGACTGTGACTCAATGTAAGCCAGATTTTAATTTAAAGAAAAGAAGCAACAAGTTAAAATTCATTATTGTGGTTAACATTATGCCGCAACAAGTGCTGTCAGCTTATATTGAACATGGAACATTCCTTTATTGTCTTCTGTTACTCACTTACTGACTTGGTTTAATAACTTTCTACAGTATTCCGTCCTAGATTTTATCTTATGATTGCACGTTTATACTTACACGTTTAGACAATTATTTTACAGTCTCACTTTCAGATTGTAAGTGTCATAAGTCCAGTTACTCCACAACACCACAGCAGGATAAAGCCGGATATTATTTGTTCAGCAGATTTCATAAAAAGAGCCCTAAAATAAGCCTTTGATATTAAAGAGGATTTGCTGAGGTAATCAGCATGAGTTGGTTTTCTGTGAGCTGGGTTGACGACAACCAGTCAGTGTGTTAAAAGATCCAGAAAACAGAGTACACTCATGTCCAGTTGATTGTGAGTGTATCATTAATATTCATCATTCTGCAGAAGCTTGTAAAGCAATCGAATAAAATAAAATCTTTCTAGGTCGTTGTTATAGGGTTCGTCTGATGTTGTAATTGCACATATAAGCACTGAATAATAATGAGTACGTGTGTGATTGTTTTGTAGAAGTGCTTATAATGACACATTGCTAGTGTTATGTCATCTATATACATCATGTAGGAATTTAGGAGTAATCTTTAAAACACGTTCTAAAACCCTGGAAACTTGGAAATCACTAGTATGTTTTGGATGGAAGTTTTAAAATTAAGATTCAATCGTTTAAGATTAAAATGTCATTTGATGTTCTGCTGGAATATTTAATCCTGTTGGTGATCATAATTCTCATATTGGTTTAAAAAAATCCTGTTTTTGCCTTGGGTTATGTTGAAACTTGAATCCCAAATTTGTCATAATTGTGATGTGTGGATTCCTATCCCTATGTACACTTTTGTAACATATCTACACTTTAGATGTTTTAAGCCTATACAGCTGGCGCTAATGCTTCATATATATTGGATATTGAATGAATATGACTGAATCAATCTGATCATAGGTTACATCAACAAAAAGACAGATCAGATAAAAATAGCTCATTAAACTGACAACTGCAAATGTCACTGACCTTTTTTTTTCAAGTATGCTTTATAAAGGTATTTATCATGTTATTCTTAATAATCTAGCATTGCATATAACACTTTGATTGTCTGTAATAAGTATTTTTATTGAAGCACATTTTATTTTGTAATATTTGAAGCATTCTGAGTTGCATTTGATGTTTGAAAGGTGAAATTCAATCATTATTATGTAGCCTATTATTAATGATCATTTTCTAGCATATATCCATGAACCTGTGGTTATAGGTTTATAAGTTATAATATTAGTTAGACTGATTAGTCTTATTAATTATAAGTCATTGTGAATTGGTATAGCCTATATATGCTATACCTTTGAAAGGGATAGCATTCATTTTTGGCATTGACACTGTAATGTACGGATTTCTGAAAGCATACAAATGCCGCATGATCACTGGGTAATAGAGTGTGTGATGTAGCCTACTGCGCGTGTGATTTTTACTCACTCCGGTTTCCTGGCGAGTCCAACGGACCGGCAGAGTGTCGAAGGTGTCTGCGGAACCAGAGATTTGCAGGACGGGCTTCTCTTCTCGTCCTCCGCGGACTCTGGGCTGGACTGGGTCGCTTTTAGAGTCGGTGGGGAGGTAGGTACCAGCTGCAGATGCTGCGGGTGATGGATTGGAGCTGCCGGAGGATGCTGCGGTTGTTTGGACGGATGCTGCTGCTGCTGCTGCTGCTGCTGTTGCTGTTGCTGCGGCTGGGCTTGACCGTGAGTCGCCGAATGCTGGTGCGGGTGAGCGGCCGGCTGAGGGCTGCTGGTCCGCGGGGGTGGGTGGTGGTGGTGGTGGTGCGGATGATGGTGGTGGTATTGATGCGGATCTCTCAGCTGACGATTCTCGCCGATCAGATCCTCAACCTTCCTCTCCAGTTCGTCGATCCGCTGCCGCTGGGTTTGAATCAGACTCTGCTGGTTTTGTACAATAGTGGTCAGTTCTTTAAGATAAAGCACGGCTTTCATTGGGTTATCCAGCAAGCTCTCCATTACTGTAATCTCGAAGCTTCAAGCCTGCTGTATCAGGATGGAGCTGGAGTCTTCTGGATGTACAGAATGTGCTGTGGCGTGCTGACGCTCTAAAGATGCGAGTGATGGTCCTGAAGCAGGGAGACTGTGGGAGGAGCTGCGGAGAATGATGAGGTCAACGCTGTGGCCAATCACAGAAATGCGTGTTTGCATGCAGTACACATTTTCCGATAGTGACATCAATTTAAAGGTGCACTAAGAAAGTTTTTCCACATTAAGAGTTTTACACCTGGGACGTGCCTCTTATGCAGTGCATGTTAATATCCCATTTATATTAACCTTAACATACCCTTGTGAAAAATAAGTAACATATACTTTTTTTAGAGATACAGAAATAACAAAAGAATATACTTGTAATATTTTCGGACCCTTAATTGCATATTATTTGTTAATTTACTAAAAATGTATTGTTTTAAATGTATATTAAATGTAATTAGCTTAAAGCCCCCCTGTAGTCAATAATTGCATCCCCTTAAAACGCATCTTTGATCAACAAAATGGCATATTTAAAAAAAAAAAAAATTATCTGTGAAAAAAAAAAAATATTCATGCAAATAAACCCCGCCTCCACTCACTCATACAGGCTCCTCATTGCTACCTTGCCAAGTCAATGTATCAGAACCCCACCCCAACCCTCAACAGGGGTCTTTAAGTGTACTTTTTTAACTGTCAAAGTGTAGCATTTATGGTACTTTAATGTAATTTCTTTTTAAACTTGTATGCCGTGTATTTAAATATATGGATAATTACATATTTGTAATGATGTATTTCAGTACATTTCAAATATATAAACTTTAAATGTAATATCAAATAACACACTACAGTTGAAATATAGCAAGTACTTTACATGTGGTGTAGTAGGCCCATGTTATTTGAATCATCAAAATAAGTGTCATATTTTTATTGCATGACAAAATATTATTAGAACACAATCATTTAAAATGTACTTTAAAGTAAAAAATATATATATTTTACAATGTGCATTTTTTAAAAGTATGCTTAAGTCTTGAAAGTATACTCTAAGCACAATTAAGTGGCCTTTTATTTCATTAATATATTATCTGCAAGTATTTATACTTTTAAGATTTTAAGTACACTACATGTGTGTATACAATACAATTAAGCACACTTCTTTTTTTATTAGGGTAACTTTAAAAAAATTTGTTTTCCTAAATTTTTATGTTACATATTTTTTTAATTGGGATGCAGTGTTGGGGTAACGTACTACAAGTAACTGGAGTTACGTAATCAGATTACTTTTTCAAGTAAGTAATGCATTACTTTTAAATTTACAACAAAATATCTGTTACTTTTTTAAATAAGTAACGCAAGTTACTTTGTTTTTCCCATTTATTGACTGACATCTCTCCTGTGTTAAAAGAAATCGGGAGTAAGTGCAACTGCTGCAATTGGCCAATCAGAATGATGTATTCAGTGATAAAAAAGACATATGATACAGTAATAATGTGTGCAATGTCATTCACACTGATAATAAGATTATTCATAAAACTGGACCTCATAATCAAACAGCAGCTGGTAGAGTCAGTGACTCACATCTAAGCTCTGGAAGAAAACAGAAATGTGGCTGACAGCCTGACTTGACACTTAATATATTTACGCTGTTTACAAGGAGAGGGAAGATAATCATCGTGTTGGGTCCGAGTCCACCTTGTTGAGTGGGAGACATTTATTAATGTCTTGTCATCTTAATTTAATGTTTTTATTCAAGTCCATGTCAAGTTCAAGTAAAAGTCCACCTGAGTGTGTCCGAGTCCAAGTCCAAGCACCCCGACAGGGTTAGGGAAAGTTTGAAAAGTAATGAATTACAATATTGCGTTACTCCCTTAAAAAGTAACTTATTATGTTACTTAGTTACATTTTCAGAAGAATAATTCGTTATGTTACTTTTGTGATACTTTTTCTTATATTTTTGGGCAAGTGTATTTAAATTTAGAATTAAATTTATCATTTTAATTTTAAAATTAAATGTAGAGATTAATAATGGGGGTGGGTCTTAACAGTTTTTAAACTAAACTGCAGCACAGTAATGTTTTTTTTTAAAACACACTCTTTGATGTAAAATTTCTTCAAAAATTCACTTGACCTCTTTTTTTTATTTATTATTATTATATTATATTAACAAATTTCCCTCAAACTTTTGAAACAAAGTGTTCAATGTAGCAACTGGACTAAAAGCCCTCAATGAAATATGATATATATTCAAATCCCCCAAAAATATGCTGCATAAAAAATAAATAAAAATAAAAATTACTTTTATTGGATATCGATGGAGCAACAACAAAAAAAATACTTTTAAAATCCTGTTTTTGCCTTGGGTTATGTTGAAACTTGAATCCCAAATTCGTCATAATTGTGATGTGTGGATTCCTATCCCTATGTACACTTTTGTAACATGTCTACACTTTAGATGTTTTAAGCCTATACAGCTGGCGCTAATGCTTCATATATATTGAATCAATATGACTGAATCAATCTGATTATAGGTTACATCAACAAAAAGACAGATCAGATAAAAATAGCTCATTAAAATCACCTTGATTTTTTCCCGTCAACACCTCAAACTCATTGTTGTGCTCCTCAAATCATTCCTGAACCATTTTTTTCTTTGTGGTAGGGCGCATTATCCTGCTGAAAGAGCCACAGCCACCAGGGAATACTGTTTCCATGAAAGGGTGTACATGGTCTCCAACAATGCTTAGGTAGGTGGTACGTGTCAAAGTAACAACCACATGGTTTCCAAGGTTTTCCAGCAGAACATTGCCCAAAGCATCACATTATCTCAGCCGGTTTGCCTTCTTCCTATAGTGCATCCTGGTGCCATGTGTTCCCCAGGTAAGCAACGCACCTGCACCCAGCCATCCACGTGATGTAAAAGAAAATGTGATTCATCAGAGCAGGCCCCCTTCTTCCATTGCTCCGCGGTCCAGTTCTGATGCTCACGGGCCCACTGTTGGCACTTTCGGCCGTGGACAGGGGTCAGCATGGGCACCTGGTCTGCGGCTATGCAGGCCCATACGCAACAAACTGTGATGCACTGTGTATTCCGACACCTTTCTATCAGAACCAGCTTTAACTTCTTGAGCAATTTGAGCTACGTCTGTTTGATCAGACCACACAGGCCAGCCTTCACTCCTCACGTGAATCAATGAGCCTTGGCCGCCCATGACCCTGTCGCCGGTTCACCACTGTTCGTTCCTTGGAGCACTTTTAATAGATACTGACCACTGCAGAACGGGATCACCTCAAAAGAGCTACAGTCTTGGAGATGCTCTGACCCAGTCGGCTAACCATCACAATTTAGCCCTTGTCAAACTCGCTCACATTCTTATTCTTGGCCATTTTTCCTGCTTCTAACACATCAACTTTGAGGACAAAATTTTAACATATCTCAATGACTAATATATCTCACCCACTAACAGGTGACATGATGAAGAGATAATCAGTGTTATTCACTTCACCTGTTCATAATGTTATGCCTGATCTGTGTATATTATCATTCATTTGCTTATTTTTCTATTGAAAAGTTAACAAATTGAGCTAAAGTGTAATGTCTTCCACAATATTAATTTCCTTTTTTTGTTACTCATACATTTTTTTTTTATGACTGATGTTTTCATTTTGCGTTAACCTGGAACTCTTGAGCTCCTAGCCATCTATTAAATTATAATATTAAAATGAATACTTTCTGTCGGCAGTCACAGCAACTATGCTGAATTGTAATTCAGTCAGTTAGCTAACTTCTACTATAACTCTTCTTGTGTTGATATGACAAGAACAAGACTGTATGCTTATTTAATGTTCCAAATTTTGGAAACAGGATTGCAAAAATTGCAAACCACAAAGACACTAAAACAGCTCATAATATTTAGATTGATCTCCCAAAGTGGATAATCAACATGTTATGAAGGATAAGCCCCTCTTTTCTCATTGAATGTGCCTTATACTCTTTTATGCGTCCTGAATAATACAAATACTTCTGAAATTTCCTCTTTTATTAGAATACTCGGTTTTGTTTTTTCATGTCAGATCACTAGTAATAATAGCAAACACTGACTGACATCCAAAAGAGTTGAATCACAGATGCTCACTGACCTTGAAACCCAGCAAATGAAAGACTAGCCAAGCCTTTCTCCATGTGAACATCGCTGCAGACTCATAAAGAGAAATTACAGAGTTGTCCAGCCAAAAGGCTATCATTTCAGAGCATATTGGGCCAAAAATGCTTTTTGCAGTGCCATTGGAGAATAGGGCATCTAACTAGACATGACAAATTCTATCGAAATTGAGTTGTGATTAGGTTATGTCCACTCAGGCAATGACCATTTAAAATACACTTTGGCTTCAGTTACTGATGTTGCTCAAAGAAAACCCTATGAGCCAAAAGTAAACTACTGAAAAGAATACTAATGACTTTGTGCAAAGCTAATTTAGAGCACTGCGGGCTGCGAGCGGTTAATGAATAAGATGCATTTTCATCAGAAATACTTTGTGCACATGTTTTACAACTTATTAGCATGTTTGTTGCATTTTAGTTTGTGCTATCATTAGAATATGGATTGTCTATGAGAAAGAAGCTTAGATCTGTGCAGGGCAGCACCCCGTGCCGAATACTGCCACCCTACTGGTTCTGCTAAACTATTTAATATAACAATTATTGACTTAAAGGTGCCCTAGAATGAGTTGAAACTATATTTTAAATGGTTCTCTGATATCTACAAAGAGTGTGGCTTATTGAAGGGCAATAATTGTCCAGATGTGGTTTAACAGGTCCATTTACAACCCTAGAAATTGTCCCTAGAATGAAATGGACTGTTTGTGCCTTATTTGGAAGGGTCATGAATAGTAATGTGGAGCTCTGCTTTGATTGGCTGTTTCACTGCACAGTTCTGTCAGTTGTGGCATGCCAATAGAGAGTTTAGTTTCAAAATTCTGAACTACATTTGTGTGGCTATGAATGGTTTAAGATTTTGAAAACGAAAAGAGGCTAGTGGTCTTTTATAACATGTTTGGTTTTATTGTAGCCTCAAATATACATACAGAGATAACAGGAGTAGCCAGAGCAAGCTGAGTGACGCTGTGAGAACGCTGCCGCTCCGTTTGCAGAATGACCAGACTTCCTCTGGAGTTGGTTCTCCTGAGTTGAACTTGGCAAGTCATGGGCTGGAATATGCAAATGTTGGGGGCGTACATAACGACGGTTGCGTCAGAGTCGGTGTTATGTTGAGATTCGCCTATTTTTCTGTGGTATTTTTCACGCACGAGATTTACATATGAAGGAGGAAGCAATAATGTTTGAGACTCACGGTATGTGATTTCCATGTACTGAACTCTTGTAATTGAACTGTGCCAAGGTTAATTAAACCTTATGTAGTGATTAAAAGTCATTGGCACAGGAAGTGGACCGAGATCACTGATCAGTAGACAGTGCCCTCTGGTGGCTGGGAGTTAGTTCAATAGACAGACATGCGACAAGTATTTTTTATTTATTTTTTTACAAATAATAGTGGAGGATTCAGCATTAAATAACATTAGAGATCAGAAATCTTATTTCATATGGTCACTTTGGATTATTTTATTTTCATAATTTTGTTAACACTATAATTGTTCATATGATTGTAGTAAAGCTCGTGGAAGGAAGGAGGCGGGAACCGGCGAACATTCAAACAGACTTTAATAAACTGAATAAACTAAACAAAAGTAAATCGCGGGCAGCCCCTCACGGACGACTGCCCGCACACACATACCAAAACATAAACAAAACTCAACGTAAAATCCAGGCCTGGTCCTCTCTCGTCTTCCGCTGCCTTAGTTCCTCCTTTTATGCTCCCGTCACTCGGCCGCGAGACGAGACCGGTGTGACGCGCAGCTGGCACTCATTATCACTCGTCACTGGTCCGCTCTCGCGGTCCCTCGCCCGCTGCTTGCCACAATGATCAAGGTCGTGTGACATATTGTTTTAATCACTGGTTTGTTCTATATAAAATCTAAAAATATAGAGTTGTCTACTCTTGCACTTAATTGTATTGAATGTGCACTTGTAGAAAAAAACAAAAAAAAAAGTCCCTGCGTGACTCGCCATAGACAGAGAGAAGTAGATCCGGCTAAAATGTTCTTCCGCAAGATGCATGCAGTTCTGTTTGTTAACCACTAGAGTGCCAAAAGTTACCTAGTGTTGCTTTAAGTGTACTTAAAGAGAGTATACTTTAATGGGTATGTTTTTAACACACTTAAGGACACTTAAAAAACTGCACTTATAATGTTAAATATTTACCAATTATAATTATGTGAGTGAATGAATGAATGAATGAAATTTGAGATAAAGGATTCTTCCTTCTCCTCGCCCACTCATCAATTTACATCATTAATACCAATCTGCATGACAAGCTCAGATTCTACAAGCTCAGAGTCTACAAAGTAAGGTAGATGAGTCAATGCTGCCCCATTGTGGTCCTGAGACATTAGCCTTCTGTAAAAAAGTCCTATGAGCAACAAAGACATTTGCAAATATTGATTGGTGGCTGTCTCTGAGCTCAGATCTCCAGCTAACATGAGTTTAGAAGAGCCTCTTAATCATTCTTTTATTTATTTTTACAATGCATGCATGTAATGAATATAAATGAGCCAAAACCAAAGCCATTGCATCTCACTTCAGTCAAGTAGTTTGTTTAGAAAGCGGCTGTCACCTGCTAAAAATTAATATTTTTGTTAATCAAGGATGCATTAAATTGATCAAAAATGACCGTAAAGACATCTATAATCTTACAAATAATTTATATTTCAAATAAATGATGTCCTGTTGAACTTTCTATTCATCAAAGAATCCTGAAAATTATTACCATAGTTTCCGTATAAATATTAAGCAGCACAGCTGTTTTCAACATTGATAATAAAAAGAAATAAAAACAATAATAATACATTTTATTTATTAAAGCACTTTACGTTTTAAAGAAAACATCCAAGTGTTACAAAGTACGTAAAATAAAATAAAACAGTTAGAGAAATTAAGAATTAAGTTAAATCAGATACCAACTAAAATGAACACACAAAAAAAATGTAAACACCAAAAGCAGTTTAAACATTGAAAGACTTTCTAAACAGGTAAGTTTTTAGTCCCTTTTTAAAACCATCAGTCATTTGTGGAGCCCTCAAATGTTCAGGGAGGGCATTCCACAGGCGAGGAGCAGCGGCGCAGAAGGCTCTGTCCCCAATGGTGCAGGTCTTAGTCCTAGGGGGATGGAGCCAATGAGTGTTTGTGAAGCGAAGAGAATGTGCTGAGATCTGTAGAGTAATGAGTTCTTTAACCCCCTGGAGTCAGCCGTCGCGCCGGTGGATCAACTCGCTTTTTTTCTTATCAGTGCCATAAAGACAAATAACTGAGTCGTTTTTTTATCATTCAGGCAAGTGTTATACATCATTATAATCTGTTAAGTTTCAATTTATGTGTGTGTGTGTGTGTGTGTGTGTGTGTGTGTGTGTGTGTGTGTGTGTGTGTGTGTGTGTGTGTGTGTGGACTGGTAATCCCTACGGTATGGGGACAAAATGTCCCCACAAAGATGGCAATATCCAAATTTTTGTCCTTGTGGGGACATTTTTTTGGTCCCCATGAGGAAAACATCTTATTAATCACACTAAGTGATTTTTTTGAAAAAGTAAAAATGCAGAATGTCTCCTGTGATGGGTAGGTTTAGGGGCAGGGGCAGTGTAGGGGGATAGAAAATACGGTTTGTACAGTATAAAATGCATTACGCCTATGGAATGTCCCCATAAAACATGGAAACACAACATGTGTGTGTGTGTGTGTGTGTGTGTGTGTGTGTGTGTGTGTGTGCAGTCACAATAAAAACAAATTGTTGTGCTTTTTGCAAAATAAAGAAAACAAACATGATGCGCAATCTGCAGCCTCTCTGTCAATGATTTCTAATCTGATTCTCTTCAGAAAATGATCTCTAATTTAGCGAATACTTATCAAACAAACATGAGACATATGTCTAAAGAAACGTTGTAATGTCAGGTTTTAAACAATGTAAATCAAGTGGGAGCATCGATTTGGATTCACTGTGTGAGGAGGGACACTTTATACTTGATCCGAGCAGAAATGGGAAGCCAATGTAGAGATTGAAGAATTGGTGTGATGTGTTCATATTTACGCACTTTCATCAGGATCCTAGCGGCACTGTTCTGTATGGGCAGGAGTTACTGGATGCTCTTGCTAGGAATCCCTAAGAGCGTTACAATAATCCAGTCTTGAGGAGACAAAGGGATGAACGAGTATCTCAGCATCATGAAGGGTGAGTGAGGGACGGAGTCTGGCTATATTCCTGAGGTGAAAAATAAAAGATGCTTTGGAAAGATATTTAATGTGGGCCTCAAAGGTAAAGTGTGGATCAAACCTGACACCGAGATTGGTGACTCTGGATGATAGTGGAATGTCCTGGCCAGATAATGTAATACAGGTTATGGTGGATGATCTGATCTGATGAGGGGAACCAATGAGGATGGCTTCTGTCTTAGAGCTGTTCAGCATGAGAAAGTTGTAGTTCATCCACGTACTTATCTTTTCCAGACAGGCAGAAAGTGTTGATAATGATGATGACGATGATGATGATGATGATGATGATGATGAATGAATGTGCGTTTTCAGATATAATTGTGTATCATCAGCGTAGCAGTGGAATGAAATTCCCAAGCGACTGATGACTTTGATGAGAGTAAGCATGTAGAGAATGAATAAGATAGGTCCTAGAACTGAGTGCTATCTTATCAGACAGTACATGACCAGACTGAAGGGATTGGTTTATTATCATAGTGATGAGGGGACTAATGGCAGTAATATTTGCGTTCACCAAAGCTGTAGGGAAGGGGTTGAGGGCACAGATCTAATCCCCCTAGTTGAGTAACTTCTGGGAAGCAGCAGAGTAGCCTCGAAACACGAAACTGCAGGTCGGCAGTTGGAACAGACAACGAGGAGGAATCAGAGAAGGATGAGCGAACTTGAGTAATTTTAGTTCTAAAAAAGGTCATGAAGTCGTTATGTTCTTCTGTAGCTCCAATGAGTGGAGCAATTTTGAGGTTTAAGGAGATGATTTATGGTGGAGAACAACCGTTTGGAATCGCCAGGACTATCTTGAATATATTTGAATAGTACTGTGACTGTGCTTCTTTGAAGGACTTCAAATAAGCTTTTTGGTGGTCCTTGATAGGCCACCTTGTGAACAGTTAGTTCAGAGTTTTTATACCGTTGTTCAAGGGCACATCCAGCTGCCTTCAATTTCCACAGGTTACTTGTGAACCAGGGAGCTGAGCGGGAAAACTTAGGCCTAGTTGTTCTGACTTTGATGTTTCTTGAGCACCAAATCAGCATATTAGAATGATTTCTGAGAGATTATGGGTAACACTTTAGTTTAGGGTCCAATTCTCACTATTAACTAGTTGCTTTATAGCATACATATTACAAGGATATTGGCTGTTTATTAGTACTTATAAAGCTCATATTAAAGCTCAATCATACCCCATATTTAACAGCTACCTACCTGACTTAATAGCAGTAATTAGGAGTTTATTGAGGCAAAAGTCATAGTTAATAGTTAGTTAATAGTGAGATTTGGACCCTAAAGTGTGACAGGATCATGTGACACTAAAGAATGGAGTAGGCTGCTGAAAATTCAGCATTTCTATCATATGAATTAATTACATTTACAATATATTATCTGCAATGATATTTCGCAATATTACAATATAATTGTAAATTTGTTAAATCCTTTTTATAGATATTTTTCCATGCTGAAAAAAAGGTATATTCAGAAATTTCCCTCACATCCTTTTCACCTTGATTTTTTTCCACTGAGCTTATTGCAGTGCATTATGAAAAACAAGTGGAAAACTAAATCTTGGATGTATATTTACATCACAAATCATATGTGCCATTTTAGGCAGCTCGAATGTACTGGAACAAAGCTTCTTTCACATCTTAAACACCTTCCCCTTTCTCAACAATAACTAAAGTCACACCCATCTACCTTTACCATATCCATTTTAAACATGACAACAAATACCTCCACTCCAAAGATGTGTTCTACTGTTTTGTTTGCTGTGCAAGATAATACATTTGTGATTAATCCCGCACCCAACACAAACCAGTTTGGTTTGAATTTGAAAAGAAATAGGAAATAGGATATGCTTGTCATGATAATAGACATTGTTTTTTACATTTGAAAAGAAGCTGTTTCATGTTTATAATATTTTTGGGATCCTTTTTGCTGCTAAAAGTCCTAAAAGAACTTTTTTCTAAAGTATATTTGGCTGTAAACGGATTAGATTGTACAGTTTCATTAGCCACCAATTCAACAAATCATAAAACAGATGCAATTATCTTTGACACACAACTACTTTACCTACGAATACGAATGCAATCACTCTATCGCTATACAGTACCAATCAAATCTCTTTTCCCAGCATTTCATCATATAATCTCCGATTTGTGTTACTGGTTTGATTAGCACACAGAGTTCTAAGAAAGCCTGGTACGTGGGTGATGATAACACACATGAATTTGTATTTGAAGTGTGGAGGCTGCCTGGAGATGCAAGGGAAGTACTAAGCACCCAAATGACATGACTCCCCCAATCCTATAATCAAGGCTCAGCAGCTTCCTGTGAATCTATCCGTCTTAATGAGAACCTCAACCCACACACACAGGCATTCCCCTACCACCTCTAATGCTGCTTCACTTCAAAGCAAACTCAGACACAACCTCGTTTTCGCCGTAACATCACAGGAGCTTCTGAACGACGGCTGTGGAAGAACAACTGTCTTGCCTAACCCTCCGAATTCAGTTCTTGAGTTCTAAGTAAATTTTACTTGAGGTAGAGAATGAATTAGCCTACTAGACGACTGCACTGATTATTATTAGACGTAGTTGTAGTATTAGTAATTTTGTCACGGGTAGTCCAAGAAGAAGACAAAGAGAGTAGCAGTAGTTCAAAATAGATAAGTGTAACAAGGTATAATAATTCAGAGAAGAATGAGGCGGGAACCGGTGAACGTTCGACGAAACTTTAATCCCCAAAATAAAATAAAAATCATGGATGACAGCTGCATATAAACATAAAAAAACACAACATAAATGTTCCAGGCCTGGTCCTCTCTCGTCCTTCAGTCGTCGTGCCTCCTTTTATCCTTCTGGAGCTCCACTGTGGGACTCAAGATTGGTGTGGCGCACAGGTGACACACATTGGCACTCGTGCCACCGGCCTCCCTTTGTTCCCATGGCTCGCCACCCCGCCCAGCTTGCTACATACCACATCACCCCTCGCAGACCGGGGATCCTCGAGACTGCGCTCTACTTTTCACACCCCCCATGGCAGCCGCAGCACCTGGGGGTAAGGACAGACCAGGAAAGAGAAAAGGAAACGGAAGGATGAGGAGAGTTGGTCCAGTTCCCAAAACGCACTGCCACCAGGCCCACCACCAGCCTGGTGAACTCCTCTGCGATGCCTGGTGGTGGTGCTGGATAGCCCTCGGTGGACGGCCCTCTAACTCCTCCGCCCGTCTGGTGGACGGCAACAGCTCCTCTGGGTTTGGGGAGCCGGCAGCAAGTTCCAAGTTCCCAGCTCGTCCCAATCATGGCGGACGGCAGCAGGCTCCAGCCTAAGCAAACAGCGGCGACTCCTCCGCTCCCTCTCGAACGGCAGTCGCAGCCTCTAGAACCCAGGCGGTCGGCAGCGAGTTTGTCCATCCACCCGTCAAGTTACTACCCGGTGGTAGAGTCTGCTCCGCTCAAAGCCACCGCAGATTTACAAGCGAGGGCTCTTTGACAGCGTGTTCCTCCTTACTCCCAGGGTTCTGCACCATTTTCACAAGCTTAGTGTTTAGGAAAGAAGGAAGCAGCAAACGTTCAACATAACTTTAATGTCAAAATAAACAAACTAAAGTATATAAAAATAATATAAACATAATAAAAAGTGTGCACAGACAATGAGGGAAAACATATAATTTAAAAGAAGTTGACATCTCTCTGTTATACTCTTATATTATTCTGAGAGCCCAGATTCTCATTGTCATTCCATGACAGTTTTTATTGAACGACAGTCTCTCTACATGCCCAAACCCAGGCACACACAAAAGAACGATGATGTGGCTGTCATCCTGCTGTGTAAACCTCTCATTTTTCATTACATGCTGGTGACTCCAAGGTTGAAATGAACTGAGGCCACACGAAGAGATGCTGGTAATTGTTTACTGTCAACTCTGCCTCCCCCGTAGACCTCAGATGAAATTCGCATTTTCCAGGCTGTCTCGGGAACACCGAAGAAAAATGACTGGGTCTTGTCACTGGCTGCGTGTTGTGTAGGTTACAGATCAGGCCTTGGTCTTTTATTATTATTTAGTTTTTTATTTGTTTCAGTCAGGCTCATTTGTGAAGAGGCTCCAGATCATATAAATGAAAAGAATCTTCTGAAGCAGGCTTTCCCAGACCATCTCTCTTGTTTCCATGGAGATAGCTTGGCGAATGGCAAGATTCTTTTGTGTAGCAGTGTGATTGGAGGAAAAAGAAAACAATGATTAGATGAATGAATGAGGCATTTATATAGCGCTTTCATATGTTCTACTGTACACCCAAAGCGCTTTACACTCATGGCAGGGGTCTCTCCTCAACCACCAGTGTGCAGCATCCACTTGGATCCACTTGAGACGGCAGCCACATTTCAACGGCGAGAGGTGAAGCGGAGAGAGGGTGATAGAGCCAATTCAGTGGATGTGGATTATTAGGAGGCCATGATTGGTAAGGGCCAATGGAGGGAATTTGGCCAGGACACCGGGGTTACACCCCTACTCTTTACGAGAAGTGCCATGGGATTTTTTAATGACCACAGAGAGTCAGGACCTCGGTTTAATGTCTCAACCGAAGGACGAGATAGGAATCGTGAGAAGTGCTGAATAAGATCTATGAGCTGGCAATATCTCATTTTAAATCATTAGCTGATTTACAAAGATATCATTAGGTTATGACTTTACTTGTTGAGGCACATGACTATTAACTAATTCAAAATTAATTTAAAACCCATAACTACAATGACATATTACTTAACAATTAGTTAATATAGTCATGTGTCACAGCAAGTAGTCATAACATAAGGATACCTTTGTAAATCATTAGCTAACGATTAATTAAACCAAATTGGAAGTTGAAATGCATGGCTTTGACCCGTTGGAAATTAACACGTTCATTTACATTATTAGTTCATATAATATGTTATTAAGGAATTCATTCATGACACATTTAATTAATAGCAATTCATATATTATTTAATCTATTAATCATAAAGAATCTTCATTAGTTGCTGATGCAGTAATCATTAATAAATGGGTTAGTTCTTCATAAGTCATACATTAACTCATGATTATCTGTGCATTAGTTAAGCATGAATTAATGCATATTAGTGCACCCGTATTGTTAAGTGTTACCAATATCTCTCAAGACAAAAACACAAAAAATATTTGTTTTTTAGTGCTTAAATTAGCTAACTACTACATAAAAAAATGATTTTATCTGATGATATACAAAAAAGATATTGTTCATGGAATAAGCAGGTTAACCTTGCTTCTCAGATTTTGAATATATGCTGTAGTGAACTGTAATAAGGTTTTTTGGCCCCTAGATGGGCCCAGTTGCAAATCTAACAAGCATCTGAGGTACAGGGGGTTATATAAATAAAGTAGTGTTGTATATCTTCTCAAAACACAATATGATAATCTCCTTGCAAGGGATTTCTAAAATACATTTTCATGTATAAAGACTAGTGCTGTCAAATGATAATAAAAAATAGCTACTTAAATGCAATTTTTGTCATTGTGTTCATCACGATTTTAAAAAATCTGATTTTCTTTTCTTTTTATATTGTAATAATTTCAGAGTTACTCTCCAGATAAATGAAGAAAGAACTTAAAGACAGTATTTTTTGTTGTGATGGTATATTTTTCCTCTTTAAGGCCAGTATCGCTGATACTTAAACTGCTACTGATGTCTCTATGAAATTGATTTTTTTAAATTTTTTTTAAACATTAATGATAGACATTCAACATTACAGTATAACCGAAGGCAATATCAATTTCAACATGTATTAGGCCTTAAAAAATAACTTTTAATTTTAGGGAACTTAAAACATTCTTCACATAAACCCCTTATAATAGGTGTCCAGCCCGATCACACAAAAACGCATATCAATAATACTAGTGTGCAATGTCGTGGAATGTACAGTATAAGTAATTTCAACTTAAATTACATTAAATTGACTTTCTTTTTTTAAATGTGTTGAATCTTGTATAACTTTTTGTTGAAAGTTGAAAATGGCTTAACTTATTTTGAGTTAAAGCTGTATTAACATATGTAAATGTCTTTAGAAACAAATTAAAGTAAACAGTTACAAATTCAAAATTTAGTAAACATTCACTTATTTTTAGCTTTACTATTATAATGTACTTTTTTATGCGTTATCTGAATTTTTTGGTAACACTTTAGATTACGGCCCGGAAAGGGTGAAGGACTTGCTTCCCCCTTATATAGCACATCATATCTATAAATGCCACAAATTAAGATGTACTGAGTGAACACGTCCAGATTAATAATGTTATTAATATATGTATATTATAATATATGTATTTATAAATATAAATGTGAATGTGTTTTATGCATGTATTTGTTTTGCTGTTAACACTTTAGATTACGGCCCAGAAAGTACTGCATAATTGAAGTGAGTTCACAGCATAACTTTCGGTAATTATAGTGTAACTATTAAGTAAGTACTTTTAGGTATACGGAACAATATCTAATATTTGGGAAATAAAGGGGTAACTATCAGGAAAATTAACCAATTATTTATACTGTAAGTATTTTTTAATTAAGGGGTAATTATCCGTGTTGTTTCATGTAGTGTTGTATTGTTCCCCTCTTGTTTCATGTAGTTACAGGGTAAGTATGAATCTATGGGTTGTAAATTAAAGTCTCTTCCTGTTCCCCTCTTGTTTCATGTAGTTACAGGGTAAGTATGAATCTGCAGGCTGTAAATTAAAGTGGTTCTTGTTCCCCTCTTGTTTCATGTAGTTACAGGGTAAGTATGAATCTACGGGCTGTAAATTAAAGTGGTTCTTGTTCCCCTCTTGTTTCATGTAGTTACAGGGTAAGTATGAATCTGCAGGTTGTAAATTAAAGTGGTTCTTGTTCCCCTCTTGTTTCATGTAGTTGCAGGGTAAGTATGAATCTGCGGGCTGTAAATTAAAGTGGTTCTTGTTCCCCTCTTGTTTCATGTAGTTACAGGGTAAGTATGAATCTGCGGGCCGTAAATTAAAGTCTGTTCTTGTTCCCCTCTTGTTTCAGATTCATACTTACCCTGTAACTACATGAAACAAGAGAGGAACAAGAACAGACTTTAAATTACCCGCAGATTCATGCTTACCCTGTAACTACAGAAGAGAACAAACAGGCTTTAAATTACGGCCGCAGATTCATACTTACCCTGTAACTACATGAAACAGAGAGAACAAGAACAGACTTTAATTTACAGCCCGCAGATTCATACTTACCCTGTAACTACATGAAACAAGAGGGTAACAAGAACCACTTTAATTTACAACCTGCAGATTCATACTTACCCTGTAACTACACAGATAATTACCCCTTTATTAAAAAATACTTACAGTATAAATAATTTGTTAATTTTCCTGATAGTTACCACTTTATTCCCCAAATATTACATAGTGTTCCCATATACCTACACATACTTACTTTATTGTTACACTATAATGCTGTAAATTCACTTTAATTATGCAGTACTTTCTGGGCCGTAATCTAAAGCGTTACCAACTTTTTCTGAACAATTCAGAATTTCAGTATGTAATGAACTGCTTTTCAGTTGAGTTGAGTTGGTCAGGATTTAGAAGTGAAATTTGAATGAGTATGACGAACAGATTAATTTACTGAATTACCAGTAAGGGACTGTTACCTTGCTTGTGACCTAGTTCACTGTTTAAAGGGCCTACAAAGCCTGTTTAATGAGATTTCCTTTTGTGACCACTTCCCTCATGTAGTATGACAACACCATGCCCATTTTTGTCACAAAAGGAGATCGAGTTCATTGAACCGTATCTTGTTTCTTGGCCAATAATGCCAGAAATTTCTAAAGACTTTTCAAGGTGGGAAAATGGGGAAATCAATTGCATATAATTAACACCATATTTATATAATGAACTATTCTATAGTAAATCTTATACAGGGTCATATATGTGAATGACCAGCAACAACTATTTTGAGTCTCTTAGCACTCCAAAAGTCAGTTTGGTTTACTTTTAAATTAAGAACACATTTATACAAATTTGACTATGGGTTAACTACTCCAAGAGAAAGAGAAACAAGAGATAACAAGAGAAAGATACTTAAAATAAAGAGAGGGAAAAAAAAAAACAAGTCACATGAACAGAATAAATGTATTAATGTTTCATCCACCCGCCTATGTCCTTTTCAAAGGGTAGGCCAATGCATGTCATTTTCCCACCATGACACGCCCCTCAGCTAAACTGGGTGGCAAAACATCCAGCGCATTCAGAAAAGCAGCTTTAATATGGAAAACTGAGAAAACGGGAGAAAAACGAACTATTATGTACTTAAATTAAATGTAGTTGGATGCGACAGTGGCTATCCAAAGAACCAGTGTTCAAGAACATTGACATGTGGCCAGGGGACGCCGGGGAAATAAAGCAAAGCCTTTGATTGCTTCAGCTAGACAACACTGTAAATACAAATAGGTAGATGTAAATCTGGAGGATCACTTATATAACTTGTATATATCGTCATATCGCCCAGCCCCAAAATGCGTTAAGGCACTAGGCATAAGGCATAACATTAGCTATATGATTTGCTGAGTGATGATAAGTTGCTGAGAAACGATGTATATATCGTGACGCACTATAGACATCAATGAATATTCTGGTTGTTTCAGTCTATTTTGTAGAAACCTTTAAAGTTATCTGGATGACTGCTGTTACTGTCAGGCAAGAGAGATGACTATTTAAGCTCCTATCTAAACTGTTATACCATATCATGTGATCTTCACCTTAAAGTCATTCAGCTAGGACATTTTATATTTAGGTACACTGTGTGTGTGTGTATATATATATATATATATATATATATACACACACACACACACACACACACACACACAGTGTACCTAAATACTAAAATTTAAGTTGCAGCTTACATTTGTTAAGTACAATCAACTTGGATGTTTAACTTACATCACATTCAACTGACTTTACAGTGTAAATAGCTAGTGCAAACCAAGAGATTGTTATTCTAGAGCCAACAGGACATTTAACTAACAGGATAATTTACATTTTACACCCGGTCACAAAAAGATACTCCTATCTTGTTCAGCCGGTTTTGCTGTGACAGTGGGGTAGCCTATATCCTGTGCATCATACCAGGCTCAGGTTCTAGCAAAATGTTAGTTTTGAGAGCTTTTATCCATCGCAACATGATGCTGTATTCATTTTATCTACTCATTATATGCATTGTATTTTATGTTTTCATATACTTGGGAGCATATCATGTGGACGCAAAAGAAAAACAAAATATTGCTGGTGAGTTGCCTTTATTTTATTATTTAGACTGGATTAGTTTATTTAATTTTTGGCTGAGTTTTCTAGACTTTTTGTCTGTTTTCTAGTCTTTTATAAATGTTCATTTTCTCATAATTTAAGTCAGTGAGTTATTAACGTAATAGTTTGAAAGCAAGAAACTAGGAGAAATAGTGTAATGTTACAGGTTTGCTGTTTACTTTGGTGTCAATGTCAATTATCCTAATTCACTATCACAGGTGGGAGCATGCAGGCAGGAACACAAATACAGAAGTTCAAAACGTAGCTTAAATCACAACCATGATCAACAACACAACAGCACTGAAACATAACTGTGACAAGTAATGCAGGGAAAGGAACAACTTAAGTAGCAACACTAACAAGGGAAATAGATGACACACAGCTGACACATATGAACTTGGTAGAGTGGGGTTTGTTGGCACACTTTTCACTCTCGGTCATATTTCTCAGTCATGCTATATGTTAAAATAGTCTGTCCAGTAACAACTAAAAGGTTAAGATCTCAGCTAATCAACAGACAGATACATTTAATGTTCACAAATTAATCCTATTTTGTTTTGTTTTTTTATTCATCATTAAAGTGCACCAGTATAGGGGTTAATTGGCACATGCAATGGGGTTGGTTGGCACAGAATGAGGTGACAAATATAAAGAACTTGAGCATTTAATTCAAACTTTCAAACAAGGTACCGTAGCTAGTGGGTATTTCAATGTTCTTTGTTGTGCTCCTAATACTTCTGTTTCTGTGCTCCTAATACTATATCTCTATCAACTCAAATCTATAGTTCTATAGGAAACTTTTCTCTTTTTTTTGACACTGCAAAATAGAAAAGTTGTCCTTACCTCAATAGTTAGTGACAGTTGGATGATATTAAAAATGGGTGTGTTCAGGTCAAGATGGCAGTCATTGTAATGTTATATTTTTGTGGCAGCTGGATACTGGAATTTAACTGTGTGCCAACCAACCCTTGACCCAACCAGCCCCACTCCCCTACTAATGGCCAGACAAGTGGCGGGAGTCAGAAAGAAACGTGACAAATGAAAACAAACTGAAAGTCCATGAACAAAACTAAACAGAATGGTGACAGTGTGTCTGTTACTATAATAATAAATTCAGAAAACTAGCCTGGCACCCAGGGGGCATTTCACCTTCAAAATGTAGTGGTTTATAGCAGGTTATATGGAAGATGCCCTCGTTAAAGGGATAGTTCACTTTGAAATTAAATTTTGATATGTTTTAGCTTACCTCATGGGCATCCGAGATGTAGGAGTATTTGTTTCCCCAGTAGTTTCAATTTTGATCATTTTAGGTCAAACCGTTCTTGTCTGTGCCTCACATAATGCAGGTCTATGGTCACCACCTCAAAGAGCATACACAGAGAAGTCCAAATTAAACAATCCCCCATCGTAAGTACTCACTGATGACGAAACGAGCGGTTTGTGTGAGAAAACGAACAAACTAAAGCCAGAACGCGCGAATGTCACAACAGGGAACACGCAGCGCCCTCGTTTCAGTCGGACGTAGTGGTGTACAAGAGGTAAAAACTATATAAATACTGTTCGTTTTCTCACACAAACCACTCGTTTCGTGTCTTAGGCCATCAGTGAGTACTTACGATGGGGATTGTTTAATTTGGACTTCTCTCTGTGTGCTCTTTGAGGTGGTGTAGACCTGCATTATGTGAGGCACAGACAAGAACGGTTTGACCTAAAATGATCAAAATTGAAACTACTAGAAACAAATACTCCTACATCTCGGATGCCCATGAGGTAAGCTAAAACATATCAAAATTTTATTTCAAAGTGAACTATCCCTTTAAAGTAAGTGTTTACTGCAGAATTCATAAAACATATTTAAAGATGGCTTTAGCGTGTGCTGGATGACGATGTAGGCAACCATCCAAAATATTATTAAAGAAAGAAAAAAAAAACATTTGCAAATTTAGTTAATGCATAGCCTACATTTGAAAATCATGAAGGTGGCAATCTTGGGTATCAACCCCACCCAGAGTACCTACACACATACGCGTTCAAATCCGATTTTTGTGCATATCTGATTGAAATCCGATCAGATATAGGCCTAGCTAAATGAACGGCCAAAATTCACGTAAAAATTAGAGCTAGATTCATATTTAGTTTGTTGGTTTATGTGACTTTCTCATGCCCAGTAAAACGTAGCCCTACTTAAAGTCACTTCAGAAACAAGGTTGTGTTGTTGCAAAATGCAGGTCGAGCAGAAAATGACAATATAACGGAGACATGCTTTGAAACCGGCGGAAACGACAGCGGAGAATAAAGCCACACGTACCAGCCTCGCCGTTCTGCCGCTGCCTCCGAAGACGCAGTAGTCCTGCGTGGGCGGCTACACAATGTCACGTTTTAAATAAGACAATATCTGTATTGCAACCACCTCCATGTTGTGTTTGTTGTTGCTGTTTTTGGCTTATGCCTACTGCTAACCTTTCCTGCTTTTGTCTCCTAACCTTGGTTGGGAGATACAGGGGAGATCCGTCTTCTCCCTAATTTTTACGTTGTTTGGTGTGATGGTGGCATGCAAGGACAAGGAGCCGTCTTGCCGCCTTTTAAGATGCTTTATTTTTTATGACTGCACAGAAATACACTACATATTGATCTAACTGCACTGGTCACCGTGTTACCCTAGTCTCGCACCACTCATCCGCTGCTTCGCGGGGGCTCTCACGGGGGGCGCGCGCTCCGCTCACTGTCATTCACACACACGCACTGAGCTGTCCTAAACTAAACATTTAAAGACACATTCCACAACACTACAAAAGCAATGTCGTTGGCATAGATACAATGCAGATATTCCGGAAAACGAAAGAACTGCATGGACACACAAATCAGACCTGAACAGTTGAGATACACTATGGACCGTCAAACATTAGATCAGATTTTGGATCGGATTTGCAATAAAAATCGGATTTGGTTGACAGTCTGAACGAGGCCATAGGCTAGGCGACTGAGTGTAATTTATAATTGTATAATATTTAATTCAGATAAGGTACACTAGCAGTCAAAATATCCATTTCCATGGATATGTTTTCATTGCTCAAACTTTAAATGTTTTGTAGGGGAAAGCAACTTAACAGTTTGTGTAAATCCACTTGGGGTTCAGAGTATTTATTTTTTCCCACATTAATTTCACACGTCTAGTACAAATATGTGGATTTGTTTCATTAATACAAGGTATACTTGTGAAATGTGACAACAAAAAATTAAATGTGACAACAAACCCCATAGGTGGGGTACATTGACATATGACAGCTTAAAATGTTATCTGATACAATCAAAAAAATATCCAAGACAAACTAAAATATTTTTTGTCAATAAAATACAATTATTAACTTTATCAAATAAAATAATGACATTTTGTAATATTAAAAATAAAATTGACAACAAACACGCCGCAAAACACAGCTATAGCACAGACATAATAACCAAAACATAATAATTCATAATTTCTGAACATTGACTCTCAGTCTTCATTCACCTTTTCTCATGGTTTCCCAATAGAAATCATAAAAGTATAGAATAGAATAGAATAGAATAGAATAGAATAGAATAGAATAGAATAGAATAGAATAGTTCTAATATGGGCACATTGTAATGCCGTGTTAGGACATGCCCCACCGCCACAAAACCCAGATCGTGTCTTCGGCTGGTTAGATCAGCATTTAAGAACTATCTCAACTGTTAAATAACAAATATAAGATTTAAATAATACCATATTTGTCTAATTTTAAATAAACACAAAAACAGAGATGGCCTACCCTGTGTCAGTGAGAGTAGAACATTTACTTTTACTATGGGTAAATAAATGGTCAGTGATAGCTTCCAATTTTTTTTGGTGCAATTTTTTCTCTAAATAGTGTTGATAAGGAAATGAGTATGGAATGGCATGTGTGGAAAGTTGTAAACCATGTGTGTTATAACTAACCCCGCATTAGGTTGTGCCCCGCTCTCCCCTAAATGCCACAGTCAAACCTGAGAAAATAGTATGTGAACCATTTGAATGTTGATGCATTTGCATATTTTTGCTTTGTATATTTTTGCTTTCTAAAGGGCCTACGAAAACAAATATAAACAAAGATATCAAATTGAGGACATCACATTTAAAAAATAAACCTCCTGAACAGACCCAGGTAAGATTGTTGACTTGTTTGTCGTCATCATGATGTATGTACAATATCTGAACGAGAGTTTCCTTGATTTAAAATGAATATTTTCTTTTTTTCCTGTGACTTTCCTAAAAAAAAAAAAAAAAACGGTTGCTGATGATCAACAGCCAATCAAAACACATCAGGTCTGTATAAAACTTTTTCTTGACAAAGCAACCTACGGAAGTCTTCCGTATAGCAACCACAAAATGGTGACACTTTTTTAAAATCAAAAACAACTATTTTTATAAAACCCCTGATATAATTTTGTACAAAACCATCAGTTGTTATATCTGAATCCAACATTAATTGCATTTAATTTAAATTATCTTACATAGTCATTGAGTCAAAAAGATTAAGAACCACTCCTTTTACGAGATCCTTTATTTTTAAGAGTGACTGCTGCTGTTCAAGAAAGTGACACTGATACAAATGTGCAACTATTGAATTCTATTAGTGCCTATTCATGACCACAGTATGATTGCTTTTTTATGGAGCATTTTAATCCTCCTCTCAGGGTCGAGTGAACATGCACGTTTTTGAAGACTGTTGCGGAGGATCCCTTGATCAACTTAGGAATAACCTGCTCTATCCGCTATTTCCCCATGTCAGTTCTATACACATTTATATGTATACTATTAACAATGATAGTCTCAGTGTATAATATAATGTTATTGTGATTTATAAAGGTGCGTACTACAGTGAGCAGACTTGCTGTGTCCCCTAAATGGAGCAATTATGGTCTAAGAATCTTTGGTTATCTTCATTCTCCAGAAACTGGTAGGTCCAGCATGAAAATAAAAGTGTTTTATTATGTGTGGAATGTAATTATAAGCACATAAAGGCAATTAACACATACTGATATTTTTCTGTTTACAGAGGAATATATTTTTGCTCTTGCCTCTGATGATAACTCAGAGTTCTGGCTCAGTTTAAACGAAAGTCCAGAAAACCTTCAACTTCTTGCTCATGTTGGTGAGGTAATGTCTGGTGTGAATGTGAGTGTGTTTGAGATCAGGCTAGCCTGTTGCACTTGTTGCATGTTGCACTTGGTGAAATCAGGTTCTGCCAGCCAGGCTATCTGGCTAATGCATAAAAAAAGTTTTCCTTATTTATTATTATATTATATCAAATGATGTCATTCCAAACCCATAGGCTGTTTTTTATTAGTGGAACGGGATATGAGACTTTATTCTGAATCTTCACACAGCTGTTTTCCATAAACAGTTTGTGGTGACCATGTGCTTTTTTAAGCTCCAAACAGGACAAACAAAAAACGTCACCAGATCAACCAGAGAGAAAAAGAGACCCTGCTTCATGATGTTGAAGCTATAGGAACGCATCTGTATGAGCCAGTGTCTAAAGCATGTTTGGAAAATGCCAAATGACTACAATGCCAAAGACTAAAAGATACTACGGTTGTGAAGTATGAATCCGCACAGACCTGTTAGCCTCCAAAAGATTCCTAAGTATCCTCCCTTTGCAAGTTAAATTGGTAGAACAGAACACTCCATACTCCACACCTTAAAGGGATAGTTCAACCAAAAATGTAAATGACATTATCTTCTTACCCCCAAGGGCATCCAAGATGTAGGTGTGTTTGCTTCTTCAGTACAACACAAATCAAGATTTTTTACTCCAACCGTTGCTGTGTGCCAGTCATATAATGCATTGCAATGGGTAACAATTCTATGAGAGTTTAAAAAACCTGCGGCTCGCAATGACACATTGATGTCTTAAGGCATGAACCGATCGGTTTCTGTGAGAAACCGAACAGTATTTGTTTCGTTTTTTGTTTACCTCATATCAGATGAATTTCATCTAGTATTCCACAGCGCCATTACATCTGTCGAATAAGGACAAAACCGGCACGATAGATATATTTACATAGATGCCTCATTCGACCGATCCACGCAGGCACTAATGAGGACCTTATTTTGACCTCATATGCAAAGAGAAATGTCGAACCCATAAAGTTATCACTTCAATTTTACACATCTTATGGCCAGACAAAGATTATACCCAAAAAGACCTGAATGCTGGGGTATAATCCATCCAATTGACAAACTCTATGAACATGAGTGGAGAGGACCAGCATGCCACAGCACAAACATCCTGTAATGGCGTACCTTGGAAGAGCCACACTAGTGAAGTGAGCCCTGATGCCTAGAGGCAAAGCCATTTCCTTGTAGACAAAGAAATCGTATCAACAATCTGATTGTATAGAAGCTGCTTGGAGAGTGGGGAACCTCTGCCAGGCCTCCAAAGAGGACCATTAACTGATCAGATTTACACCACAATCCTGACAATGTAAATCCCTGACTAGGGACAAGAGATGAAGACTTTTTTCCTCTGACAAGTCAAACGCCGGAGGAGAAAAGGCTTGAAGGATGACCAAATGGATGGTCAAAAACAGCACCTTTGGAAAGTAACCTGGCCTCGGGTGCAACTGAACTTTGACTAGTCAAGGGGCAAAAACTAAGCAGGAGGGGGCAACTGAAAGAGTCTGCAAGTCGTCTCTGGTTACGACTGTAACCTTAGTTCCCTGAGAACAGGGAACGAGACGCTGCGTCGGAAAGACGCTAAGGGGAACGCCTAAGTGTGACCGGTGTCTGAATCGCTAACCAATCCTATTGACCGGCGACAATCATAGTCCAGCTTCTCCTCCGACAGCTACCCCTCGCGATCTGGCTGGTCGTGAAGGACAACCTCCTTCTCTAGACGATGGACCAGATCCAGCTGGGAGCCCCAGGACAAACGTCGCCGCTCAGCCTCGGCATGAGCGGGACCACCCCCAGCCGCCGGCGTGATCAACCTGGGACACAGACCCGCGCACTTACAGAAGTTGCGCTTCTTCTTCTCTGTGCACTTGGATGATGTTTCCATGTTCAGGATTTTAGCGATTCAGACACTGGTCACGCTGAGGCGTTCCACGTAGCATCTTTCCGACGCAGCGCAAGTTCCCTTTCGAAAGGGAACTCCTACTCTTTTAAGCAAAGTAAAACGCTAGTAACAGTTACCTTGAGTCAGAAACTTCTCTGAGGCTCACTCCAAAGGTTCAAACAGAGCCTCTCATAATCATTCCAGGACTATGGAAAGTTCCCAGCAAGGATGAGATACAGGGGGATACCTCCCCAAAAAGGCTCCATCAAAAGGGAACTTGGCAAGCTGAATGATCAAATAAACTTTAAGTTGGTGATAGAACAGGTTCACTTCCGCTCTGCTGTACCAAATCAACTCCACCACCGCCGGGTGGAGTCTCCAATCCCCTGCCTCCCCACAAACACACCAGACTTTCCACACACACGCAAAGAAAGGGCTTCCTGAAAACAAAGAAACTGGTGTTATGCATTTCTATTTAAAATTCCCTAATGTTGCGTTACCTGACCACGCTGTTGACCAGTCAAGATTGGCATTTCCCACACATGCTTTAGACACCTGACCATATTTAAGGCTCTTTAAAGAAAATAACTATTTAAAGTACACAGTGCATAAAAAAAAGTGACACAGAGTGAAGTCCCATCAAGCCAGTTGCGATAAAAAATAGTGAGCAAAAAGACGGCCTTTGAGGTGTTTTCATTGATATGATCAGTAAGTCTTTGGCAAGAACCACTTTACAATCAGATAACTGAAAGAAGCACTAAGGAATATTCTTAGCACTAAGGAATATTCTTACACACTTTAGATACATGTATATTGAGGCATTTCTTAACATGCTTAAGAAAATAAATCTAGGTAAATCTGGCCCCTGTTGTAGAAAATGATCAGGGGCCGTATTCACAAAACATTTAAGTTCTCCTAAATTGCAGTAAAAGTTCTTAGGTAAGAGTTTTCTCTTAAAACCTTTTCACAAAGCTGCTGAGAGCAACATTTACTAAGGAATAGAGACAAGTCTTAAGCTAAGAGTAAGGGCGGAGTTGACCTCATTGCTATGATGATGTCAACATGCTTACTATGACCACAGTGATTGGCTGATGAAGAGGGGTCTCTGTCAGTGATTTAAATATAGAAATATTTTGTTCCATGTTGCTATATTCAAATAAAATGTTTAAAATTAGAATGTTTCCATATTCAAATAAAGATTTTAAAAAGTAGGCCAAGTGTCACTAATTAAACTAGTATATGATCAGCTAATTGTCAGCTTCGAACATGTCTGCATCTCGAGTGATTGCAGAATTCAAGCAGAAATTTTGTTTTATAAACAAAGTTTGTGAGGAGCACATTCAAATGGTCAATTTAATCAGTGCGAGGAGGTATATACACATAGTTACTGCCACAATTTTCTGCATCCCTTCGCCACCCCGTTCCTCACACACAGTCTGCAATGCGGGTCAGAACTCTCGGTTTGGGCTAAATTCCAAGCTCGGAGCCCTTAATCCCCTCGGACAGTGTGTCTAATATGCTTATATGTTTTTACTCTATTTGATCATTTGTATGTGTAAAAATGTAGGAGTCCTAAAATTAGGACTGGCATGCCCATAATCAGAGCCGTTGTGATGCCATAAGCGCGATCACTTTATAATGCCCGTGTTGACAGCGTTAGCGATGTTGTAGCGGCGGGGAGAGGGTATTGTGCTGAGAGAATTTTCTTGTGGTGCCCCCCTGAGCACTTGGTGCCCTACGCGCAGCGCGTGATGTGCTTGCGCGGAGCGCCGGCCCTGCCCATCATTTTTAAGAGTTTCTCCTAAATTGGCAAATTAGGAGCTACTTTTAGCCTTAAGATGTTTCATGAATACAACACCTATTTTGGAGGCAAAAAAGGTCAATATTTTCAGATTTGTCACGTGTTCTAATAATTTTGGCCATCACTGTACATACATAAAATGACTTGAGTGTTTATCACTTTTTCGATGGCTTGATAAAGGAAACATCCAATCTCTTAGATTATCATTGTTTCATGTTTTTGTTCACAAATCAGACAGGATATGAATGGACCGCTCCAGGCGAGTACTGGAAATTTGCATCCCAGATATCCAAACCTGTCTTGTATGGGATATGTATTTTTTGATTATTTATAAAAACATACTCGAAAAAGACTGTAGAACCCAACTGATGCCAGTCTCTTTTTCTTCCCTAGGTTAGTGAAAGACATGAAATATTTTTTTGAAGTCCTTTTAAAACAGAATACCGGAATTGATCACCTGGAAATAGCTGTATGTATGGTTTGTGTGTGTGTGTTACAAAGACAGTTTAGCTTGTACAATGAACTTAACATGGTACATTTTTTTGATCTCAGATTCTCTTTTTCTTCTGCAGTGGAGTTTAAACCACGACAATGGCACTTTTTCTGTGATAACCTCTGAGTTTTTATCATTATATGAAGGTATGTCTCCCACAAAATGACAAAATTATGAGCCTGATGAGAGAAATGGTAAAAGTTTGCAAATGTTATGAAGGCATCTGTAAGGTATCTGCCAAGAATAACTATAACTGTTATGTGCATTTTGCAACAGAAAGGATAATCAGGCAAAATGAAAGTTCTGTCATTATTTACTCACCCTCATGCCATTCTAAGCCCATTTGTTCATCTTTGGAACACAAATGAAGATTTTTTTTAAGAAATCTCAGTCTATGCAACTACCACTTTCAAGCCCCAGAAAGGTAGTAAAGACATCATTAAAGTAATCCATGTGACTCCAGTGGTATAACCTCAAATGTATGAAGCAACACAATGAAATACTTCCATTATGTCTTTACTACCTTTCTAGGGCTTGAAAGTGGTAGTTGCGTAGAATGTCAATGGAGGTACAGAAAGCTGTCAGATATCTTTAAAAGGGGGGAAAATGATGACCCTTTTCACAAGATGTAATAAATGTCCCCAGAATGTGTCTGTCAAGTTTCAGATCAAAATACCCCCCACATAATTTATTATATCTTGTCAAATTTGCCCCTATTTGGACGTGAGTAAAACCCACACATTTTTTTTTGTGTGTGTGTGTGTGTGTGTGTGTGTGTGTGTGTGTGTGTGTGTGTGTGTGTGTGTGTGTGTGTGTGTGTGTGTGTGTGTGTGTGTCCCTTTAAATTCAAATGAGCCGCTGCTCTTCCAGCTGCTCCTTGTACAAGCTTTGGATACAACTTCAACAACAAAACGAATTTCACTCAGCTAAAATGTCAGAAATAACCAGTTGTGGAGTGCATCCTTACATGTTTGAACAGATGAGAGACTCAGGTAGAGGTTGCAATTTTTAGCCTGCACCTGGGCGTTTCTGAAAGGTTAGTGGATACATTTGTGTAACATAAGTTGTTGTGGCGTTACACTGATTCAACTCATCGACTAGCATATACCGTCATGTTAATCTCTAAATTGTTGTATAGGTGCTCGTGTGGTGACACGTCTGTCATCCGACTATACTATGCATAATAAATGTACATTTATGAATTACACAGACGGTAAGCGTTTTGAAAAAAAAAAAAAACTACATAGCTCTAGTCTCTGTGAAAACAGTAAGAGAGACTATGGTAACTTTAGCCATATTAGCTATACAGCATTCCAGAAAGCTCATTCGGAAAGCACATTTGCAAACATTGCCAAAATATGAAGTAGCTACCATCCTTACTTGTTCTGGATAGGAAGTCAGAACACAAAGCATATATTGACCAGTCCTTCAGAAACAACTTTTTTGCAAATCCAGCATTGTACTGACCCTCATTGGTGAACCAGTCATGCGTTAATTAACAAAATACAGACTGGTATGTTCGTTGGTACATCCAACAACAGAACATTTTTATTGTTTTTTGGTGCAGACATTGTAATACTCGAGCTAGCTGACACAGCGGGTAAACAGAATTGGCGGCTTCTGTGCTTCTCACTCAGGGGTGTGTCTATGCTAAAAGAGCAGCTCACAGTCACTTATTAGGTCAGAGGCCTGTACCATGATGGTAGACTAACAAAATCAGGGTTATAGGATTAGTTTTGAGTTGACAAAACCAAACCAATCAATTCAGGCTTTGTTGGTCCCATGATGCTGATCATCAACTTTCTCTGTCATTTGATCCTGAGTTTGTGGAGCGTGTGCACGTGAAAGTGTGACATCAGCAGTCAACAGCCAATCACATGCCTTTCAACGCAAAGTGTGACTCATTTCTCGCGAGAGAGCTAACATGATTCAAAACTCTTTTGCTGAAGATAAAGACATTGAAGTATACATAAAGAATTTAAATGCATTTACAAAGAAGAAAAGACGTTTCCATGTAAGAGGATAAATAAAGAAAATATCTTGCTACTAGTGCAAGTGAAAGTTGTGAAATGAGTTCACAACTTGTATATGTATATATATAATGTTTTTTTAAAAAAACTGTAATATTGTGAAATATTATTAAAATGTATAAACATATTTTACTATGTAATTTATAAAACATCATATAATTATAAATTATATACAATTATTATATTAAGTAATCATCATTAGACTTTTTTTTTTTTAATCATGTAGTGACTTTTAATTTGGAGCAAGAGAAACAGGGGGAGTGGCTTTATTGCACCAGAGATGAGTCACTTTGCTCACAGCTGATTGGTTCAAATTCAGTTTGCGATCTCTTATCCCGAACATAACCTGCTCCGGAGCAGGTTAGCTGCGGAGCGTAAGTTACTATGGAGATGAACACTGCTAAAAGCTAAACTACTTTAATGGTACTTAAAACCCAGGATTGGTACAAACTAAGCTTAAACATATCTGGCTAGCTAGGTAAACCGGCTTCATGGTATAGGCCCCAGGTGTAGGGGAAAATCTTGAACAGCTTGTTATGAGAGATTGATAATGATTGACGGGGATTATAATTAATTATTACCATTATAGGCTGGTTGTTTACACACACTGTGGACACACATCTGTGCTCAAACACCTTTGCATAATGTGTCCCCTTTAAAAGATCTTCATTTGCGTTCCAAAGATAAACAAATGTCTTACGGGTTTGGAACTGGTGAGTAATTAATGACAACATTTAAATTTTTTGGTGAACTATGCCTTTAATATTCATATATTTATATTAAAAATCTTTTACACTCATTTCTTTATCAGATGAATCTACTCTACAAATGGGAGATATTGAGCACATACCTCAAACTAAAGCAAGTTACGATAGACTCCTTGAGCCGATTCCGTTGTCACCCCATCCTGTAGCAGACATGATCAGAGAAGATCCACGGGATCACATCTATAAACGTCAGCATTAGCCTATTTACAACATGAACATTTGGATATTGCAATTGCCTGACTGACATTTTAATTGTTCTCTTTTATGTTAACCAGACAAAATGCTAGAGGAATCCTACCTGAAAGAATTGTTTCCCGAATGCCATTACAAACCAAGTTACATACTCGACAGAGAGATTGGACGATATCAAGGTGTAAATATGGTAAATTAGACATTTTTAAAATCTGCATAAACTCAGCTCTGATTTTTGACAAAAACGTCTCAGTTTCTTTTATAACCACAGATTTTGTTGCTGATAATCGACAACTATGTATCAAATATCAGCCAAAGTGAACGCCAATATTTTTTTTTTACAACTATGGCCTCTAGGTGAAATATAAACATTTGTTAACCAATATATAGCTAATGTTAGCATGCTAATGTGCTAATGTTAACGATTCCTACATTGCAAAAGAAATGAACTGTATCATTACCCCAGTCTTTCCTGTCAGAAATCATTCTAATATGCTGATTTGGTGCTAAAGAAACATTTCTGATTATTATTAATGTTAAACACAGTTGTGCTGCGTAATATTTTTGTGGAAACTGTGATTTTCTTTTTCAGGATACTTTGATGAATAGAAAGTTCAAAAGAACAGCATGCTTGTAATATTTACTAATTTCATGAATGTATTTACTGTGTATTTAATGTGCCATTGCTAAAAAAAAATTGTTTTATTTTATTTAATCTTACTTACCTCAAACTTTTGAATGGCAGTGTATCCGCTAAAACAACTGAACATGTTTTCAACATTGATATTAATAAGAAACTGACACTTTTTACACTGATGACTGAAGTAATTCAATTAGGTTTATGGTTTAGCATTAGGGGATAGTGTAATAATTTCACTCGGGCCCACCCAGGGCGCCAATTATGTAATAATTTCACTCGGGCCCACCCAGGGACGCCAAGTAAGGTAGTGATTGGTACTCACGTTACTGCTGACGTTGTGATTTTTGGATCACACGTCACTTAAGGTGTGGTTATGAGTATATCAGATGACCACCTTCCCCCTCTCTTGGTTTGGGACAATAGTCAAGGTCTTTTACCTTGACTGTATGAGAGAACACTCCAAATAGGAGGCTGTCCAATCATTTAGAATGAATGTAAAGTGAGGAGAGTTGGTCAGCTGATTTATCTGAAAGATTGGTGAGATTTCTAACTTGTAGAGCCTCTTCTGTATTATCAGCACAAGGAAGACACAATTATAATAAAATAGATTTTATTAACAAAAGATAAACAAGAATAACACACAATTACTAAATGAATACAATGAATGATAAAGACATAAAGTGCATAAGATGCATAAAATACATGTGATTAATTTGAGTGTTGCAATGGAAGAGTTACGTTATCTTCTGGAAAGATAAACTGTTGTTTCTCTAAAACTAAGGGCATCAAACAAATAAACAAAAGATTATTTGTTATTAACTAGCATTAGTTATATTACATCTAATGTAAATTAGGAAATCATATACTGATAATAAACAAACAATGCCAAGGTCTCTAGAAAGAGGTTTGGTTAACTGATATTTACGTTCTACGTGGTTGAGTAAGCAATCCGATGGCGATGACTTCTTCCACTGGTTGTGCTGGGTGACAAGGCAGTGGGGAAAGGAGCTGGAATCCGTTTCAAGAGTCTTGAACAGGAAGATCTGTGGGTTGCTGATCTCCTGGAGCACCAAAGGGTCCTAAAATCTGGAACATGCAGATGAGGCCCTGAAGTAGGTGCAGAAAGTCCTTAATCTGGAACATGCAGACGGAGGAACCTTGAAGTGAAGGTTTGCTCTCTTGAGCCTAACCTTGTTGCAAATGTCTCTGTGTGTCTTCTGCCTCTTTGGGCCAGACACTCAGAAGTTGGTCAATCCGCTCTGGTCTCTCTAGCATGAAGACTTGGGGCGTGCAGTGGTCTTCTCGCTGGACTAAAACGAGGAACGTAGTGTTGGTTAATGTCTCTTTCCTCACAGGCTGAAGGCTCAGAACGTTGTCGTATCCATTGCTGCCTCACAAGCTGTAAACTCAGATCCTCGGATCTTGTGTTGTCTCTCTGGTTAAACCAGAGGCTCAGAACTTGGTTGCTCTGTCACAGTCTAATCCTCGCCGGACGGACTCAGAACATGGTGAACTGTTTGTCTCTCGTGTGGGGAGACTCAGAACTTGGTGAACTGTTTGTCTCTCCCTATGGGGGACTCAGAACAAGGAGTGTCTGTTGAAAGGGTACCTTTATCCTTTTCCGAATAGGAGGAGATTGCAATTTGGCACTTCTCCATTCCAGTGTTGCGATTGGCTGCTGGCATGAGAAGGGGGCACACAGTGTGGCCCACCTTTCTTTACCCTGTGGAACGCATTTGCATAATGTACACACTTAGAAGTCTTTAAAGTGTCTTCAAAGTTTACCAATGCGTTTCTCACTTTCCAAACCACCACCAGAATACCCTTGGCAATATTCTAAACAAATAGACATCAAACATGATGGAAAAAGAATGAAATGTCATGCGTTCAATCATTTGATCATTAGCAGCTGAATCTGTGCAAGATGTTGCATTACAAATAGCTGTCACTGAGAATAATTATTTCTCTAAATAAGTATGACATGGATATATGTAACTTATATCAGTCTTAAGGTTTCCAAACATGGTTATGAATGGATTTGGATGGATCATTGTGGTCTTTCTTTGTTTCACCCACTACTGCTGAGGTCCTGAGGAATGTTTATGGCCATCATAAAACAGGACATTAGGCATCTTTCTTGAGCTGGGTGAAGGTCTGAAACTGCAGTGGACCAATGAGAAGTCCTGTCCTTCCTGGGCTTGGAACCAGAGGTCTTCTTCTTGCCCTCTAAGAGGTGTCTGGCTGTTGTCTAGCATCTTTATCTGATGGCGTTGGACAGTTTGTTTGTGTTAGTCCAACAAGATCCAATCAAAATGTAGCAAACTTTTGTCCACTGTAATGGGCAGAGAAGGGCCCGGTCATAAACTAATAAACTAAAAAAAAGTTAATTAAACTTAATTAAAGTTAATTTCATTAACATTATTCAATGCTTTTCGGTATCATGAACTAACTTTTCATGAACAACTTTACAGTATTTATTTATATTACTTTTAATCTACCTGTATAATACGTCCCAGAGGCCGTATTCACAAAACATTTTATCTTAGCACTAAGAATTCTCCTAAATTGGTACGTTAGAGCTTCTTGTTACTATGTTTTGTGCCTTAAGATATTTTGTGAAAACGGTGAAAATGTTAGTTTGTATTTGTTCTGTGACTGTTCCCAGTCATTGTTGGTTTCCATGCTAGTTAGTTACACACCTGTTTCTTGTCTCATTAATTAGCCCTGTGGATTTAAGCCATCTGTTCCTTCTGTTCATTGTCTTGTGTAAACTTTGTGTTGATGGCTGCCTGTGTTTGAGCTAATTTCTTTATTCTAATTGTTCATTCTGTTACACATAATTTGGATTGCAAACAACCTGCCTGTAACAATAGAAGTATAGCTAAACAAGTATGAACATGATTTAACAAAGAACAATGTATTTTGAAATTTAAAATTTTGACCTACCGTAATAAGCTATCAAATAATTGAACTGTAAAGTGTTACCGAAAGACCAAATTACTCTTTTGACTAATTGTTGTAATTAAATTGATAAATTGTATATATTGTAACAACTTAAAAAGAGACAGATCCTGTAAACAATCAGGCTCATTAATATATTTGGCTCTGTTTCTTGTTCTTATAGATGCGGTTTTCTTCAGTGTACCCAAATGACTACACAAGGCAAACTAATGATCACAAAGATGAGATGTGCTATTACAAACAAGATCCATCATTTCAGGAAAAGTATTAACGTTAAGCATTCAGCATTAATCTGTAGTCTTCACATCAGTTGACAAGTTTCACCTGCATTTCTTGTTTGTAACTAACGCTACGCTACTTGTATATGTTTTGTACTTGCTTCACTTTTTTAGTATAGGACTTGCTGCTTACCTGACCGAGGTTGAAGACCTTGATGTGCAAAAGATAGATACAGGTAAAACTCTTTTTCTGATGTAGTAAATTATTCTGCAAATAAAGGTTCCAGAACGAGATTTGTTATGAACATTCTGCTCATGAAATTTCCTTTTTGGTTGATGTCACCTAGGCCATGTATATGTTAATAGCAAAATAGTTTTTTAGCCAATGTGTTAGGCTACTTTTGTAGTTCTCAACCCTGGTCCTCAAACCCACTGTCCTGATCAAACTCACCTGCCGGTAGCTTTCTAGTAATCCTGAAGAGCTTAATTAGCTGGATTTGATTAGGGTTGGAGCTGGTGTTTGATTGGTGTCTGTAGAATGACGCAAACTCAAACAGTACATAGTAATAATGCCTGAGTACACGCTAATGTTACTACAAGATAGGGATGTAAGTGCTAAACTCTACTGTACTGTTCAAGTCAAAGCTGGTGCGGTTCAGAGGCCTGTTAGACTGACCGTTGATACTGGTTCTGTCTCAGTTCTGCCAAAGAGCACGTATGATGATTACTTTGTGGAAGTACCTTTACAGCCACCTGCAGCATGCTTAGTCACTTATTCGCGTAGTAAAAGACTGCCGCAAATGTTCAGTGAACTTCTATGTGGTGGATAAAGGATAAAGGCCAGTGACATTGCGCATGGTCACTTTAGCACATGAGAATCATCAGGGCATAGTAAGGACCAAGCAGCAGTTGCGTGAGCTGTATTGGTTTCCAGGAACAGACGCTATGGTTCAAACTCAGATTGCAGCATTTTTGGTGCTTTACGTAATGTTATGTAGTGTAATTGATAAGTCCCATTTGACATTTGTGCTGGCTACTATATACAGGCCATGACGTTAGTTTTCATTGTTATGCTGATGATACTCAGCTCTATATTTCTTCACGCCCTGACGAAACTTACCAATTCACAAGATTAATGGAATGCATAGCTGAAATAAAAAATTGGATGTCTAGTAATGGCCTGTAACTTAATTCAGAAAAAAATAATTAATAATAATAATTATTGGACAAAAAAACTCAGCAAGTATTAACCTAGAATACTGTCTAACCCTCGATGGCTGCTCTGTCAAGCCCTCGTAGTCAGTTAGGAACCTGTGCACTTTGATACCAATCTTTCGTTTGAAAGCCATGTTTCTAGCATCTGTAAAACTGCATTCTACCATCTTAAAAATATATCTAAATTACGGCACATGCTTTCAATGCAAAATGCTGAACAGTTAGTTATTGCGTTCATGACCTCAAGGCTAGATTATTGTAATGCTCTACTGCAGTGGTCACCAACCTTTTCAAGCCAAAGATCTCTGACCTCAGCCTTGATAAAAGGCAAGATCTACCTATAGATTTTTCATGGCCGATTCAGAATTTATTCGACAGCATCTGTCTTTTTTTTTGTGCAAATTATTGTTGTTTATTTGCTCTATAACTGGCCAAACTTGCCTTTAAAAAATTAGCTATTTGAAATGCGAGGCAACCACTCCATTTTAATCACGATCCAAACAAAGATAGACATATGTAGCATGAGCAGTTGTTTTTTATTTAAATTACATTGCATAATTTCAAGACTTAGAGCAAATACAGAAGGGTCTGACTTTAGCTTTGTGAAATTGTTCCATAATACACACCTGCACAAAACAAAAACAGATGGACTAAATAAAAATGCTAATTCACTCTCTGACAGTAGGTGGTGCTTATGAAAAAAAAGTGTTTATTTTGGTAACGCTTTAAAAATGCCAGGGAAACTATTCTGAAGACAGTCAGTTTCGTTCAGAGATACATTCCATGTAACCCCCCTCCCCAATTCAATATTTATATTTTTCTTCCTATATTTCAAGCATCCCCAACAGTTATCTTGCTGGGCCTATTTATACCTGCATGGTCCACTTCATGTGTTTTTACAGATCAGATATCTATCTGATTTATCATTATCACGATTCCATTTACACTTAATCACGTGTCTCGGCAAAACGGATATAAATCCGATCTTCAATTCCCAAGCTACGAATTTTTAAGTTCACATAACCGAAATCAACAAATATGAGCTGCATTTTATTGATCAACTGCTCATTTCAAAATCAAGGACTGCAATAGGAGAGAGTGGCATAAGCACTGACTTTAACAATGATGATTGTGTATTTAGCATCTGCAACTTTTACTTTCATTTGCTTCAGTTTTCTGAAGAGATACTCAGATGATCGCCTGCAGCGATGCATGCTGCAGTAGTGCTGTCATAACTATATAACATTGGTCAATTTGTGCTGTGCAAATTTTGAGGTTGCAGAGAATACGTTTTGGGAGTACATGGAGCGAGTTCAAGCCTTGATAAAGTGTTTGTAACGCTTTACACATAGAGACCGGATAGCTGGCATGAATGGTTGTAGCCAAGTGTAAACACTGCACCCCAATAAACATTGCATACATTTTAAAATCTTGCTTATTACTTACAAAGCACTAAATGGTTTAGCTCCCCAGTACTTGAGTGAACTCTTAACGCATTATACTCCATCACGTCTATTGCGGTCTCTAAACTCTGGCCAGTTGATAATACCTAGAATATCCAAATCAACTGCAGGCGGTCGACCCTTTTCCTATTTAGCACCTAAACTCATGATCATGGTCTTCCTAGCATTGTTCAGGAAGCAGCGTGTACACACTCTCAGTTTAAATCTAGACTTAAAACGCATCTCTTTACTATGACAAACACATAGAACATTATCAATTTCTATTATTCAAATCAGTAAATGATTTTTAGGCTGCATTATCTAGGTCAGCCGGAACCGGCAACAGTTCCAATACCACCTGGTGTACTCGTTACATCATCAGAATGGCATCTACCCTATATGTTTTTTTTTCTCCATTCTGACCCTGACGGAGTTTTGGTTTCTTGCCACCGTTGCCTATGGCTTTTGGCTTGCTCATTTGGGGACACCTAAATTTCAACTATATTACCAAACTGCCTGCATTGACACTATATGATAATTTAAATTACCTGAATAACATCACCGTTTTCACCAGAGTGGCTGTACAAATTCCATTGTATTATTTTCCTGTTAACACTGTGAAGCTGCTTTGAAAGAATTGGACTATATAAAGCACTATATAAATAAAGGTGACTTTGTAATGTTAGCAGCTGTAGAGACCTTCAGAGGGCTCTGTGTTCACCTGCAGGACACCCAATCTCACCAGGAGTGTGTAGATTGAGTTCAGCATGTGGATGAATGTGTTCAGGTTTTCTACCTGTGGTTCAGCACAGCACACATAATGCAAGAAAACAAAAACAATGTGGGTTTGTGTCAGCAAGTATGATTGGTACATCTGGTCTCAAGTGTTTTTTAGGGTCATAAATGGTAGGGTGGTCTCATACACCACTGTGTTTGTTCAGGAATCTTCCAATATAGTTAATGTAGATCTAAATATGCTTAGTCATACATTAACGGAGATTGTATAATCCTTGCCACAGTGTGATTGTGTGTGTGGGTGTGGACTGGTAATCCCTACGTTATGAAGACAAAATGTCCCCACAAAGATGGCAATACCCAAAATCCTTGTCCTTGTGGGGACATTTTTTGGTCCCCATGAGAAAAACATCTTATAAATCACAATAAGTGATGTTTTTTGAAAATGCAGAATGTTTCCTGTGATGGGTAGGTTTAGGGGCAGGGGCAGTGTAGGGGGATAGAAAATACGGTTTGTACAGTATAAAATGCATTACGCCTATGGAATGTCCCCATAAAACATGGAAACACAACATGAGGGTGTGTGTGAGTATGTGTGAGTGTGTGTGAGTGTGTGTGAGTGTGTTGCATGCTGGCTAAGTCACAGTTGATGACAGGATCAAATTGTACATTTTGTTAATTGATTGAAGTGTTTGCACTTCAGATTTATCTGTTTTGATAATGTTTCTGTTATTAGTGATATGTTGAGAAGCCAGGGGCCCTCTGGTTTTGTCAACCACCCCAATAACCAGAAAGTTTACACACTTGCAATTTTTATAGCAGGTCTGTCTCTGCTTGAGAATTTGCATCATTGACTTGTGATTGTAGCCACATATGTGTAATACAGTGTTTTCCCATGAGTTGGTAGAAGGTTTTAAATAGTGTATGCTATGTGTTTTTGTTATAAAGGTATCCTGTGATGTCTTGTCCCAACTCTTCTGTCCTGTGTGCGTGAAGTTATCTGGATCAGTTAGTGTGAAAACATGGACAATAGATCTTTAGTGAAGTAACACTTTTGGACTCTATGCCATCTTCATCGTCTACGATGTGTAGTGTTCAGCCTGGATCGATCTATTCAGTGATGGAGGTGTGTGTGGAATCTAATCTACAGTGGGTACGGAAAGTATTCAGACCCCCTTAAATTTTTCACTCTGTTATATTGCAGCCATTTGCTAAAATCATTTAAGTTCATTTATTTTTCTCATTAATGTACACACAGCACCCCCCATATTGACAGAAAAACACATCATTTTTGCATATTTATTAAAAAAGAAAAACTGAAATATCACATGGTCCTAAGTATTCAGACCCTTTGCTCAGTATTTAGTAGAAGCACCCTTTTGATCTAATACAGCCATGAGTCTTTTTGGGAAAGATGCAACAAGTTTTTCACTCCTGGATTTGGGGATCCTCTGCCATTCCTCCTTGCAGATCCTCTCCAGTTCTCTCAGGTTGGATGGTAAACGTTGGTGTACAGCCATTTTCAGGTCTCTCCAGAGATGCTCAATCAGGGCTCTGGCTGGGCCATTCAAGAACAGTCACGGAGTTGTTGTGAAGCCACTCCTTCGTTATTTTAGCTGTGTGCTTAGGGTCATTGTCTTGTTGGAAGGTGAACCTTCAGCCCAGTCTGAGGTCTTGAGCGCTCTAGAGAAGGTTTACATCCAGGATATCCCTGTACTTGTCCGCATTCATCTTTCCCTCGATTGCAACCAGTCGTCCTGTCCCTGCAGCTGAAAAACACCCCCACAGCATGATGCTGCCACCACCATGCTTCACTGTTGGGACTGTATTGGACAGGTTATGAGTAGTGCCTGGTTTTCTCCACACATACAGCTTAGAATTAAGGCCAAAAAGTTATATCTTGGTCTCATCAGACCAGAGAATCTTATTTCTCACCATCTTGGAGTCCTTCAGGTGTTTTTTAGCAACTTTCATGTGTCTTGCACTGAGGAGAGGCTTCCGTCTGGCCACTCTGCAATAAAGCCCCGACTGGTGGAGGGCTGCAGTGATGGTTGACTTTCTAGAACTTTCTCCAATCTCCCGACTGCATCTCTGGAGCTCTGCCACGTTATCTCTGGGTTCTTCTTTACCTCTCTCACCAAGGCATTTTCTCCCCCGATAGCTCAGTTTGTCCGAACGGCCAGCTCTAGGAAGGGTTCTGGTTGTCCCAAGCGTCTTCCATTTAAGGACTATGGAGGCCACTGTGCTCTTAGGAACCTTAAGTGCAGCAGAATTTTTATTTTGTAACCATGGCCAGATCTGTGCCTTAACACAATTCTGTCTCTGAGCTCTTCGGGCAGTTCCTTTGACCTCATGATTCTCATTTGCTCTGACATGCACTGTGAGCTGTAAGGTCTTATATAGACAGGTATGTGGCTTTCATAATCAAGTCCAATCAGTATAATCAAACACAGCTGAACTCAAGTCAAGGTGTAGAACCATCTCAAGGATGATCAGAAGAAAAGGACAGCACCTGAGTTAAATATATGAGTGTCTGAATACTTAGGACCATGTGATATTTCAGTTTTTCTTTTGAATATATCTGCAAAAATGTCAACAATTCTGTGTTTTTCTGTCAATATGGGGTGCTGTGTGTACATTAATGAGAAAAAATTGAGGGGGTTGGGAGGGCAATCACCTTCCCGCCATCCGTCCTCCAAGGAATTGAATTTGTTAACCTGAGACATAAACAAATGTAGAGAGAATCACGGTTAATTCTGACATTATCAACAGCTTCACAGTCAGACATGGACTTATTTGAATTTCATAATGCCATGTTGCAGTTTTCTTCCCAGATGGAACAGAGTTTCATTGGACAGATCTGAATTGCTGCTGTTGTTTCAGTGTAGTAACACCTAAAGCTGCTCTTGTAGTTGAGCTTTCACAGTCTGCTGTGTTTGAGCATTATAGACCCCAGTTCTGTTGGGGATATTTTTTCTGGATTAACCAGAGCTTTTATCACTCATACTATCATGAATTCCGATGGGTTGGTTCCCAACTTTACTTCCAGTTGCTCTCATTACAGTCTCATCGTCGCACAAGGTCCTCGCACTGGCCATTTTAAGCGGTCACAAACTCACCAGTCGGATCATAAACTAGAGGTTATGGCTATAGTGATTTAGCAATGCCACCCATGTTTGCTATTGTTAAAAAGTACCCATGTAGACCCTACAATCACCAAATAACAACTTAGTTAAAGTTGAAGCAATAATCAGAGGTTATGGCCAATACCATAAAATAATGCCATATTATCTCAATAGTATTTTATCTGGCCCTCTATAGTGCAACTGCAAAACAACTTAAAGTTGAGCAGTTAGTCAGAAATCTAGAATGTCGCCAGATGTGCCTCATGCTCCATACAGTCCAAGATAGTATGTATTTAACCCTGGTCCCTGATTTGCGGTAATGAATGGATACAACATAATCAACTAAGTCTAACTCAGAATGAAATTAAACGTAACAATCTATAAACCATGTAATCTATCTCCATGTATAGTCCTCCTTGGCAATTATAATACATGGTGAACTGCAAGCACATGGTCAAATTGCGTTACTTATTTGGTTAAATGCTCCCATGGAACAGAAAGAGAAAGTCTGTGTTCTCCGAATGGGTGTGGAATGCCCTGTGGGCTCAGATGAGTCACTCAGAAACATTATCATGCGGTTTCTTAAAAAAAAAATAGCATTACAATATCATTCTGTATATCAGCCTTCGATTTTAATCTTACCACCTCTTACTTATTTCTAGTCAAGAATAATTTTGCTGTGTAGCAATAATAGCTGGTGTAGCTAATTCTGATCAAAAAAGTTTTCTTAACTATCGCATCACCCTGCTTTCCCAACTTTGCTTTTCATAAACAAATGCATCGACCTGCCTATTTATCAAATGACAAATGTTTTCCAATTGTTTACAAATTTAGATTTTTAATTCTGTTTTCTGCTCGTTTTCATCACATGTTGCTAGTTTGTTGCAACAAAGCTAATAAAACAATGAAGCATTTAGCTGATTTTAAAACTATAAATTTTAATTTGCATCAAGTCCCAGAAAATAGACGTTATTCCAAAAAAAGTTTTCATCTCTTGTTGCGTAGCCTAGTTGTTCATTTATTTGTATTTGTTTATTTGTTAATTTATATGGATCCCATTAGCTGAAAGTCTATGCAACCATCTAGTCTTCCTGGGGTCCAATTTAAAATGTTACATTACAACAACTACAACCATAAATCATCATAGTAGATAAAATATACACATTTTATATATATATATATCCCTAATATATATTAGGGATGCACGATATTGATATGCCGATATTGTTCAACTAATTTTGGCCGATATCCGATGCCGATATTCCATATATATATATATATATATATATATATATATATATATATATATATATATATATATATATATATATATATATATATATATATATATATATATATATATATATATATATTAACTGTGCTGTTCACTGGAGCGGAGCAGATCTAGAGCAGATCTTTTTAATGAAAAACACAACAAAACAGTAATGACAAACTCGCATATATTAAACACAGCCGGCTTGCATTAAGTCAGTGGAGTGAACTTTATTTTCCTCAACTGTTTAAAATAAAATTATATTTTGCATATTAATAATCGTATTTGTCATGTTTAAATGTTTTATTCTTCATAGCTTCAAGACAGACACTTTGATAAAATCGATTACTGCTTTATTTAATTAGAAACACGAGTAACGGCTATGTTATTGCTTTTAATACGGCGATCCAATTTAATGGAGCTGTAACGACGGAAACTCTATAACGCTATATTTTTCTATTCCGTTTAAAAACAGGTATGCATTGTTAAATTGTACATATAAAAAATATTTTATTTCCAAGTGTCATGTTTGTGATGTTTTGTCATTATGTAGATTTAGATCAATAAATATTCAGGTGTAGTTTAGGCCTACATTTTTCTGTTTTAGTACCAGATTTACGTCAAAAATATAAAATAAAAAAATTGTGGAAAATGTAAATATTTTATTATTTATATTTTTTTTTGATGTTGCAATAAACGGAAACATAAAATCAAGATGTAAACAATAAAGAATAGACCTATTTGACGTTGTGCAACGCACTTGTTTTAAATTCACTGTAAACCACGGCTTAATTTAGACATTACAATAACCTTATTGCAGAGGAAGACAGAACAAACTCCCAATTCAGCTTATTTATAAAAAAATAGCTGAGCAAGTTCTGAAACATGACATTTTGATGAATTTTGTTTAGCTACCTTGAACAATGAATGAGGTCTCATAAAGCTGCACCACTTAAAATAGATAAACAACTTTAAAATTTTAAACTGTATATTAAATCATGTAAGAACATTAAATTAATATAAAAACAAGAGCGTAGCCTACTGTGGCTATATAATTGTATAACCGAAACTAATGAACCACAATGTTACAAAACAGTAGGCTAACAGATCTGTAGACAAATAACCTAGTCCTTATTAAGTAAGGGCAGATTTTTCTGAACAAAAATTAGCACTTCTGCTTTTTCCCCATCAATGCGATTTCTTTTTTCGTCCATCACATTGGAGACTGCACTAAACAACCGTTCGCTTTCAACGCTTGTGCAGGGCGCACTGAGGTATTTGCGTGCAGCACGAGCAAGAGCGGGGAAATGGGCCGCAACATCTTCCACAACACTAAAAGTTTGGTTATCACGAGCAATAATTTCGATTATTTTTCGGTTTACAGCTTTTACCTTTGAGTGATCATTGCTGAATTTGTTTGCCTTTTCAAATGATTGAATGATTTGCTCTTGACGAGTTTTCTTTGGCACGTTTTTTTCCTTTTTTCTTCAAGAATAGCTCATAAAGATCATGGTGGCGACTTTTTAAATGAGCCATGACAATGAGTTCACTGTATTAAAATGGCCCCCACAGTCACCAGATCTCAACCCAATAGAGCATCTTTGGGATGTCGTGGAATGGGAGCTTCGTGCCCTGGATGTGCATCCCACAAATCTCCATCAACTGTAAGATGCTATCCTATCAATCGTGCGTGCGTGCGTGCGTGCGTGTATATGTATGTATATATATATATATATATATATATATATATATATATATATATATATATATATATATATATATATATATATATATATATATATATATATATATATATATTTATATTTATATTTATATGTTCGTACATTCATTCATTCATTCATTCGTACATACATAAAATCTGGTTTCGATCCATAACAAGTCGAGACATCAATACAATATGATTTATAATTACATTAATAAAAACATTTAAGAACCTTCATCAACACATAACACCTTAAACTACTTTTAAATAATAGCTTATTACACAGCTGACAAACTTCAATGGGAATGTTATTCCAAATGACACTAGCTCTATACAAGACAGTTTTCCCCATAAAATTAGTTTTTGAATAGGGGGTCATTATATGACCATTGTTTGCCTTTCTGATGTTATGATTGTGCACAGAGTTATAGTACACTATTTGAATAAACAAATAAATAGGTCATATATATATATATATCATATATATCATGGTGCTTAAAGTAACTATTTTTCTTTGGTTTAAAGTGATCAATGAAAGAGTAGAATACATCTGCTCTCTACTTGTTTTAATTGAGCAGCCTAGAACAAGTCTTGCTGCTTTATTTGGCACAACTTGTATTTTTGTCAAGTCCTTTTTAGATGCCAAACACCACACCTTGGTACGGTATGACAAGTGACATATTAATGACTCTGTTGTGTCTTGATTCACATAATGACAACATTTCTTAGTTACTGCAATTCCGGCATCACATTCTGTTAACAATAGGATATGTGTGTTTTCCAAGAAAGACTTAACATCAATAACCAACCCCAACAGTTCCCTTTCAGTCGGTCACGTTCAACGTATGTCGGACGTCACCAACGAATTGGGATCACTTTAAGGAGCCCCTATTAGCTTCGAGATATATAGAACAGGCCAATGAAATTTGGCGTGCGAGATTTGCATCTTGCGCTCCGCCCCGCAGCACGGGTATAAATCGGTAGTGAAATGCAACGCATACTTGTTATTCACGTCAGAAGCGAACGGCGTTGAGGAAGCAGACGACTTCAACCGCGAGATTATCCGCGAGGGAGAATAAAGAGAGAGGAAGACGCGAGTGCTGGCGTTAAGGCACACTTCATCGTCACCGCTGCATACATTAACAAACTGCTGTTCTCGCAGCAAATGTTGGCAGAGAGGGCGTTTTGAGTGCACACACTGGCTGCACTATTCCTGTGTGTGCCACGGTCTTTCCCTGGGTGCTTCAGCACATCTAAAAGAGCGTTTCCTCACAAAAAGAGCAACACGGGTGTGACACTGCGTCTTTTTCAAGATGTCATTCCACCCATGCGTTTCTGGATGCAGTCGTTCCCTGTTGCCCAATGACGGCCTCAATCGCTGCCTCACGTGTCTGGGCATTCATGTTCTCACTGCGGGAAACATGACCATGGTTGCGCTTAGGTCGAGCTTATACTTAGCTATACTTTACCGGGCTGCCGAAAGGGTCAAGCTTGACCGACTGAAAGGGAACGAGGGTTACCATACATAACCGAGACGTTTAGCCTTTTCTACTTGTTGTATTCTTTGCCTGGCAATATGTAACTTTATATAGGGAAAATGTCTGATTATAGTTTCAAAATTTGATTTGGCTAGTTTAATTTGAATAGTTTATAGAATTATATATGACCAAATTAATAAATTCTATTTGTATATTTAGTTGAGTAACTTGGATCATAATTTGAGTGTCCCCAACTGAGCAAGCCAAGCCAAAGGCGACAGTGGCAAGGAACCAAAACTCCATCAGGGCATGATGGAGAAAAATAAACCTTGGGAGAAAAAGACTCAGTCGGGTGCCAGTTCTCCTCTGGCCTATTATTAAAAGTGTATAATTATTACTCTGGCAACCTTGCAGGTCATAAATCATATTAGATAGGAATATTCAAAATTGTGGGTATCAAATTCAGAGGAGACACTAATGGACACGGTCTCAGCAGACACTCCAGGATGAGCTGGTCATGTCCAGATGCAGGTCCACCATCCGATCCGGACACGGCCTGGATCCGGCCGACTGCAGTAAACCTCGGGATAAACAGAGAGACTAACATTAGTGTGGATGACACTCTTTTTATGATGTAACGAGTACATCAGGTGTTATGGGAAGTGTTCCGGTTCCGGCTGACCTAGTTAATGCAGCCTAACAATCAGTCATTTGATTTGAATAAAGAAAGTTAAAAATGTTCTATGTGTATGCCATAGTAAAGAGATGCTTTTTTAGTCTCGATTTAAACTGACAGAGTGTGTCTGCTTCCCGAACAATGCTAGGAAGACTGTTCCAGAGTTTAGGTGCTAAATAGGAAAAGGATCAACCGCCTGCAGTTGATTTAGATATTCTAGGTATTTTCAACTGGCTAGAGTTTAGAGACCGCAATAGACTTGATGGAGTATAATGCGTTAAGAGCTCGCTTAAGTACTGGGGAGCTAAACCATTTATTGCTTTATAAGTAATAAGCAAGATTTTAAAATGTATGCGATGTTTAATAGGGAGCCAGTGCAGTGTTGACAGAACTGGACTAATATGATCGTACTTCCTGGTTCTAGTAAGAACTCGAGCTGCTGCGTTTTGCACCAGCTGGAGTTTATTTATTAGGCGAGCAGGGCAACCACCCAGTAGAGCATTACAATAATCTAGCCTTGAGCTCATGAACGCATGTACTAATTGTTCAGCATTTTGCATTGAAAGCATGTGACGTAATTTAGATATATTTTTAAGATGGTAGAATGCAGTTTTACAGATGCTAGAAACGTGGCTTTCAAACGAAAGATTGGTATCAAAGAGCACATCCAGGTAATCCTAGTAATCCTGAAGAGCTTAATTAGCTGGATTTAATTAGGGTTGGAGCTGGTGTTTGATTGGTGTCTGTAGAACGACGCAAACTCAAACAATGCATAGTAGTAATGCATGAGTACACGCTACTGTTACTACAAGATAGGGATGTAAATGCTAAACTCCACTGTACTGTTTAGGGGTGTAAGAAAATATCGATACATGGGAATATCGCGATATTAAGATTGGTGATACTGTATCGATTCTCAAAAACACTGTATCGAAATTTATATCCAAGATTCGTGGCTTTGTGTTCCGTTTAAACCACAGACTGTATAAAACCAAACCGCTAGATGGCAGTGTTATCTCAGAGTGTAACTGACGCGGAGCCGGAGAAGTGCAAGATGAAGGTTTGTGGAGCGGCTGCGGTATACAGAGCTGAAGTGTGGACTCATTTTGGCTTTAGCTATAAAGAAGCCACTAAGGAAATCGACAAGAGTCATTTTGTTTGCAAAATAGGCCAAGTTAAGATCCAATACTCGGGAAACGCATTGAATCTGAGAGCTCGCTTAACATCCCGACATCTTCCACGCCGCTGAGAAGCGTTTCGATAGAATATGTAAAGCATATCCTCTCAGTAACAAAATAAACACACAATAAAATTGACAGCGCTGGCAGCAGATGATCATAGAACCAGTATCAAAAGTCAGTGTAACAGGCCTGTCTCAGTTCTGCCAAAGAGCACGTATGATGATTACTTTGGTGAAGTACCTTTACAGCCACCTGCAGCGTGCTAAGTCGCTGCTGGCACGCAACCACAAATGCTCAGTGAACTTCAATGTGATGGATAAAGAAACTGCATTAATGGGCATGGCTCTCATAACAGCTCCTGCTATATCCTCTACATCTTGCTCTTCGGAACCAGTATTACAGCTTTCTACTCAAGTGAATTCACCTTCAGTTGGCGATCTGGCAGGGTTTATGCACAAAGTCACAGTGTCAGATTCAGCCATGCCAGTTAGACAGAATTTACGATGCCTTTTTTTCTCTTGTGAACAAAAGCTGTGTCCTCACAATGGGTGTCACCGATTGTGGTTATGATGAAAATGACTGGCATGAGAATGTGTGTAGATCTCAGGGAACCAAATAAGGCTGTAATAGACAGTTACACCCTGATAATTACACCCTGCCTTATTAACAGCGTTTATCATGCATGAGTTCCCTTTCGTTCAGTCACTACGACGTAACGTTAGTGACTAATAAATGGGGGGGTTTCGCTTAGAAGCCTATAATCTTCGAGCTTAGAGAAAACGCCCAATGGCATGCCAATGCCATGGGGCATGCGGAATTTGCATACGTAACATACTGCATACGCATTATGTTTCTGCTTTCGGAGCCAAGAGGACCTACCTCTTCACTCCTACAGCCTTCTGAGACTCTGTCAGCTTCTTCGAGACGAGCAGCTTTCCAGTCGGTGTTGGTGTAACGGCGCGTTCCAGTGATCGCATACTTCCTGCCTGCTGATCTGCGCAGTGGTCTGTTTGACAGCTGGTGTGTGTTTCCCTGGGCGCTTCGGCATCGACTGCAAGGCTTCCTCTCAAAAAGAGCTGCGGCGTGTACGTCTTTTCAAGACGGTTAGCCCACGCACTTCCGGGTGCGATCGATATCCATTGCTGTCTATGGGCACTTTCACTGCTCTATGTGTTTGGGCTTCAGCACGTTCGGGCAGTGTTTGTGGATGTGTCATGTTCCCACTGCGGGAGTGTGACCATTGCGATGTTGTGGTCAAGACTCAGTGATCTCCGTGAGGAGAGAGAGTCCCCTCTGCCACACCCCAATATACCGTCTTCGAGAGAGGTGGTACTTTGGATGGTGGCCAGGGTGACCTGAGGGCTGTGCTGTGGTATTAAGACCCCCGACGTTCATTCCTCGGGCCACGCCCCCCTCTCGCACATCGCCTCCCGCGAGTGCTGGACTGAAACAGCGGCCCGTCTCTGACGCCTTGTTTGTTCAGTTCACACTCCAGATAGCAGTGAGATTTAGATCGCTGCATCCCAAGGTGGGCTAGAGTCCTTTGGGGATGATGATTAGGCTGTGCTCCGCATTCGGGTGTGTCAGCGCCGCCTGATCTGACCCAGAGTTGACAGCCATGTTATCTCGGGCAGCTGTGAGCCTCGGGCTGGTGTGGAACTCCGCCCTGTCACGAGTGCTCGTGGTTGCGCGATTGGTTTTTGCCTTTCGCCCTGAGGTGCGAGGGAGTCCCCGTGCTTCCCGTGAACGGTCTGCCTCCTCCTCCTTCACTGCCATCGATGGGGCCGTGGCCTAGGGTACACTGGGGTCCCCCCCACTGTTGAGCACTCTGTTGCACACTACCGTGTCAACGGAGTGCTTCGACGTGACGTGGCGTGGCTATCCTAAGCACCCTCCCAAAGCCTCAGGGCCCGTCTACTTCGGTGGCGTGGTCCTGCAGAGATACGGGGCAGGCCGCCGCCACTTTTCACATGCACGAGGGTGGAGCCGACTCAGGGCTCTTCAATGAGCTGCGTGCCACCACTCCTGGGCCGGGCGATGTCCACAGTTGTGGTCCGGGAGAAACACCTGGCCTTACCTGGTGATGTGGAGGTAGTTGAGTGAGCCCACCTCCTCAACTCGCCCATATCCCAGGCTGGCCTCTTCGGCGGCGTGGCTGAGAACTGCGCCCTCCCACCTCCCGTCAGGCCCCAGCAGCAGCCTTCACCTACCCGTGTCGTGGAGGAGGTTGCAGGATGACGTCCAGTCCGCTCCACAGCCTGACTAAACGCCAGGCAGGAGGTGGACAACTCAGAGATTCCAGTTCTTTCCAGGGGATTGTAGCAAGGCCTCTGCTTCCCCCGGCCCTCAACCAAAATACTTTCACCGCTGGCCTCCGGGCTGGCTGCGCTTGGAGGGAACTGGTGTCCCCATCTCTGAGGACTTTGAGACTGGTGATGGCAGTGTGCACCACCCTCGGGCCGCGTCGCTCTCGTCCCTCTCTCTCGCCAGCCTCTCAGAGCAGACCCCAGTGGAACGCGCGTCCTTCCCTGGTCTCCTCTGTCAGAACGCAGCTGCTGGCTGTGCCCCCACACCGGGACGCTACGCCTCCCATGTCTGGGCCAGTCACGCTGCCTCGCTGCCCCACCCGGGTACGTCTGTGGTTCGAGTGACCCCCGTGGGTCAGTTCCTGGGAGTCTGGCTACAGCTTCCGGGACTGTCCGCCGGGCCGCGAAAACCATCAGGCTTGGCTACGCGATTCAGTTCGCGCAGGCTCCTCCCTGCTTCCGGGGAGTTCGCTCACCATGGTGGGGCCCAATGTCCCAGTCATGCGTGCGGAGGTTGCATTCCTACTGGCGAAGGGTGCGATCGAGCCTGTCCCTCCAGCCGAAATGAAGTCCGGCTTCCCCAGCCCTTGCTTTATTGTATCCTAGAAAACAGGTGGGTTACGGCCAATCCTGGGTCTGCCTGTCCTGAGCCGATCCCTTTACAGGCTTCCGTTCAAGATGTTGGCAGCGAACGCCTTCTCGAATGCGTTCGTCCAGTAGATTGGTTGCAGCGATTGACCTGAAGGACGCCTACTTCCTTGTCTCCTACCTCGACGCAGACCGCTCCTACAGGTCTGCTTCGAGGGGCGGACATTTCAGTACGCGTTCCTCCCATTCGGGCTAGCTCTGTCCCCTCGTGACTTCACGAAGTCTGTCGAGGCAGCCCTTGCGCCACTCAGGCAGCACGGGGTTCGCATCCTGAACTGCCTCGGTGACTGGCTCAGACTGAGTCACTCTCGAGGTCAGGGTGTGAACACAGAGTTCTAGTGCTCCAGCACGTAGCTCGTCTGGACCTTCAGGTCAACTGGGAGAAGAGCAACTCTGCTCCGTGCAGGGGGTCTCTTTTCCCGGTATGGTTTTCAACTCGGTCGCCATGTGCATGCAGCTTACCAGCGAGCACACGCAGTCAATGCTGACTTGCCTCTGTTAAATCGAAGCAAGAGTGCGGTTCCACTGAAGTTGTTTCAGAGGCTCCTGGGGCATATGGCATCTGCAGCCCCGGTAACGCCGCTCGGATTGCTTCATATGAGACCGCTTCAGCAGTGGCTTTGCGATCGAGTCCCGAGATGGGCATGGCAGTCTGGCACGCTCCGGGTCCAAGTGACTCGGGCCTGCTTGCAGACACTCACCCCGTGGTCGAACCTCAGTTTTCTACGGGCCGGTGTGCCCTTAGAACGAGTTTCCAGGCATGTTGTCGTATCGACGGATGCCTCTGCCCACCACGATCTATTGGAGAACAATAAGGTAAGTCAGCATGACCTGATCATCAGGTTCCTAAGGGGGGCGAGGAGACTGAATCCTCCTCGCTCTCCTCTCGTACCCTCTTGGGACCTCTCAGTAGTTTAAAGTGCTCTGCAGAGGCCTCCCTTTGAGCCTTTTCTTGGGAGCGGTTGATATTAAGTTCCTGTCAATGAAGAAGGCTCTGCTGACCGCATTGGCCTCCGTCAAGAGGGTCGGCGACCTGCAGGCATTTTCGGTTGACGAAGCATGCCTGGAGTTCGGGCCGGCTAATTCTCACGTGATCCTGAGACCCCGGCCTGGATATGTTCCCAAGGTTCCCACCTGGTTGAAAAAACCAGGTGGTGAACCTGCAAGCGCTGCCCGTGGAGGGGGCAAACCCAGCCTTGGCACTGCTCTGTCCAGTACGCGCGCTCCGCGCCTACGTAGACATGACGCAGTGTTCAGGACTTCAGACCAGCTCTTTGTCTGTTATGGTTGAGAGCGGAAGGGAAGTGCTCTCTCAAAGCAAAGGCTGTCTCACTGGATAGTGGACACCATTGTTTTGTCCCCTTGGGGTTCGGGCTCACTCCACTCGGAGGGTCGCCTCCTCTTGGGCTTTAGCGCATGGCGCCTCGCTAACAGACATCTGCAGAGCTGCAGGCTGGGCGACACCTAACACATTCGCCAGATTCTACAATCTCCGAGTGGAGGCAGTGTCGACTTGTACTGCACCGCCCCACAACCCCCACCCCACCCCCGAGGGGCCGGAATGGGCCAGGCTCAGGTGTCTTCGCTTGCTCGCCATTCCACTCCTCGGCCTGGATACGTGCGATTTTTCCTCAGGTGAGCTCCCCGAGAGCCCTGAGTCCCTCCAGCACTGCTTACGCCGATACCTGTGTGTCTGCCCTCTAGCGAGCCCAGACCCTTGTATCCGGCCAGGTGCCTCGTGCATGGTTCCCCTCCGGCGACCCCCACACGTGGATTTCACCATAAGCCTCCTCAGTGAGCGGGTTTCTTCCCTTGGCATGTCACTGCCACCCCTAAGGTTAAAAATCCACCTTCGGCTGGTACCCTAGAGTTTTCCCATATGCAGCCCGTGCGGGTCATATGTATACTCTTAAGTCCTCCCTACGGGTAGGCATCTTGGCATTTCCTCACTGGAATATGCTTCCCAGTGTACCTTGGTATCCCTGTGATAAGGGGGAGTCCTTCGTCCATACTAGTCTTACGACAGGGTACTCATACTTACGCAGGGCACTGGAAGACAGCTGAGTGGCGGGATTATATTGGACCCCCATTCGTTAGTCACTAATGTTACGTCTCCGTTCCCTCCTCAGGGAACGAGAGTTACATCCGTAACCGAGACTATTTTCACCATCAGAGTTTCACATAATCACGGTATTAAACAATTATTTAATAAATGAACTGTATTATTATTTAATTGTTTTTTATTATCACCAGTTAAGTTAAATTAATGAAAAGTTTGGTTGAACAAATGCTTTATTTAACAAACTTGAACTTGTTTGTTTTGTTCATTAAAATTTCAATAAAACTCTAAATTCAATAGATTATTATGTATATATTTTTTTATATATATATATATATATATATATATATATATATATATATATATATATAAATAAATAAATTATGGCTGGGACTCGATTAAAAAAAAATCTAATTAATTAGAAGCTTTGTAATTAATTAATCGAAATTAATCGCATTTTAATTGCATATAAATATTTGACCTGAGAACAGTGAGAAGTAATTTTTTTCACATGGATTTTTAGTATACCATTGAATAATGACTGAATACATAAGCTTAATCAACAAAATTTTGTTTATTTATTTATGTCCAGCGTTTTGCGTTGAGGTGATATTTGAGGCTCGATACGCAAATTCCTTGTTGCATAGCTTCCACACAAACATGCTCTTGTCGACCCTTCCATCCTTTCGTTTTTTAAAACAAAATTTCCCATCCACGGGGCCAAGCAAAGCAGTCTCGTCAGCTTCTTCGTTCATGTTCACTGTGGTTTGTTGTGTTCAGAAGTCAAGAACGCTATTGGTGTTCCAGTATAATCAGTCCGTCGAAACTCATTCATTAAAAAATGTTCCGCGGTACAAAAATAAGTTAAAATTGTTATCTATTTTTTGCGTAATTAATCTTAATTAACGCGTTAAAGTCACGCAATTAATTAATCTTAATTAACGCGTTAAAGTCCCGGCCCTAATATATATGTTTCCATTGCTTTCTTTGTCATGCGCTGCACGTATATGTTCAACTCTTTTGCTTCCAGTGTTTAGTGAATGGTGGAAGCAGACCTCTGCGTTATCTGGTAATGTTTTTTGGGAAAGTATGCATGTTGAATTTGAAATATTCGATATTCACAATATTTTCAAATTTTACATCGTCGTCAAAATTATTGCGATATTATCGCAAATATTTGATATATCGCCCAGCCCTAATTTCTACTACATTAATGACCGAGTTTAAATACAGATTCATCTTCCCAGCGCTGAAGTACCCCTTTAAGACTTTGAATTAAACCACTCAATTACACGTAGTTATTATTACGATGCCTTTATGACATTTTTTGCATCTTTCAAGTTTGAGAGGAATGGACTTTAAAAATGGAGAGACAGAAATCCCTCAGGTTTCATAAAGAAAATCTTAATTTGTATATGGAAGTTAAATTAAAAACGCCTTGATGGTGAGTACATGATGACAGAATTTACATTTGTGGTACATTTTATTAATTTGTGTTTGGGTGAATTATACCTTATAAATAGGCCTACTACAGCAAGTTGAGCCTCGGATAAAACAACTATATATATATATATATATATATATATATATATATATATATATATATATATATATATATATATATATATATATATATATATATATATATATATATATTAGTTGTTTTATCCTATATATATTAGATTAACAACTTATTTTTATCATTCATTTATTAAAATGTTTAAGAATAATAGTCTTATGACATTTTTATTTTTATGATTTAATAAATAAAATATATTTTAAAAAACGGTGGTAATCAAATAAAATGTAATCCTTTTATTTTTTTGTCAAAGTGCTGCAAAACAGAGATTTGCTAAATTAAAACATGGATTAAAAAATATATATATTCTTAAATAATGTTTAAATTATGTATTATTGTTATTATTATTATTATTTTGACAAGTAGGCCTACATTCTATTTTAGGCCTACAATAGTAATATATTTCTGTCATAGTTTCTTCTAGTTAAACCAAATGTTTATTTTGACGGGTTTTAGTGGAAACCTGTTTCAGAGTGTATTTGACAATGGTTTTTATTCAAATAAAATGATATGTTCATGTCCAAATATGGTTTGTGAGAAGTTAAAACGCCACAAGCTTCATGCCTTGCATACTTGAGTATGTAGTGACGAGTAGACCATATATTTATATAGCAGTGTTTTGCGCTTTTTTATTCACAGACCATGTTACGATATGATTTATTATACAGCTCTACTTTCGATTGATTCATTCATCCACCAGTTTGCGTGTTTTACATGACATCTGCGTTATACAGTAAATTCAAGTGCCATGATTGGATTCAGGTATTCCCACTGCATCCAAGAAATCATTCGGCCTTAAGTTATAAAAATACCTTTATCTGCACAGAAGGATGGTGTTCCCAAACTTGTTCTATGTGTTTCCTCATTTACATTCAAATTTTTTGCCAATTGGATATCCTCCAGGACAACACCATGCTATTTTTCTCTAAATCCAAAGTATTTCCATACTATCCAGGGGTTCACGTCATTATCACCGACGTCTGTGTCGCCTGTCTCCATCTTGTGATTTTTGTTTGTTCTCCTGCACTTCAATTCGTTTCCGGATTGCGATTCCCCACCCCCCTTTGTACAATTTTTTATATATTTATATTTACTTAGTAACGGATGTGTTTAAAATGTAGCGAAGTACAATACTTAAAACAAAACATACTTAAGTAAAAGTAAAATTACAGATTTAAAAAAATAGATACTTAAAAAAGAAGTACACAGAAAAACTACTCAATTACAGCAACGCAAGTAAATGTAATTCGTTACTTTCCACCTCTGCTCAAAGATGTACCAAACGTGCAGAACTACCTTGATGATGTAATTTGCTTTGGACGCACAGCAGCGGAACACGACTGTGCTGAACACCATAATGAGCCGACTAAAAGAGGCTGTTTTACGGTTGAACGAGCAAAAGTGTCAAATTAGGAAAAAGAGTCTGCGCTTTTTGGGACACTTGGTTAAGCTCCAGCTCCTAAGGATGCACCAACCCTACGTTCATTCCTAGGTATGCTCTCATGGTATAATACATTTAAACCCAAGTACAAAAGAAGCAGACAGAGCGGAAATTGCGCATAGCTAGTTGGGCATAGCTAGCCTGTTATGCATTAATTATGACGTGGTTTATCTGTACAGCTGGTAGTCTTTCAAAACTGCCCTTGCCATCTACCACAAACATGGACTCGGATGCAGAACCTGAGCTAGAACCTGGTGTCTCTTATGTCAGTTACTCCAAAGCCTTTTCTGAGCTTTCTGCCCTGCGTGATCAGATTGAAAAGGGTTGGCCAGCTTCAGCGAAAGCCCTGAATTCCCAGCTGCAACCATACTTCAAAATGAGACATGAACTTTGTGTGGCAAACAATCTAGTGTTCCGGGATTCACGGTTGGTGGTGCCAGTGACATTGCGCAGAACCATGATCACTTTAACACATGAGAATCATCAGGGCATAGAATGCTCTTTTATGAAGTTACTTCACTTAAGGACGTATTTAATGAGATTATGCCTGAAAAGGTTTTGGATTTTTTATCATATGTTAATTTAAAAATCTTGTATAATATGACTTGCTGTTTTGTTTTTTATTGTATTTATATGATATTTGTATTTTTGTAGTTGAATTTTTGCCATGAAAATAGCTTTGAATGCTCACATGGCATTACATAAAATAATCTGAATCTGAATCATCAGGGCATAGTAAGGACCAAGCAGTGGTTGCGTGAGCTGTATTGGTTTCTAGGAATAGATGCTTTGGTTCAAACTCAGATTGCAGCATGTTCGTTGTGCCTGGAGTCAGACAGGATGACAAAGTCTAATGCTTCTCCATTACAGCCGGTGCCTCTTCCTGACAGTCCATGGTTGAAGTTGGGTTTGCACATAGTAAGACCTTTTGAGACAGCTGCTATGGCTGTAGATTTGGTATTAGTGTCATGTCCTGTTGGAAGATGAACCTTTGTCCCAGTCTGAGGTCCAGAGCACTCTGGAGCAGGTTTTCATTAATGATGTCTTTGTACAATACTGCATTCATATTTCCCTCAATCCTGACTACATGATGCTTACCATTCATGCCAAAGAGTTCAATCTTTGTTTCATCAGACCAGAGAATTTTGTTTTCTGAGGGTCCTTCAGGCTTTAGGCAAACTCCAAGCGGGCTGTCATGTGCAGTCTTCCCCTGTCTCTGAGGTCTACAGTCAATTCCTTGGACTTCATGACTTGGTTTGTGCTCTGATATGCACTGTTAACTCTGGGACCTTATATGGACAGATATGTGCCTTTCCAAATCATGTCCAATTATCAGAATTTACCACAGGTGGACCACAGGTAGACAATCAAGTTGTAGAAACATCATAAGGATGATCAGTGGAAACAGGATGCACCTGAGCTTTTAATTTTTAATAAGATTTCAAAAGTTGTAGAATGTTTAGGAAAATAACAAATTAAGGCTGTAACATAAAAAATGTGTTAAAAGTGAAAAACTGCGAATACTTCCCAGATTCACTTTACAGGCATAACATTATGAGCACTGACAGGTATAACAATGACACTGATTATCTCTTCATCATGGTGAAGTTTTGCTGCTGTAAGGACCTTTTGAAATAACTGAAATAATTTAGCAAAGTGATATGGAACTGAAATGCGGTCAAGACCTGTCTGGAACTAATTATTATTTACCTTTGTATTTCCCTGAAGATAGTTGCACACCTTAGAACGTTTGTCAACCAATCATATTCAAGCATTCAACAGCCTTGTAGTTAAAACATGCTGAAAGCAGGAAGAATTTTTCTGCCCACAAGCTCTGTCCCAGTGTACAATTAGAGAGGAAATACCAATATTTTACAAGGTGGCTAATTTGTTTGCTAAATTGTACATAACTGATGACTTGGTCAATTCATATGATTTTGTACAAATTACCTAAACTCAAGCCCCGCCCTAAACCTACCCATCACAGCACTATAGACAAATAGAACTAATTCATACAAGCGAGGTCTTACGAATTTGTACGAATTAGCCACCTCGTACAAATATGTATTAATTGGTTGTGAGAGAGCATTGGAAATATATTTAAACCTCTTTGCACACCTGACATTTGAGACATTTGGATTAAACCTATATAATTAATCCTACCCTACAGAATAGAAAAAATTATTCTTATTATTCAATTCAATTCAAATATATTTGTTTAGCGCTTTTCACAATACACGTTGTTTCAAAGCAGCTTTACAGAAAGTGCATTTCATAAATGTACATTGAAAAATGTTAGAAAAAGTTAATCAATCATGTATTATTTTAGGCTATAACAGCGCTGGCGTTGAGTCGTCTCTTCACAGGCGTCGAGTCGTCTCTTCACAGGTGTTGGGGCATCTGAAGTCTCCATGAGAGGCTGGATACAAACTGGAGCTGACCAACTATTTACCTCGGGACTAGTGTCCCGAGATAATAACAGAAAAGCAGATGGGAAATAATTAGCATAGCTGCTGTTCAGAATATTAATGCTTTTGATCCGATTTAACTGTAGTATAAAAGGTAATTATAATGTGAATGCTTGGCTAAAGAGATGCGTCTTTAATCTAGTTTTAAACTGGGACAGCGAGTCTGAACCTCGAACAATATCAGGAAGACTATTCCAGAGTTTAGGAGCTAAATGTGAAAATTCCCTCCCTTCTTTAGTGGACTTAGATATCCTAGGAACGACCAGAAGCCTCGAGTTTAGTGATCTTAAAGAGTGCGATGGATTGTAGGGCGATAGAAGATCCGTTAAATACACTGGAGCTAAACCATTTAGGGCTTTATAGGTCAGTAGCAATACTTTGTAATTGATACGGAACTTAATAGGTAATAGTTATTATGAAGACAGTCCTTTGTGAACTAGACAGTTCTTTTTCTGAACCTAGTGTGATTCAAAGAGCCATTAATTTTACAAGTCTAGGCTCATATTATATACTACAGAGCAAATGCAATAATTAATGAATTTGGTACACTTATAAAATCCAGGTGAAGGTCCTTTTTGGCAGCGTGTTTATGATGTGAAACCCTTCAGTGCTGCTTCAAAGCAAACTGCCAACGTTGCAAATTCCTGCAAAACAGCTGGAAACATTGTGATGTCCAAAAGTCATGCCATGCACATCGTTAGAGCCTTTTTGAAAGCACTGCATTCAAGAGAAGAGACACGGTAAGTTTGTCCAGTGTTTGCCTATTTTAACCTTTCTCACTCAAGAAAAGTCTATAAAGGGGGGAGGGGATTTTAATTTTCTATCAGGAATTAAGCTTTTTGTATGTTTTTAGATGATAAACAAGATGATACTCTCCCTCAAGCCATCCTAGGTGTACATGAGATTCTTCTTTCAGACGAATGCTATCGGGGCTGTGCAGCATTTTTAAATAATTATGACGTATGCAATATTCGACCCATGGGTGGGGCGCAGAGCTGAAGTGGTTACAAAATGTCCTGGCTAATCCAAGCATTATAATCTGAAAGTGAATGGGAGCCCAAAATTTGACGCCCCAAAAAAGGGCATCCATCCATTATAAAAGTGTTCCAGGTGCTCCAGGAGGTTAATAAAGGCCTTCTGAAGCGAATCGATGGGTTTGTGTAAGAAAAATATCGGTAACACTTTATTTTACAGTGTCCTTGTTACATATGTTGCATGTACTTACCATAGTAACAACAGTATATAATGTATAATTATAATTAAATCTAGACGCACCCTAGTGGCAGCAAATGTAATTTGCAGCCAGGGTCATCTAGCAACTCTCCCTTGGCTTGCGAGCTTTAAAAACCAAACTCTAGTCAGGCCAATCACATCATGTATAGAGTCGGTGAGTATGCTTAACATAATGACGGCAGAGTTGCGCCGGTTTAACGTGCTACTTGAAAACAAAGTAACTGGAAAACAGTGGTCTTTCGAATCGGCTTTGGCCGCGACTCTGGAAGACTTGGAATTAAGCTATTCTCTGAGAAGTCATTCTTAAAAAGAGGAAGGTGTTTTCAGAGTTTTGCTAGCCGTATACAGCAAAAGTTTAATCTATCAACTAGCGCTGCTTCACCTTCATTGCTCTGGTTGGCTGTAACGCTATCCAATTGCGTGCAGAGGGACCTTGAAAGACAACCGTTTATCCCACCCCTCAGATTGAGCCCTGCCAATAGTGTGTTCCCAGACCATCGTCGCGCAAGTTACGCTTTCTTCGTAAGTTGAATACTTAAGGTGGTCCGTCAGAAGCTAGATACTTTACTTTATAAAATGTTAAATATGAATATTTTTCTTATAAAAACCCATTGCTTTGCCTCAGAAGCCTTTATTAACCCCCGAGCCGTGTGGATTACTTTTATAATGGATGACTACACTTTTTTAGTCTTCAAATTTTAGGGGTGCCATTTACTGCCATTAAAATGTTTGGAAGAGCCAGGACATTTTTAAATATAACTCCAATCGTATTCGTCTGAAAGAAGAATGTCATATACACCTAGGATGGCTTAAGGGTGAGTAAACTATTGGGAAAATTGTCACACTTGATCTTGCGACTATTTTGCCTCAATTAACTCCTAATTACTGCTTATTAATAGTTAGTAAAGTAGTTGTTAAGTTAAAGGGGTGTAGAATATGGTCATGCAGACTAAAGCCCTATTCAGACGGGACTAGTTTTACATGGGGAGGTGGGTGTAAAGTAATTATTACCAGAGGTTCTCTGTGATTTTAGTCCCGTCCGAATGTGCCATCTTGGTAATCATTACGGACAATGTAAGTAAAGATTACGGAGACTTTTACCTTCTGAAAAAATGACCTCGGGTAATACTAATCCCTGCTAATGTTACACAAACCATGCATCTCAGTCTGCCTTCTAAAAATCAGCATCTTTAGAAACGCTTTGAATAACTTACAGTAGAACGTCAATGGACAAAGGCATATAGTTCATCATAACAATAATTCTCCCACTATATTGCTAAATTTAACAAGATTTTTTTATATCAACAAAAAATATACCGGGATATAGTGATGGGAAGTTCGGTTCTTTTCCGCGAACCGGTTCTTTCGGACAGATCGTTTCAAAGAACCGGATCAAAAAAACGGTTCACCAGTTATTTTACGCTCAAACGTAATGACGTCATTTCGCCAAGTCTATCGCGGGTTGGATAAACAAACACTTTACACATTCAAATATATAAAGTCAGTAATCATAATATCAATCAGATAAAATATCATCATAATCTGTTAAGTTTATTACAATCAAGTTTTACTTCTAAAGCATCTAAACACTTACAGGCAGTGATGTGCAAACGAGGATGTTCTACAGTTATAAAAATTAGTCTTCATCAGTGCAGAAACCATGATCCATTTACTATGTTTTGAAATTAAATAAATACGCCAGATTTTCCCCTCGTTCATGTCCTCAGAGTCGTTTCACAGACGCGCGCTCATATCAGTTGTTATTCGTTCGGGTGCAGTCAGTCGGTCGTTTGACGCATGCTTAGCAGTATCAGCTCATCGGTTCTCCAATCGGACATGTCCGAAATAAACAGTTCTCGGTTCAGTGTACTGGTGATCCGAAAACCGCTGCAACCGGTTGCAACCGATGTGTAAGTGCACTTTTTTATGTGTATTGTGAACACTTTAATATATTTTTTATTAAAACATTGTTTATTTAATACAAACCCAATTTGTGAATGTGTCATCATTAACTATAATTACTGTAGGCCTACAGGTATTTCATAAATTATTATGATCCCTATAACACATCCCGATGCGCAACAAAACTTAACATGCTTTTCGTTCTCTCTTGAAAAATTACACGCATGCTCAGTCAGTATCAGCTCATCGGTTCTCCAATCGGACATGTCCGAAATAAACAGTTCTCGGTTCAGTGTACTGGTGATCCGATAACCGTTGCAACCGGTTGCAACCGATTCTTGACTCGAGAACGAGAACTGTGACAGGCCGTGTGCGTTGCACGCATGCTCAGTATCATCAGCTTCTGCTCGCTGACGTGCTCATCATCAGTTCTCTCTTACAATAGGTTAAGTCAGTGTATTGTTGGAGTAACTGAATAACTCTGGGATGTTGGTTTATTTCAAGTCAGAGGGACAGTCAGACAGGTCAAAAAGTGAATAACTTTATAAATTTGTGGATTAATGCTGCGAACTGTTTCGAACGATTCAGTCCGATCTAAAAAGAACCGGTTCAAAAGAACGATTCGTTCGCGAACCGGACATCACTACCGGGATAACCGGCTTCTCTTGAGATTTCACTGCTTCAGAGAATAGTTAATGATATTCTAAAGAAACACCAGCGATTTCAACCATGTTTTTGAAATTGCCTTTGGTTCACTGTGGATTTAAAGAGAAACTACTCAGCAATGGTGTTGATTTATGAATTTGCACATGGTCTGTCTTAAAGCATATTAAAATCACTACATAGACATAAAAAACAACATTAAACAATTTATTACTTTAAGTGACAGTTTACCCTATGCTACAGGCAAAAGTATGAGGCCCTTTTTTGTTTAAACATGAACATTTACAAAGCAGGTGTGGTGTGTACATATACTTTTGGTATTTCACCATTAACTATAATTTCCTGTCTCCACAGTGGCTACTCCCTGTTGCGTGTGGCGAATGTTGTAAGGCGTGAAGACAAGGAAGTGGGCAGTCGTTATCTAGTGGAACTGGAACTTGTGGGCCCACAGGGTCAGAGAGTTCTTGTTTCACGTTATGTTTATGCACAAGCTAAGGATTCATCAAAACAAATGTCTCTCTGCAGTCCAAAAGCGTTCAACTGGAAACCATCTGCTACTGTTCATATAATTGTGGCAGGTGAAACTCATCAGATTTATCAATATCTGTCTTGTTGAAATTACAGTAATTACAAAATACAAATTCGATATACAACTAGGAGCTATTCATGTCTTTAGGCTCCAAATGCGCAACACACCAAAATAGATCCAAAAAAGATTGAGCTATATCAAGCAGTCAAATAGCTAGAGATCCAATATCTGAATGAAAACAATAAAAACTGAAAATTATATATTTAGCTTGTCACTAGGAGTGCTTTATAACTTCACCCCTGAAGTGCATATTACTTATTAATATGATTTCTTAAGACACTAATAAGCAGTAGTAAACAGATAAAAAAATTGTAGGGTAACTCCTGTGACAAGCTTTTACCCGTAACATGTTCTCACTTCCAACTCAATCTCGTTTATTTAGAAGCGCTTTAAAATAACAAGGTTAGCCAAAGTGCTGTATATTGACAATACACAAAATAAATAACATAACACACATGGTAACTGTTTACAAGTAACAACATAAAAAACTAAAACTTAAAAGCCAGAATTAACACAGTAAAATAACTCACAATAAAAGTCATCTCAAACTGTGTTAAAATCCAAAGAGAAGAAATGTGTTTTAAGAAGTGATTTTAAAACAGGAAGTGAGTCGGCCCGCTTGATGTGCAGTGCCAGCTCATTCCATAATTTGGGTCCGGCAACTGAAAAAGCACGGTCACCTCTTAGCTTTCCTTTTGTCTTAGGGACAGTGAGCAGGGACTGATCTGCTGACCTGAGGGAGCGGGATGGGACATGAGACTGGAGAAGGTCGGACAGATACCGCGGTGCAAGACCATTCGCACTCTTAAAAACAAATAAAATAATTTTAAAATCGACACGAAAACCCCCCGGGAGCCAATGAAGAGAAGCTAAATGGGGGTAATGAGATTGTACTTTCAGGACAATCAAGCTGTAGCGTTTTGCATCAACTGCAGACGAGAGAGCGAAAAGACTGACTGATCCCAGCATAAAGTGCATTACAATATTCCAGTCGGGATGTAATGAAGGCATGAATCAATATCTCAAAGTTTTGTCAAGAAAGGACAGACTTTACCTTGGCTAACTGCCTCAACTGAAAAGCTGGACTTGACAACTGCATTAATTTGTGTGGTGAAATGTAAGTCCCGATCCATTTTAACTCCCAGGTTTGTAACTGTAGGTTTTACAGATGTTGTCAAAGAACCAAGGTCTTTTTCCATTAAAATGTAAGAAGTTCATGGACATCCAATCTTTAATGTCGTCAATGCACTCGAGTAGTTGACGGGTACAAAAAGCATTTTCATGCTTTAAAGGGACGTAAATTTGATTGTTGTCAGTGTAAAAATGGAAAGAAAGGCCATATTTGTGAAGATTTGACCCAAGAGGCAGCATATACAATGAAAAAAGAAGAGGCCCCAGGATTGACCCCTGAGGCACTCCACACGTGAGAGAAGCCGTGGAGGACACAGTCACCAACACTGACACAAAAACTTCATGGTCCACTGTGTCAAAGGGGCAGCAGTGGTTCATATAGATTGTCTACAAACCAGAAGGTTGGTGGTTCGATCTCTGGTTCCACCTGACCAAGTGTTGAGGTGTCCATGAGCAAGAAACCTAACCCCAGCTGCTCCCGACTAGCTGGATGGTGCCTTGCATGGCTGACACCACCGTTGGTGTATGAATGAGAGCGTGAATGGGTGAATGTGAGCGGCAGTGGGTCAGTGGTTCATGTAGATTGTCTACAAACTGGAAGGTTGGTGTTTCGATCTCCGGTTCCACCTGACCAAGTGTCGGGGTTTCCATGAGCAAGACACCTAACCCCAGCTGCTCCCGACGAGCTGGATGGCGCCTTACATGGCTGACACCGCCATCGGTGTATGAATGAGAGAGTGAATGTGAGGCAATATGTAAAGCGCTTTGGATGGCCATTGGTCTGTTAAAAGCGCTATATAAATGCAGTCCATTTACCATTTACCATCCATGTGAGCGCTTTGGATGGCCATGGGTCTGTTAAAAGCGCTATATAAATGCAGTCCATTTTCGCATGGTTGCATTTTGTCTTCTTTGACCATCAAAGTCATAATTTACCATCAAAGGCAGCTGTAAGGTCCAACAGCACCAGAATGACACAGTGACCAGCGTCAGCAGCAACAAAAATGTTGTTTAAAACCTTCAACAGTGCCGACTCAGTACTGTGAAGTCTCTTAAACAAAAGGCTCTGAAATAACTCTAAAATATCATGTTCATTAAGAAATGATTTTAACTGGGTAAAAATATTTTTTTCGAAAATTTTGGACAAAAAACGGAGCTTGGAAATTGGGCGAACATTTGAGAGCTCAGTGGGGTCCAGGCCAGGTTTCTTAATTAGTGGTTGCACCACAGCATGCTTAAAACTTGAAGGTACATATGTGCTGTGTTGCCATTTACAATGTCAAGCACATAAGGTCCCTGAGTAGGAAAGACCTCTTTAAAAAGAGGTGGAGGAATTGTATCATTTGGAGAGCCAGCTGTTTCATATGACCAATGATTTCTTCCAAAAAAGGGAGTGTCACAGGCTCAAACTGCTCAAAAACAGCTGAGTATGTGACAGATATGGTAGGGTCACGTGATGGGGGACTGATACAGGTTCTAATGGTCTCAACCTTATTAATAAAAAAGCCCAAGAAGTTCTCACACACTTCATTTGAGGCTTCCAGACCAGCTGATGGTGGGACTTTACAGAATTTAGTCTTAAAAAGGACATGCGGCTTAAGACAATAATATCAGATGAATGTTTTGTCTTGGCAACTTTAAAAATGTTTTGATACGCATGCCAGCTGTCTCTCAGCATCTCAAAGGATACCTGCAACTTATCCTTCTTCCACTTTCGCTCAGCTCTCCGGCACTCGCAACCAAAGCTCAGATCTGGATATGGAGAGCCTGTTTTTTAGCGGTGCCACAGAGTCTAATAGTGATAGGCAGGTAGAGTCAAAGCGAGAGGAGAACTCCTCTACATCTGTTTCAGAATACAATGACTCATTTGGGCTAGTTGCTAAGTATTGATTAAAGGCAGCAGAGAACTGAGCCGCAGTAGATGATTTGAAAACACGACAGCGGCGCGCAGGGAAGCACGGTTTTACCAACTGACAGGCAAGACGAAGGTCAAATATAACAGGAATATGATCAAAAAACAAAGCCTCACAAACAACCAAATTAGAAACTGCAAAACCATAAGTTAAGACAAGATCAAGTGTGTGTCCACGCTCCTGTGTGGGGGCAGACACAGACTGTACAAAGTCAAAAGTCTTTGGCCAACTGTTTTTCAGGGCAGCATACATGGATATTAAAATCCCCTATAGTTAGGACCCGGTCGTACTTCAGCATTATTTCTGCCAGGAAATCTGAGAAGTCACAAATAATGTTTTTATTGTACTTTGGGGGTCTGTAAATGACCTAACACAGTACCGGGAAGGAAGATCCTAATTCAAATAAGTTACATTCAAAACTAGAACAAGAAGCTGACAGCATGCGCTGTGTACGGAACCGGTGAAGAAGGAGCAACCATCCGAGAGGATCAGGCGAGCGGCCGCAGGTAGTCAGAGGCAGAGGTTCATCTAAAGCCCAGTTTCCACTGAAATTACCCGGAACAATTTGTACCAGGAACTTTTTTCCCCCCAGACCTGCTACTGTCTGCGTTTCCACCGTGGTCTAAAGTACCGTGAAGATTAGGAAAATTATTAGTCCGGTGATGTAGGATTGCGAGCGACTGCTCCTCCCAGTCACCGACGGACAGTAATAATTTTTGCATGACACTGTATTCAACAATAACAAGTATGGAGAAGATTCAAGCAGCGCTGCTTTTGCTGGTTATGTACTGGTTTACTAAAGAGGTAGCCTAGTTAACAAAACGGCGGAAAAGAGAGCACTGATACTAAAGCATAATCTGCTTTAAGTGTGTAAAGCTAGATTTAAAATAAGACAACGTATGTTATTATCAGCTATTATGGACATTGACCGTGAGATGGCAAGACGAACGCGCGCCACCGGACAGAAAGAGCAATACATTTAAAGAGCAAGATACTTTAAAAAATGCCGGTTGAAATAAAATGCTGCATGAACTCAACCAATCAGCATGTTCAGCGCCCAAGTTCCACCCCCCGAAAGTTCCTGAACTTTGAAAAAGTACGACCTCGCGAGCAGGGACTATCGGAGGGGAAAATATTTACCCAGAACTTCATTTGGACCCTGGTTCCTGCGGTCGAAACACACTGAGTACCACCTCAAAGTTCCTAGTTCCTGGGGAAAGTTCCTGCGGTGGAAACGCGGCTTAAGCTGATCACAGGGACCAAACAGTAGCCAATGGGGTCCGGAATGCACCGCTAGGCGAATCGGTGAAGAGCTGGGGCATTAACCAACGTAAAAGCAGATTGAGAGAGCAGAAAACGGGCCCTAAACTTCACCAGCCTTCTGTTACATCCCCTTCGTTGTCTGGAGCATCTTCTGCGTGAAGGTGACCCCACACTTACCCTAAATCTACCCACTTCTCAACAATATAAAACATGTAACAGGCAAATACAAGTACAGTCACAGGTATGTATTGCAAAACCTGACCAAAAACTAGAAAAGTTTTCAACTCATGTTGCATTCCAAGTCTTCTGAAGTCATATAATATCTTAATGTAAAGAACAGAGTTGATCTTAATGTTTTAATTGCTGAAATTATGATCCTATCGCTCCGTGAACACACGCACGCACTCAGTCAAATCTCATTCAAAAGATACACCAACTCTTTAGCGGTACGCGATCAGTCATGAGACACATGAAAACCAATTACATTTTACAATGAAAGCTGACGTAATTACTCAATTGATCACGAGACATAAGAGAGCCAATGCAATTTCACTATCAAAGGTGATGTAACGTTTCTTCAGACGGCAATTTTCAAATGTGTTCATGACCTTCGGCGGATGGAGACGCTGAATGCTTTTGTGAATTTTATTCACACAAATCAATCGTTATTTTTCGTATATCGTATAAATATTTTTACATTTTGAATAATTGTTTCTGCAGTTGTATCTGCCTGTTATATCCTGTGTTTTATATCATATAATGCACAAATGGTAGGTTTAGGGATGGGGTTGGGTTACATGTTCAAACTAGTCTAAATATTAAAAAATAAAAAAATAGTAAATAAAAGTTGCTGGCTGATAAAATTGAGAATCGCACTCATGTCATAACTCAAAATCATAACCCAATGTATAATTGCATCATGACGATAACATTCCCATGCCCAACGCGTCTGTTTAGGACACCAAAGGTTTATCATTGAAATCAATGGAGCCCCCTGCACATCAAAAAATTACGCTAAAGGGGCTCCATGTGCTTTAAAAAGTGATGCCAAGGGGTCCTGACCATGTCATTTGTTATTTTGGGCCATGTGCTCCTGTCTTTGTCCCCCTTGTTATCTAATTATTGGTTTCATTTTCCCCATCTGTGTTCCCTCATTAACTGCTGGATTTGTCCCCTTTATAAGCTCCCTGTGTTTGTTAGTCTTTGTTGGATTGTTGTCGCGTCTATGCTCCCAGTTTCCCCCGTGATTCCCTTTCTGGTATGTTTATGTTTCTAGATGTTGTTTGGATTATGTTAGCCCCATCGTGGGTTTTGTTTTGTTTTTATGTTTTATTTGGTTAATAAATTCACTTCTCATAACGATCCAAACCACTATGAGGACTCAGCGGAGAAAGAGGTCACCGCAATCACCTCCCTCTATTGTCTCCTGTCCCCACTGGGACCGCATAGTCCAGTTATCTCCCAGAGCACTATGCGGCAAGAGGGGACTGATATGAGGGAGTTTGCGCTGGAGTTTAAAGGAGCTGCAAAGGGACTCAGATACAGAGATGAGAATCTTAAGGAGCTCTTTAAATATGCCCTTGACAAACCGTTCGATTGGGCCGTAATGAGAGCGCTAGAGGTGACAACATTCAAGGCAGCGGTGAACTATTTCACTGGCCAGAGGAAGAGGGCCCTTCCCCTGAGTCCGTAGGCTCCACTTTCGGTGGACCTAGTTCTGGTGGTCTCGAAACAGAAAAGGAGAAGGAAGGCTCCCTCAATGACTGTTCCGGTGGTACCTGTTCCAATGGTCCCAGTTCCGGTGGTCCGAGTTCTAGTGGACCCAATTCTGGTGGACCCAGTTCCGGTGGTCCGTGTTCCGGTGGACCCACTTCCGGTGGTCCGTGTTCTGGTGGTCCCTGTTCCGGTGGTCCGTGTTCCGGTGGACCCACTTCCGGTGGTCTGTGTTCTGGTGGTCCCTGTTCCGGTGGTCGGTGTTACATTTTATTTGGTTAAAAATTCACTTCTTCTGCTAATGAGTCCTCACCTCAGTTTTTATTTAATTATAGGTGACAGACCAAGCATCAATATTTGATGAGTTGGGAGTGAGAAGGTGTTGCACATAAAGGCACAGATCTTTCTAAGAGTGTTGAGAAAGCATATTTGCATGCGATTTGCTATTTGGAAAGATCCTTTTTGAAATCAAGTAGAATAGGCTATGTGACATTTTGTTTTCAAAAACACCTCACTGAAATTCTCATTCTTCAGCAGAAGTGTGATGCACCAAAAGTTCAAATGTTAAAGATTTGGTCACATGATGGAATGACACTCATGAACTCTTGTATTTTTCCTCTACATACTTGTAAGGCTCCGTCTCAGTGGATTTGCAACATTAAACTAAGCTGACCGATGCTCAAATACGGTCGTTGCCTGCAAGACAAACCCCCGGTTTGGTGTGTCCCGGCCTTTAGTTGTTAGGGTTCAGATTAGTAGAATAAGTTGACATGAAGTTAAAAAGGTCATTATAGTCAGTTGAATGTCTCTTAGGGCATAATATTAAGCAAATAGCAGTTAATAGCAAATATTAAGCAGTCTACTAATACTCTTATGACTGCTAGTTGACATGTAGTCGCAAAGTTACTTATAAGGCCCTCTTACACAGAGCGTTGATCTGTGTGAACGCAAACATGTTCCGGGATGGGGACCTAATAACATTGCCGGGTCAGTCCCAGAACACGCCCTATGTGCACAAAAGCTAGGAGTGGAAGCTTAGTGGAACAGTACTAGATGCGCTAGTTTCTCAATAGAAATCTCAGATCATAAGCAAACTTAAGATGCTGTGGAGACATTGCACATCACATCCTGATGTCACGTGTCTTTTTTATGGGATCTTTACGGAATGTGTGTGAACGCACCACAGACTGTAAAAAAGATGGACTACGCACCTTTACTCTCTTCGATTGTAGCCGCCAATGTTCAAATATGACGCGCTGACATCTTGGAGCCCAAGTCTGCGCAGTAGTGAGCGTGAAGTGGAGCCGTGGTATCTCCTACACTCCCGTAGAATGAACCAAAATCAAACAATCTCGGTCCAAATCCTGGGACACATAATCAGTGTATTTTCTAGAAACTCTGTGTAAGGGGCTAAAGTTAGTAGAATGTCTAAAGTTAACTATCAAACTAAATTTGCATCATCAGATATTTTCCATGCATGTGTTCAAATTCTGAATGTATTCTTAATTTGTTTCACAGTGAAAGATCAGGCCAGATGGATCATACTGTTTATCAGGGAAATGGAAAAGGTGTACAGAGCAACTGGGGACAAAAACTTTAATGTGATCATTATAGACTACAACAGCTCTGACATTGATATTGAAAAAATACTCAAAAAGGCTAAATTACCCAGGTAAAACGCTTTGTTTTAAACTTCTTTGTACACATGAGTGTGTTTGTCAGTGTGCAATATCAATGGCTAACTGTGTCAACATTCACACTGCAAATATACAGTTACAAGTTTAAGAAGATGGAGGGTAATTTTCAAAGAACAGGTGGCCTTCAAGCTGGAATAGATCTTGTTGAAGTATGTAACCTCATTTTAACAATCAAAGACCTTCATGTCTCCTGTCAAGCTACTTTTTTGGATGAATGAATGTAATGTTTTAATTTTGGTCATTCCTCCTCAGGATGAGCACAGTATTTTGTTTCTGTGTGATCTGCACCTCTACTATCCTGTGAATATATTAAACAGTATACGAAAACACTGTGTTGAGGGAAAGATGGCCTATGCTCCAGTTGTGATGAGGCTGGATTGTGATGCTTCACCAAGAGCCCCAAATGGTACTGGCCTCCAAGTTTAAATATTACCTTAAACATTAACACTATTAACACTTACAACCTGCTTTGTTAATAGTCCTTCAGGACTATGCATATCCTTCAGGAAATGCAAATCTAGTTCATTCTAATGTACACCTTATTTGTTTTTCAATATGGCATTGGTTGAGTAAGCTCAAATATCTATGCTCTTCCATAGGTTTTTGGGAGGTTGCTGGTTATGGTTTGATGGGAATCTACAAGTCTGATATGGACCGTATTGGTGGCATGAACACCAGAGAATTCAAAGACAAATGGGGGGGTGAAGACTGGGAGTTACTAGACAGGTAATGTTATTATTAAAATATTCCTATTGTTTCGTTGATTACACCTGTGCACTTTCAGTTTTTCAGTTAAAGAAACGATAGAAATTTTGAGATATATCATATCAATAATGTATAACTACATTAAATCAATAATCAGTCTTACAGGAAAAGCTGTTCCCTTTCAAAAGCTTCACTCAATGCTGCATAAGCTTATGCATATGGGAAGTGTCTTATCACGACCAGCTGTGAAAATAGTGGGAAAACACGTCAGGAGGTACTGTATCTATGTAAATAGATGAGCTCCAGCTGTAGCCATCAGGTCTTTTTGTTTCAGACCACTCTGTGTTTGGTGTGTTACAAAGTCGCTGAAAAAAATCTCTCTCTGAAAAATCTCTTTCTCTTTCGATCGATGTGAAGCTTTCGCCGAGCTACAGATTTGTCTCTCCTCTAATGTCGGCTTTGGTGAGCACGGAGAGGCATTTGTGGCTGAATCTATCAGGAATTAAAGATAAAGAGAGAGTGTTTCTGCTGGATTCTCCGATCTCCCCCACAGGCATATTTGGTGGCGCAGTTGACTCTGTGGTCACCAAATTTAGAGAAGCTAAAAAACATGAGGAAGCGTTCACGCATTCCTTCCTCGCCGCAATCAAGGGGAGGGGTTGTCAGCCACCCAACCCCACCCAGGTCCTTCAAGGGAGGTCAAAAAGCAAAGTGTGGCGAGTCGCGCTCCCCTCGTAAAGACTGGGGGCCGGCTCACCATCCTAAGCAGCATCCCAAGGCGGACCTCAGGACTATTATTAATAAAAAGAAGAAGTCCTGATTGTCTGGCACATAGTCTGGTGGGGGTAGCGCGGGACGGGGCCCGTCATAAAACACCCACTCACTCCGTCCCTCTACCCTCACAAAACCTCTCCACCTCCGCCACCTCTGGCGATTCGGGGGGTAGTGGTTTCCAGCGAAATGTTAAATGTCCTGTGTCTAAACCCTGCTATTATTCGGGACACAGGACATCTAACATCCCCTCAACAGGAAGTATTAAAGCTAATACCACTATCAGAGAGTCTGGCAGTGTGGAAACGTCTGCCAGGCATTTCTGCATGGGTGTTAAGCACAGTACAGGACGGATACAGAATCCAATTTATTCGGCGCCCTCCGTGTTTCAGCGGCGTGGTCTCCACTTCCGTGAGACCGGAGTCAGCACACGTACTGTCACAAGAGCTGCAAACTCTTCTGAGCAAGAAGGCCATAGAACGTGTTCCCCTCTCAGAGAGAGAGTCAGGCTATTGCAGCAGATATTTCCTGGTTCCCAAGAAGGATGGGGGGTTGCGTCCAATCTTAGATCTTCAAGGCTTAAACCGTTCAGTCAAAGCACTCAAGTTCAAGATGCTAACCATAAAGACGGTCGTGTCGCAAATCCAACATCGCGATTGGTTCGTCATGATCGATCTGAAGGACGCATATTTCCATATAAAAATGCTGCCACAACACAGGAAGTTCCTGAGGTTCGCTTTCGGGGGTGAAGGTTACCAATTTCGGGTTCTTCCTTTCGGCCTATCCTTATCACATGCATGGATGGATGGATGAAAAAATGCATGGATGCAGCACTGGCTCCATTGCGACTCCAGGGCATTCGCATTTTGAATTCTATCGACGATCGGCTAATACTAGCTCATTCGCAAGAGATGGCGCTTCAGCACAGAGATATTGTGCTAGTTCATCTAGGTTATCTTGGGCTGAGACTCAACGCCACAACTTATCTGGGGATAGTTTGGGATTCGGTCACAATGCGGGCACAACTGTCTCCCGCTCGAGTCGAGACAATTCTACAAACCCTGAGCAGAGTCAGGCTAGGTCAAAATCTCACTATTCATCAATGTCAAAGATTGTTAGGTTTCATGGCTTCGGCATCCACGGTGATCCCTATGGGGCTGTTGCACATGAGACTGTTTCAGTTGTGGCTCAGAGCCAAGGGGGTTCATCCGAAGGCCAACCCCCAGAGGCTAATAAAAGTGATGCGCTGCGGGCTTCATACACTGACTATGTGGCTCAGACCCCAGTTCCTTGCCTTGGGTCCCACTCTAGGCATACCTTGTCGGCACAAACTGCTAAAGACGGACGCTTCCCTGACGGGCTGGGGTGCGGTCGTAAGTAGCCGTCCAGCCCAAGGGGAATGGGAGGGTCATCAGCTCGATTGGCACATCAATTGCCTCGAGTTGATGGCTTTGTTTCTGGCCCTGAAATACTTTCTCCCCCATTTGAGGGCCTGTCATGTTCTAGTGCGGGTGGACATCACAGCGACAGTCTCATATATAAATCACCAGGGAGGTTTGCGCTCACGCATTCTAAACAGGATAGCGAGACAGGTTCTTCTCTGGACCCAGGACAATCTCCGGTCACTCAGGGCAGTTTACATCCCGGGGCGGTCGAATGTGGGTGCAGATTTACTGTCCAGACAGAAATTACAGATGGGGGAATGGAAACTCCACCCATAAGTAGTCAAGCAGATCTGGACCAGATTTTACAGGGCAGAAGTGGACCTCTTCGCCTCTTATCAGACAGCGCAATGTCCCCTCTACTTCTCTCTCAGTCACCCAGCTCCGCTGGGTCTGGATGCAATGGCTCATACATGGCCCAATATGCGCCTGTATGCCTTCCCTCCAGTCGCTCTGCTCCCAGGAGTTCTAGCCAGGGTTCGCCAACAAGGGTCTTGCCTCCTATTGATAGCACCGCGTTGACCGAACAGAGTGTGGTTCTCGGAGATAGTGTCTCTCCTCAATGGCTCGCCATGGGCGATGAGGGACCTTCTGTCTCAGGCAGAGGGCAAGATATTCCATCCCAGGCCGGACCTGTGATACCTTCATGTTTGGCCCCTGATGTGCACCAACTGAGGGACACTGTGCTTTCACCTGCAGTTATTGAGACCATGCTAAGTGCTAGGGCTTCCTCCACTCTGAGAGTTTATGCCAATAAATGGGGTGTCTTTTGAAAGGTGGTGTGCGACACAAAATCCAGACCCAGTCAACTGCCAAGTTGCTTCAATTCTGGAATTTCTGCAAGAAAAATTGTCATCAGGCACTTGGCCCTCCACTCTCAGGGTTTATGTGGCCGCTTTAGTGGTTTGCCACGCCCTGGTGGATGGGGTGCCGCTCGAGAGGCATCCTCTGCTTGCTCGCTTCATTCGTGGGGCCAGGCGGTTGAGGCCCCTGTAAGAACCAAGATCCCTTCGTGGGACTTAGCTATAGTCCTCGAGGGTCTGGTTGAGACCCCCTTTGAACCTCTGGAGTCAGCGTCTGACAAGCTTCTGACCCTAAAATAGTTTTTCTTATGGCAACTTCTCTAAAAAAATTGGGGATATGCAGGCTTTGTCAATATCGTCATCCTGCTTAGACTTTGCCCCAGGAATGGTGAAAGTGATTTTGAATCCTCATCCTGACTACCTTCCTAAGGATCCTTTCTCGACTTTACAATCGGTCACTCTTGAAACCTTTGGGACGCCGGATCAGGAGAGACTTCATAGACTGTGTCCAGTCAGTGCTCTTCAGGCCTACGTCCACCGCACTAGCCAGTGGCATTAGTCAGAACAATAGTTTGTTTGTCATGGGGGCCGTAACAGAGGTTCTGCCGCCACCAAACAAACAATGTCACATTGGGTCAGGGCTGCTATTGCTCTTGCCTATGAGGCACGCGGTCAAGCTTCGCCTATAGGATTAAGGGCTCACTCCACCAGGGGAGTCGCCTCTTCTACTGCGTTAGCAAGGGGTGCCCCCTTACAAAGTGTTTGTGATGCAGCAGGTTGGTCCTCTCCGCACACATTCATACGATTTTATAGCTTGGATGCTCATGCCACTCCGGGCTAGACATGTGCCGATATTCGGTAATGCGATATATCACGATAATGAATATGCACAATATTGTTATCGTGGGCACTTCGAAATACCGTAAATAATAATTTATTAACAAATACATTATTTTATAATGCATTAAAGAATACTTTGCCCATCAACCGTATAAAATGCTCAACACCGCTGTATTCTGCGTCAAAGGGACACGCGCTCAGATGTAAATAAGCCCTAAGTGCATGAGAAGCACAGGGCTGACCGAGTGAAGGAGGCGCTGCGCTGAATGAAGTGCACGTTCAATGACAGCAGAGGCGCTGATGGAACTGCAGAATGCAGCGGTTACCCCGGAAACCCCACAAACAAAGCAATTGCGCTAGTGAAGTTTTTCAAATGCTCCAAACAGCCATTCATTTTTAGTAATTTCAATGTTGTTCATCACAGCACCAAATACTTAATACTTAAAGACTTAACAGGCTATTTATTTTCAAACTTAAACATTTTTATATTTTAAATTTGGACTACAGCATGCCCTAATGATTAGACATTTTCTGATTATTTGTTATTGTTTAGTAAAACTTTGAGACATAAGGCTTCATTAGTTAACATGTTAATTCATTATTACCAAACAGTTGTATTTCTTAACTAACTTTTAAAAAAACTTTCTGTAACAAATGTAGCTATTGCTCAATCTTAGTTAATGTTACCTGTTATTCTTTATATAATTCTTTTGCACTTAAAATGTAACTTTTATATATTTTTGGTGCATTGTATTATTGTATTTAAACATTCAGAGTTATTTTTGTTATTACAAAAAGAGTTAAACCTGTTATACTATTACAACACTTTTTTTGCAACTTATTTCAATATTTCTCGTTCCCATATGCATAAGCTTATGCAGCATTGAGTGAAGCTTCTGAAAGGGAACACGTGGGGTTACTTGACTGTAACCCTGTTCCCTGATAAAGCGGAACGAGATGTTGCATCGCTAGGCTGTGCTGATGATGCTCCAGGACTGGTCTTCAAACAAAAGAGATCTGATGGCTACAGCTGGAGCTCATCTATTTATAGCCTCGTGTAGCAGGTGCGCCTATGACGTCACTGGCCAAGGCTATAGATACCTCCGGGTCAATTTCATGGACGTGTTTTCACACTATTTTCACAGCTGGTCGTGATAAGACACTTCCCATATGCATAAGCTTATGCAGCAACTCATTCCGCTTTATCAGGGAACAGGGTTACAGTCAAGTAACCCCACGTGTTTTATTCTACAAGGAGTGTGTCACCACCATTTTCAAATCTCATGACTAACATGGCATACAATTGTTTGTTAGTACTACTACTAAAACAACTACTACTATTACACTGTAAATAGTGATCTGTTGACTTAACTTAAAGAAAAACAAGGAAACCCATTGCCTTAAAGCTACACTATGCAACTTTTCTGTCAACTAAAGGGCGCCTGTTCAAAACAAATGTGTAGTTTGACGATTTACAAATAGTTGGAAACATTTGTAGGGCCCTATAATTTCCGCGATCACAGAATCGCGGCAGGAATCGCGGAATTGGCATATTAACGCAGAATCTAGTGTTAATCAAGATTTTCCAGGAATTTTACATATGTGGGATGAAATTCTGTTTTGTGTGGGAGAAGAACGTATGTCTGGGGAAAATGCAGGCCAGGGTAAGCAAATCTGGGCGACACGACCTCTCCTGTCATTTTAGTTCCTCCTTCAAAACAATGAAAGTATGGCGAAGCGGCTCTCCAAGGCTCTGCTTTCGTTGCCGGAAATAAATAAGAAACCGGACGCTAACGGCGGATTTACACGCATGTGCAAGTAGTAAGTACGGCAGCGACGAAGCTTTGTATGACGAGCTGGAGTCGCACGCACCCGTTGTGCTTTTACAACACAGACAGCGTTTGTCTCGAGCAGCTGAACCGCGGCTTGTGTATTGCAAATACAGACGACTGTCTCGTGCTTAGATTTATGAGGGGCAGCATTATCTGCTGAAAATGCGACCGTGTTCCCCTCTGTCCCAAACACATATTCATATAACATGCTGTAATTAAGTTTACATGATAAAAGTAACCCAAAGTAAAGATATACCTGTAGTTTTAATAATTTAAACAAGCCTTTGAAGTTTGATCAAAAAAACGTCTGACAGTGTTGTGTTTTAGTGTATTTTATTAAAACAAATTCACAGCGCTGGATGTCATATGGTGCTTGTGAAACACACAGAACACTTGACTACATGAGTTCATGGTTAAATTTGTTATTTTTCATGTTTGATCAGGTCTATTTTCAGCTTTTAATTTTTTACTTCCTAGTCCTGTTTGGAATAGATTATTCTTATTCATTTTTATCTTTTATTTTTGTCTTTTTTTATTTTTGTCTTTTTTTTACTTGAATAAAAAGCTAATGGAGCACTTTCATTTAAACTTATATAAACTAATAACATTTATTTTACTGGACAATTTAATGCTCATAACAATTAATATTTTGTTGTCATATTGCATCATGCAGTATTTGTCCTGAGTAAATGTGATGTTTGTTACCTAAATAAATTTAAGGTCATTACTATTTTATGTTTTATGTTCTATTATATTAACATTAAAAGCACACTCTTTTTACGACTAAAATAACAGTAAAGGGGGCAGAATTCCCAAAAATTCAAACAGAAAAAACGTCTCAGGTTACGTATGTAACCATGGTTCCCTGAGAGGGAATGAGACGCTGCGTCGAAAAGCTGCGGGAACGCCTCTGCGTTACTGTGTCGTGAAGCACTCGTGAAATCAGTCCAATGGCGTGACGGGACGTCATATGCGGGTAACGTCATTGACCAGGAAACTATAAAGCACCCCTGAACCAAACGATGTCAGCTTCTTAAATGTCGAAGCAAGACGGTCACAGGCATGCTGGGAGTATGGCAAGCGACGCGGCGTCTCGTTCCTCTCAGGGGAACCATGATTACATCGTAACCTGAGACGTTCCCTTTCAAGGGAACTCGCGCTGCGTCGAAACGCTGCGGGAACTTAATACACTCGCCGCCATAATACCAAGTGCCTGTCTGTGTGAAATCTTAGCGCACACTATGTCACAAGCACTCGAGACCCCGGAGTCGAAGCCATACCCAGGTTTTAACCATACTCCGAATTGAATGGGCTCGGATCCTTAATGATGAAGGTCGACCGGCCGACTCATAAGCAACTGAAATAGCCTCACCTATCCATTTGCTAAAAGTCTGCTTAGATGCAGGCTTCCCCTTATTAGGGGACCTAAACCATACAAACAACTGGTCGGTTTTACACCACAGGGCAGTATTGTGGCCGTAAGCATCTAATGCCCTTACTGAGCAAAGCAGATTTAATTTCTCCCTGGTCTAGTTTCTAAATCAGATGGAGCTCTGGAGTGAAGAATGGTCTCTACCACCTCAGTGGGAGGACCTGAATCTATGAGCTGAGCCCCCTCAGAAGCCAAGCCCACAGTTTTTCATAACTCTAGGTTGGGGAAAATATTGACCCCATCCCTTGGAAAAGAAGGTCTCTCCTGACAGGAAAGGAGGGCCGTCTAGGAGAGACACTATGTTCTGATAGCCACACTCGGCCCGACCAGAACGGAGCTATTAGTAACAGACGAACCCAGTCCCGGTGTCCCTCTCCAGAACTCCTGGGAGCAGCACCAGGAAAGCGCGTCTGTAGCCTCGGCCACGTCTGCACCATGGCATCCAACCCCAGAGGGGCTGGCTAAGCCAAAGGAGCTCCACCATCTGAGGGTGGAGTCTCCACCTTCTGGGTGTCAATCCCTGCCTCGACAGGAAATCTGCTCCGTGATTTACTCATGATTGCCCTAAAGCTGATGAGGGATGCATCCGTTGTTAGCATCAAGCGACAACAATGAGCCCCCAACACTGGTCCCTGGGACAGAAACCAAGGATTATTCCACATAACCAAGGCACGAAGGCAACGTCGCGTGACCTCGATCATGCAAAATGGATTTCCCCTCGGGGAGAACCCCTTGGTCTTGAGCCACCACTGCATGGGTCTCATGTACAGCAGGCCAAAAGTTATCACGTTGGACGCTGCTGCCATCAGACCTAACAGTCTCTGAAACTGTTTCACAGTAAGTGACTGGCCTAGCTTCACCTTATTTATGGCTATGAAAATCGCTTCTACCAGAGCGGGTGTTAGATGAGCCTTCATGATCTTCGAAATCCCAAACTACGCCTAGAAATGTGGTACTCTGTATTGGAGATAAAACACTTTCCTGGCGTTTAGCCTCAACCCAGACACTTTCATGTGAGCGAGAACAGCATCTCGATGCTGAACCGCTAGTTGTCTTGATTGTGCCAGAACGGGCCAATCCTCTCTATAGTTCGGAACGCAGATGCCCTGGAGTCTCAGAGGAGCCAGAGTTGCATCCACGCACTTTGTGAACCTGCGGGGAAATAAAGCTAGGCCGAATGGAAGAACCTGATACTGATAAGCTTCGCCCCCGAAAGCAAACCCCAGGAACCTCCTGTGTTGAGGAAGGATGGAGACGTGCAAGTATGTGTCCTTTTAAGTCTATTGTGACAAACCAGTCCTCTGACCTGATTTGACATACAGTCTGTTTCAGCGCGAGCATTTCTTTACTGCAATTTAACTGACACAGATCTAGAATGGGACGCAGCCTTCCATCCTTCTTCGGAACTATAAAGTACCGGCTGTAAAACCTTGATTCTCTGCTGTGGGGATGGACCCTCCTTATGGCCTCTTTTCGCAGAAGAGTCTGTACTTCTTGTTCCATAACCAGAGCCTGCTCGGGGCTGACCACTGTGGATACGACCCCGTTATCTATCTGCAGGACCCAATCAGAGAAATTTGGCAGAAGTTTCCACGCTGCCAGAAAATCTACTAAGAGAACCAGCCTCTCGAGGCTGGCCTCTGGTGTTTGTTAAGCGGTCAGCTTGGTGTCCTGAAACGGCGCACCGGCAGGGAGCAACCGAACCGACCATCTTTGAGCCCTCCTCGGAGGGCGCAAGCTTCCCCGTGCCGCTACATTTCCGGGCGGACATGGAGACGTGTGCTTGCTGAGGACCGCTGCGCCCTGAAGCACCAGAGGTGGCAGGGTTGGCAGAACGGCCCCCTGATGGCACCGAAGAGGGACGGGTACCGTGTAATGCGGTGAACACCCTTCCGGTGTCAGGGCTTTATTTTATTTTTAATGCAGTCAAATATCAACCAGACAAGTAAAAACGGTCTTGATGAGAGGCTGAATAGTGAATAGTATTTATCATTTAATCCCTCAGAATTAAATGCAGCCAAATATCAACCAGACAAGTAAAACGGTCTGGATGAGAGGCTGAATATAATGTATTAATACAGATTATCTTCTGAAAAGTATTTATCATTTAATTCTTCAGAATTAAATGCAGCCGAATATCAACCAGACAAGAAAAAACGGTCTGGAAGAGGGTGAATATAATGTTAATACGACATCAACTCAGATGAATATTTAACATTTAGTTTAATCATTTACAAAACTTGGTTTTCAAGTTGACCAACTGAATATTCACACATATATATAAATATATATATATATATATATAGGCCTATTTTTTCTCAATTTTACAAAGGGAACCATAGACAGTGTGCAAACACACATGGGCCTACTTAGTTTGCACACGATCATAAGAGAGAGAGAGAGAGGAAATTTCCGTCTGCTCAATTCCCCAGCCATATATTGCGGACCATAATCCACACATTGCCTCAGCAAATGCGAGATCTGTGCCGTGATCTGTAGCAATTAGATTCTTATTGTAGATCCAGACCCATAATCTACGCGATGCCTCGGCAAACACGCGATCTGAGCCACTAGACTCAACCCCGAAGTCTACACGCTGCCTTAGCACACACGAGACCCGAGATCGAGTCAGAATCTATATTGCAGATCCGTGATCTACACGCTGATCCGAGATCCGAGCCAAGGACCTTTGTTGACTTTCTCCCCTCGAGAAGAAAGCCAACAGGAGCAGAGACTCTCGATAGTGCATGTTACACGTCGGGAATTTTATGAATGAACACTGTCAGCTCCGTTTTACTAGAGCTGACCGTGCAGCATTCTCCACTCCAAACAAACAACACATTAATCGCGTGTATCCCCACTCGTAATGAAGCGAGGGTAGGGAGGAACACACGATCAAAAATGCTGTCTGCTCGCCATTATATCTTTCCTTTTTTTTCCTTTTTTTTTTTTTGGACAAACAACAATAAATAGACAAAGACAGTTTCACACAGAGCGCCTTGCTGAAGACAACAGAAGCTGACATCGTTTGGTTCAGGGGTGCTTTATAGTTTCCTGGTCAATGACATCACCCGCATATGACGTCCCGTCACGCCATTGGACTGATTTCACGAGTGCTTCACGACACAGTAACGCAGAGGCGTTCCCGCAGCGTTTCGACGCAGCGCGAGTTCCCTTGAAAGGGAACGGAATTTGCAAAAATTAAAACGGAAAAAACTGAAATTTGGGAAAAAATAAAACGTAATTTGGGAAAAAATTGATTTTATAGGGCCCTACATTTGGGATATTCTAAGTACTCAACTAAATAAAATATATAACACTTGCCTAGTGGTTTTTGGATATTTTACTGCAAAAATTTTACATAGTTCACCTTTAACGGGTTAGCTGGAAACTGGAAATTCTATAATTATTTGCTCACCCTTATGTCATTCCAAACCCGTAAGACCTTTGTTCATCTTCAGAACACAAATTAAGATATTTCTGATGAAATACGAGAGCTTTCCGACCCCTAATAGACTGCGACGTTATTATCACTTTTTAAGGCCCAGAAAGGTAGTTAAGACATCGATATTATTGTAGTATATTATGATAGTATATATTACACGTGTGGTGGCCAATCAGTGGCCAATGCTGAGTCTGCGTTTACTAACCATTTAAAATTAAGTAAAAAAATATATTGAATATGATTTTTATTTCTTTTCCTCACTTTTTTAAGTTACGTCAACTGATCCCTTTTTACAGTGATCATAAGACTTTAACTGTATAACAAACAGTAAAAATGTATTAAAAAAAACAGTAATTCAAACAGTGCTCAAGGCACTTTACAAAGCACAAACACAACTACTGAAAAAAACAAGAGTATAACAAAAATCAAAACACATAGTAAATACACAACAGATGCCAATAACATGCAAAAACCAATTGAGTATATTTAATGTATGTAGTATAAGACTGTAAGTGTACTGAAAAACACAGCTTCACTGTGAAGTGACAAAATAAAAAATAAAATTAAACAGGAAATAAATATCCATCTAAGCTGTCACTGCAACAACAAAAAATGTCAACAAAATGTACTGAATGCAACAATTTTTATTTTATTTTTTATTATTAACTTAAAATATCTCTTTGAACCTCTTATTTTTCTCTTTTAGAATCTTAGGCAGTGGATTAGAGGTGGAACGAATCAACCTGAGAAATTTTTTCCACCATTTCCACTCCAAACGTGGAATGTGGGCAATCAACAATCCAGGCTAGATGTGAATTCAAGCAAATTCAAGGTTATTTTGGCTATAAGTGGGATGCTCATAGGTGGACTATATCAGGTCTTTAGAAAACCAAGACGAGGGTGAAATGAGGGCTATTGCTTGCTGGGATCGATCAAGACAAAAAGTAATGCTATCTATCAGGGTGCACTTCCAATGCTATACTAAAATTGTAGTTTAAGGTTAGAGGTTAGTATTTGTTTCAGCAATGACTTGACTTGACTTGACTTGACTTGACTTGACTTGACTTGACTTGACTTGACTTGACATTGACTTGACATGACAATGAAATCTTTAGAACTGGCTTTGTGGTGGGATTTGTAATGTTTTTTTGTTGTTGTTGTGTTTTTTTTTGGGGGGGGGTAAATTCACACATACCTACCACAGCACTGATGGCATCCTTTACATGCATAATTAGCATTTTGAATAAGGTTGTTACATGATTGTCATTAATTCAACCTCAATCCAAGTTCAGTGTTTTATACTGTTTTATAATGTATGTAATACCATTTTTTTGGACATTTTTTGGATACATTTTTTATATATTTGCATCTGTAGGTTTAAATATTTTGTATTTGATAAATTGTTTTGCATATGATGACATAAAGTTTACTGACATTCATATACTGTAATGGGCCATTCATACAAAACATGTTTTCTTTGTACAGTGCTGTTTGCATTGTTTTTCAATGTAAACACTCCCTAGACTGATTTTTTTTGCTCAAAGTGTGTCTCTAGACCTGTTATCGTGTTTTTAACAGCAAAAATGCTTTAACAGCCCTAGCTTTCAGTACAACAAATTCTTGATCTTTCATCACACACAAAGTCAAATAAAAGTAAGTACTCATATTCTGGGGAAAAAATATGTACACACTTCTAAAGGCTAAGCCTCTTCCCTTGTTAGCAGACAAATTATTATCTATTATTTATCAGCTTAGTCTGTAAAAAAAAAACACTCAAAAGCGGTTGGTGTATGTTTAGCTGTTGGCCAAGTTTTGAAGGAAGTCTTCTGCATTTATTTGAATAAAAATTCAATAAAAACAGTAATATTGTGAAATATTATTACAACTTAAATCAACTACTTTCTGTTTTAATATTTTTCAAAATGTAATATATTCCTCTGATGGCAAAGCTGATTTTTTCATTCTTCAGTGGCTCATGACGACACATTGATGTCTTAGACATTAAATGTTCGGTTTGTGCGAGAAACCGAACTGTATTTATATAATTTTTTACCTCAAATACAACACTATGTACATTAGTTTTCAGCACGCCATCACTTCTGGTAGGTGAGGTTAAAAATACACAATATGGCGTAGAGATCGCTTCCGCCATTTGTATCCGATTGAGATAAGCCATATCGTGAACATTTGACCTCACCCGCTGGAAGTGATGGTGCACAGTGAAGGCTGTATTACATAGATCGAATTTGAGGGTTTCTCGCACAAACTGATCGTTTTGTGTCTTAAGACATACTGTAAATGTGTCGTCACGAACCGCAGGCTTTAATATGGATTCGTATGTGTGTTTTTTTTACTCTCATATCTCTCATAATCTAAAATGTTGCCACTGACATGCATTATATGACTTTTATTGCGTGAGACCATGATGTGTGGCATGAGACCCATAAAAATGAATTGCTCAGTGGTTGCTTTTCCTATATGCTCATGAGACGTTTTGATTCTCATATATCTCTCATTTCAGTATCAACAGAGTTTCAGATGTTAATCCTAAAATTCCTTAGGAGAAATAAGAGTAGACAACTGAGACATGAGAAATATTTGAGAGAAAAGGTGTTGAAACTGAGAATGTGGTGGAAGAAACGATATCTATATCGTTTTGCTGCAGTTTCTTTCAAGTCTCCGTTATAGGAATATTTTATTTCTCAGAGGTGGCTCTTTCTAAGCTCATGAGACTTAGTTGTGATTTCTCATTTATCTCTCACTGTGGAATCAACAGTGCCTCAGGTGTTTCTCCTCAAATTCCTTAGGAGAAATAGACACGACTGAGACATGAGAAATATCTGAGAAAGGAGTGCAAAATGAGAAACAAGAAACATGGGAGATCTCTTTATTGTCTTTCTGTAATCTCTTTCAAAACTCCATTATAAAAATATTTTCAGAGGTTTTTTTTTATTATTCTTTTCTTTTTTTCTTTTTCACCTATAATGGACAGGACCGTAGGATAAGAGAAACAAACAATGGGAGAGGCTAGAAGGGAACAGGAGCAGGAAAGTATACCTTTAGCTGGGACTTGAACTCGTGCTGTCTGAGGTGCTGCTGTGTCTCAATGTTGATGTTCTGTCCACAAGGCTATGGCTCTGAAAGAGCTTTCTCTAAGCAAAAGTCTCCATTTGATCTTAAACTAACCTCATTTTTGTCTAGGAGAAACATTTAAGATGCTAAAGAGATCTCACTTTGGATTTTTCTTTCCTATGGGGAGCACCATAGCTTGTTGGACATGGCAACAGTAACTAAAGTGGATGGGTCTTTGCTAACGGTCAATTGAGGGACTCAAACACAGCTATTAAAAAAAGGATCAAACATTCAATTATGCTACAGAAGAAAAAACATATAGTAAGAGCCGGGTGAAAACATTTAAACAGGATTTTTTTCATTTAGTTCTGCCCTTTTGAAGCAACAGAAGATATTTACATGTTTCCCAGAAGAGAAATTAAGTACAATTGACCAAATTCTGAAATAATTTTTTGAAGAACGATGGGCAGTTTACCTGCTGAGTACTGAAAAAAATATTTGTACTGCTTGTTCAAATTGCTTATATAAAATTAGCTAAAGCAACACAATTGCTATACATTTAGTCTCAACTTAATTTGATTATGTTCAATCCACTTAAATATAAATCATATTGAAGTTTACTTAATCTGTTTGTGTTGAGATTACATGAATGATTTTTGTTGCATTAACAGAAACTGGGCGGGCTTGTTATTTCCCAGCATACTTTGCATATGGCTTAATTTAAGAGAGAGTAAATGTTGTTATTTTATATGTAAACATGTTATTTTATGTATTTTTGAGCAAGATGAGAAAGGTTTGATTTTGAATTTGTTTAATAGTGTTTAATTATGTTGGAATTATTATAACAAATTAAATTACAGTGGGTTATCATTACGGAGAACAGTGGAACATTTGCTTAGGCTGTGGACTTCTACAACTAATGTCATAACGGCTTTGCTGAAGGAGCTTTTAATACTTAGCATTTAAGATGCTAATGTGTGTTATAACTATCTAGTGCAGTTTTAAAATCCAGATGTGTAACATTAAAGTATATAAAATTTAAGTGAATGAATGATAATATGAAATTGAATGCCTGAATCATGTCATGGAGCCATATAAAATTCACTTTGAGACTACATAATTGAGTCACTTAAAATGTATTATTCCATGATGTTGAAGTTACATGAACAAATTATGTTTAACTTAATTTATTCATGTGGGACTGATGTACACAATTAAATCATGTAAATCCAACACACTTTTTTTCAGTGAGGAGAAACAAAACAAAAACACAATTGTGGAACATGATCCCACTTATTTTGTTAAAATGATTCAATTTTCCATAGATTATGCACAGGGTGTGTAAACATTTGGCAAAACTGTATATGCATTAATTACTTGGTGCTCAATAACATTTCTTGTTATTATTAATGGATTAATTATTTTCAGGATTCTTTAGTGAACAGAAAGTTTAAAAGATTTGAAATCTTTTGTAACATTATAAATGTCTTTACTTTCAATTTATCCATCCTTTCTACAATCTACTGTGTTGAATAGTAGTGTATATTTAATCTATGAAGGCCCACATAGCCATGCTTTGTCTCTTGTGCCTTTGAGTTCACAGTGTGCTCAAATGTTCTTCAAGGTTAAGTGAGATTAGTTGCAACAAACAAATAGTCTAAAAATATAGTGTGAACCACTTTAGATGATGCCAACTTTAGTCGCTATACCCTCTCAATTTACTACCAAAGATTTTTAGTGTCCAATCACAATTTAGTTACTTTAGTACTAGCATTAGTTAATAAACTAATACGTATTTTATTTCCATGTTCTGCAAAAGACAAACTGCATTGTATTCACATCACAGTGGGAATGTGTAACATGCAAATGTGGCGTGCAAGCAGAGTGCAAAAAACAAAATACAATTGTAGTGCTAAAGCACCAGGATGTTTAGAGACCAACTACACCACTTAATACCGGGAAATCACCCGGATCAAACTAGAAGCTCACAAGGCTCACAGGTTCGTATTGGTTGGAGTCAGGCATGAGACATAGGTTAGGTTTACAAATAGTAAAATCAACTTTATAAAATAGAAAAATTTGATAAAAAGCTCAGTTAAACACAACAAACAAAACAGTCGTCACTTTAAGAGTGAAATAAACATTTAACACTTTCTTCCTACAAGAATTAGGTTTGGAAGTCAGGATCACTCACCCTGAGGGGCCTTACTACTCCAGTCATGAGAAAAACAAGCCCGATCTCACGAAAATGCGTATAAATAGTACGAGTGTGCAATCTCGTAGAATGTATACGCCAAAACTCATTTTGGCGTGCATATGGTACGCCGTTTTTGGCGTGCATATGATACGCACTTTATGGCGTATTATATGTACGAACCCCACACCCCACCCTCACCCTACCCAAAAGCGTGTCATATACACGCCATAAAGTGCGTATCATATGCACGCCAAAAACGGCGTACCATATGCACGCCAAAATGAGTTTTGGCGTATACATTCTACGAGATTGCACACTCGTACTATTTATACGCATTGTCATGAGATCGTGTTGAGAAAAACACAGCAAACACATGTGCACTCACGCCGCACTCGGCCTAACACCCCCATGTGGCACAGCACACACTCCACAGTACCAACACCAAGATGAGGACCACTACACTTTTTGTCTCCTTGCCGTCCCAATTCTATAACAAAAAAAACACACACATGTAAGACATACACCACAATAGGAAACGTAAATACAATAATGCACACAAGGAGGGAACAACCCACCCCAAATAAACAAAAAGAATATACAAAATCAAAAATACAAAAACAATTAGGCCCAAAAACACGTAATTTTCATGTCAGTAAAACAAAACAAATAGCACACAGTCTCATAAATGGAAGAATACGCACCAGCCTTTTACTTCACAATATGGCGCTGTATTATGCACACCTCATTAAAATTCAAGGTGCATTTACGAGTGTAATTGGGTCAACAAATATCTTGACGACATTGGCACATTCAGACCAGATGTCTTTACCTCATACCTGGCCCACGAAGGCCACACCAGAGCACAGAAAGCTACTAAACATATAAAGAAACAAAACAAAAATCATATCCAAGAATAAACACACAAACAAAACAAAAATAAGGTAAACAAAAATATTGTGAACAGTGATGACTAATCTTTATTTGATATAATTCTCTGTTGTATAAACTAATAAATATATCTTACTCATCTTCATATATTGTGTAATATTGCCTACCACATTAAATCTGACTTCGCTATCTTTTAATCTAAATCACTATCACGCGTTAGCTTGCCATCTCTGCAACCGGTTTTCTGAGTTCATTAAACAACTGTGGTGAGTTGGATAAGTAAATAGACTCCATCAAACAACTGTGGTAAATAAAAATATGGTAGGCCATGTCTTCTTCTCCAGTCATTGTCACTTGCACTACACGTTTCATGTTTAGCATATCTGTCTTTGTTGGCGAGCAGGGCTTCACATGTGATAAATGTTAGGAAATAGTCAGGCTGACGGAGAAGATTTCAGAATTACAGACACGCATCCAGACTTTATCTGAAAGTAGTGAGAATGTAACATCCAGAGTTGTGGACTCGAGTCATTTGACTTGGACTCGAGTCAGACTGGAGTCATGAATTTGATGACTTCAGACTCGACTTGACAAAATGTACAAAGACTTGCAACTCGACTTGGACTTTAACATCAATGACTCGTGACTTCACTTGGACTTGCACCTTTTGACTCAAGAAGACTTGCTACTTCCCATGAAAACCTGGGGGAACTTTTTTTTCACACGGCCGTGCCGCTCTCAGTTTATCTGCATCTGTGAAAAAAATGTGCACCACCTGTATGCATGCAGAGAGCACGCTGCCTGCAAGACATCCAATCACTGTAAGCTCAACAAACAACGCCAGTTGGCAAAATGATACCAAAGATAGTTTCGTTTGGCTATAAAAAATTACGAGGTAGTCGAGAAAAACGAGTTGCAATTTGCAAAACATGCGGGTCGAAGACGGAGCTGCCACAACGTCCAACTTTGTTCAATAGGCTACCCGAATTTGCACGAAGAAAGGTAAGTTTTGAACGAATGCTAAGCACCTTATCGGATGTACCCTAACTAGCTGCTGCATATTTACTGTATCAAGGAGACAGTAAACGCACGTCTCCCTTGCTGGTTCATGCTAACAAAAATAGGGATTTTTGAACCTGGATTATATGAGGTACATTAGTGCATAGACGTTGGGACGTTTTTTTTTTTTCGTTTTGTTTTCCGTTTATATATATATATATATATATATATATATATATATATATATATATATATATATATATATATATATATATATATATATATATATACATATATATACAGAATCTGAATTAAAATGTGTTTGATTTAAGCCTACATTTCAAAATTTTGTGTCATAAAATTATATCGCGCATACAGCTCAAGCACGATGGACCAAAGGGCGCCGACATTTGCAGTAAGAACTTGAAATATAAATTCTCAGAAAATGCATTTAATACCAATATATTGAAACGTCTGTTTATATACTCCATTAATAAAGGAGTCCAGACATTGGAAAAATATCAGTCCACATGCGTTTTATATTTAATATGAGGAAAATAGACATGCATGACACAAAAATCTTTAACTTTTAGGTAGCAAAATATTTTTAGTAATTCTGTCAATTACACTAAGGTTATTATTTTGTCAGCAATATATTTGCTTCTTATTTATTAAATACGGGCAATTGATTGATAAAACATTGATCAAAATTAAGATAGAATTTATTCAAAACGAAGAGTTTTCTATAAAACAAAACTTAATGAAGTCGTCAAAATCATGTTTTACCAAAAACAGTGCCGTTGCTAGGAGGGCACCAGAGCCTATGCCTCATGAGTGGATGATAGCCCTTAAGACGCCTAGCAAGATATACCTTTAGTGGTAGTATACCTTCAGTTAAGTTAAACCTTAAGAGTCTTTGTAGCGCACTAAGAGACAATGTTATCGGGAAACGCAGCCCAGGTATGATGCGTTTCATGCGTAATGGAGATTCCAAAGCACTCTTCTGTAATCATGCGATCGCGGATAACAATGCAACAAAATATTTAAAGAGAATCAAGCTATTAAAATCTATATTATGTATATGCACAGATAATATAACAGTAGGCTATATTAGTCAATATTTTTTATTAGGTTAAACAGTGATTGAATAACGTTTTTTTTTTTTTATAACATTTTTAATTTAAGGCCCACCCACAATTGTTCTGGCCCATCTAAAACTGGAATTCTGGCGCCGTCCCTGGGCCACACTGAGCTGTGCATAACGCCCACAGACGTGAAGTGAAGGAGACAGAGGCTGTCCTGTACTGTCTGAAATGGTTAACTCTATACCATGCATGTGCAAAACAGATTTACCTAATCATAAAGTCAATCAGGATATATAACACAGCCTACTAGGCCTACACTTATTTTTTAGTTTTTTTTACTGTATTTAAATAATGTCATTGTATAAAAAGAGGTTTAAATAAATACAAATCTTACAGACATAAATGATTTGTAAACATTTTATTTCTGTGGTAAGAGGACTTGAAATGACTCGAAACTAAAATGGTAGGACTTGTTAGCTTTGACTTTTGACTCGACTGGGACTTGCCTCATCTTTGACTCGACTTGACTCGGGACTCGAGGGCAAAGACTTGAGACTTACTTGTGACTTGCATAACAATGACTTTGTCCCACCTCTGGTAACATCTTTAGAGACTGATTTGGATGCGAATAGCTTAGTGTATATTGTTCGGGAGGGCAACTGGGTGACTGTGAGACAGCATAGTCGCGGATCAAAACGCTCTTCTGTTCTGATTAGAACATCAAACAGGTTCTCCCCACTCAGTGACGCAGTTATTGGCGATTCTATTACACGGAACGTGAAAATAGAGACACCAGCCCTCATAGTCACATGTTTACCGGAAGCCAGAGCGCCTGATATCAAAGCAAATTTAAAAGTGCTGGCTAATGCTAATTGTAAATTCTCTAAGACTATTATTCACGTCGGCACTAATGATGTTCGACTTCGCCAGTCGAAAATCACCGAAATTAACATTAAAGAGGTGTGTGAACTCACAAGTACGATGTCTCGTAAAGTTTAATGTTCTGGTCCCCTCCCTGTTAAAAGGAGTAATGAGATACTTAGCAGACTAGCATCACTCAATGGCTGGTTGCCTAAGTGGTGTCCGCAAAATAACATACATTGACATTTGTGTTGGCTACTGTATACAGGCCACCAGGGCACAATACAGACTTTATCAAAGAATTTGTTGATTTTCTATCAGAGTTAGTACTGGCTGCAGATAAAATAGTAATTGTTGGTGATAAAAACAAAGTATTGAGTGGCAATATGATTTTTTTCCCCTCATTCTGAAAAAAAGTATATTTTTCAGTTGATATTTGCAAGAATGTGGAATTCATATCAGCAAATGGAGTCTGCATGGAGTCAGGATTTTTTTTAATTGTTTGTCTCTAGCATAAACCTTGCGGTTTACTCAGGCAACCACGTCTGGACTTCCAGTGTTGCTGTGCATCCCATAGTGTGAACAACCCATGTAGGTGACAACAGGAAAACTCTCTTGTCCTGCATGCTTTAGGTTCCCAATGACGCGTACACTTTCTAATGTTCGTCTCTTCAAGGTTGAGTCAGATTAGATATGGGGCACAACAGAACTAAAAATACAGCATGAACTGAAACAACGGCCAGCTTAACCTCTTTATTTACTTCTGTCACCATGGAAGATGGCCCCTCGCCTAGCCTGCTAGCTTAGCTGGTCTTATCAGATTCACCATAGTGAAATATCATATTTAAGTCAGAAAGTAAGAATGGATAAGGAATCATATCATATTGTAACTGACTGAAATCATCAAATAATCACGTCTTATTTAAGCACCAGCTGTTAAACATTAATCATGGAGAAATAAATGTAAGAGTGTAAAGAAAGATGTTGTACTGATCAAATATTTGTTACATTACATATTATTCTTTTGTTTTTGCATTTCCATGCATTTTAATGCTATTAAAAATGTTGAACCTAACAATTACACATATAATTGTTTTTACATTCTCCTTAAAAAGAAATGTTGTCATTCTTGGCACTTCAGCAAAGTGAGTTGTATTTGTGAATAGTGAAAGAATGGGGGTCAAGTTTAAGTCAATTTCTGCTTAATTCTACAACTTTTAACGCCACCTTAAGACTTCAATGTAGCAACAAAAAAAACACACATATATCCCAGTCTAACTTATACCATCTGAGTTCTTTTTTTTTTTTTACATTTAAATTCATCATGCATGCATAATAAATGAAATGATGGCAGACAGGCAGAATATAGGATGGAGACTATATAGGTCTCAAAAACACTACAAAGGCATATTTTATCAACTCTTCAATTTGATCAACTCTTTAGAGAAGGGATGTCAATCATAATTTTAAAGGAAAAGCTCGCCCCATCATTGAATCGAAAAGGGCCACATTAGCATTCTTCTAAATTCTAAATTATACAGAAATAAGACTTTTTTTTCCTTGGGTTTTTATTAACATAAGGGTAAGTAAATTGTCATGGGTTTACATTTTGGGTCAATTAATATCTTTAAAAGACTAGCAGTTACTAATTTGCGGGGGACAAACTGGGACTGAGACTGGGGCTCAGACAAAAATTCAGTCTTGTCCTATCCATTATATCTTCTCTGTCAAGACTAAGGCCGTCCAGATTGGTTTCATGAAGGGGCTCACTGGCCTCCTCCAGCAGCGTCAAACATCTTCTTTCTTCCCTCCATGCCAGACATGGCTTCAACATTCTTACGCCAGTCACCTACTTCACTGGTCAAGACCTATTTGACAAAAAGAAACATCGGATTGTAACAGTGAAATTTGAAATTCATGGCATGTAATATTGCCATAATGTGAAGATGAATTTAAGCATCTGTTGTGACTCAGACTTTTAAAAAAATTTAGATTTAAATGATAATACGATAAAAAATGTAATAATAACAAATAGTTTGGACATTATAAAAGTTACGTTTTCAGTTATTCATATTAGCAATTTTTTTATATGTTTTATGTTTACATAAATGTTTTTTTTATGGTTACCTTTTCTTGCTTAATATCTTCCTTCTTGACCGACTTCAGATTTGCACGGAGGTCCATAGAGCCTTTGTGTTTAGAGCCCAGCAAAGCCCTCATCATCTCATCAGCAGACACACGCACCTTCCTTAGGGCGGGTTTCTTGAACTTCCCCCCTAGATCCTGAACTTTCAACTTAAGCTCATTGATCTAAAATCAAGGGAATACAAAATTTCCATTACTAAGGAGGTGCATTAAACCTAGAGAATGCTATCCATTAGAACGTCTCAGGTTACGACTGTAACCCTTGTACCCTCAGAACGTTCGCTTTCTAGGGATCTCGCGCTGCATCGTCTGACGACACTTTGGAGGACGATTTACCTACTAGGCCACACCGACTAATGCTTGTCCTATGTGAAACTGTTAGACGGAAGATGCTGTAGAACCTCATGAAAATACGTGGGGTAAGCCAGCCTGCAGCATCACAAATTTTTGAAGGGAAACCCCGGAGAGAAGGGCCTTAGAGTAGAATTATAGTAGAATGAGCCCTTACGTCCAGAGGTGAAGCCATTCTGTGCACCTGGTAGCCCAAGGAGATTGCCTGGACAATCCAATTATTGATTGTATGCTTGGAGGTCTAGGATACCTTTCTGGGCAAGGGCAACCCAAAGCACAGGTCTAACTTCCTCCATTGAGAAGACCTCTGAACATACATTTCAAAAGCCTGCACAGGGCAGCGTAAGTGTAGTCTCTCTTGTTCCGCCAATATGTGGTGTAGGATGGAAGACCTGTAGGATCAAATTCCAGACCGGGAAGAGCGATAGAAAGGGCTTGAAGGTCCCCAGATGTAATAGCCATCTTAAGTGGAAAGCCATCTTAAGTGTGAGACTTTTTTAAGACAATGGAATGGGTCAGAGATAGAGAATAGTCAGTCAGGGGTGGGTAACTCTGACCCTCAAGGTCCACTATCTTAAGCTGGTTCTGGTGTGTCTGATCTAGATTAGATTTAAACTCTGCAGTACAGCGAACCTTGAATGCCAGAGTCCAGCCAACATCTCGTGGTGGGGCCAATGTAAGCACAATATGGGCTTGAGGTATGGGTATGTCCACAAATTCTGTGTTGATTCTATATGAATTTTCCCCTGTTAGATTCTATATGAGATTCATATGGACTATTTCAGGCTGGCATGGAACCCATGGACAAACCCATTTGGGGCCCATACCTCAAACCAAAATTGTGCCTAAAATTGGCCTCACCATGAAATGTTGGCTGGGAGTTGCCCACCCCTCGTATAGTATATATCAAATATATCTTATCTGTTGGTTTAGACTTACATCTTTGTTGTGCTTGATGACTTTATCCTCATATTCAAACCTCTCCTCATCCACTACATCGATTTTTGCATGGAGTTGCTTACACAGATTCTGAAGATGAATATAAAACATTAGTAAATACAACTTGTCTAAGACTTGAGAAATGTTTAATGAAGCTAAACAGCATGTTTTGTCTTCAATTGACTCTGAATTAAATGCATCACCTGTAAATCCTCCAGAGAGAGTCCAGAAAGCTGCAAAGGAGGGTGTTTGTCTGTGAGGTAGCGATTTTTCTCTTCATCCCTGTCCTGTTTCTCTTTCTCCAAATCCTCCATTGCTCTGTTAAGAAGCATTATCTGATTGAAGTTAGAAGAAGAGCTTTATTAACAAATTTCGCAACAAAGTAGGAAATAAGTTATGAATATAAATCTAACCTTTAGAGAAAGTTTCCGTGATGCTGAAATCTTGGACTTAGGCTGTTAAAAAAGATAAGGGAAATTAGGTATTGGTAGAATATTGATAAAATATTGATTAGCATGGCATGATTTTTCAAACAATCAAGACATACTTTGATGTCCATTTTTGGATTTCCAGGCCTTCGAATCTGCCAAAAGAAAATATAAATTAAGCACCATAGTTTACATTTAAAAGCAAGCATATTAATATGATATTTATGTAAATACTAAAAGCAATATCTAGTTATGTAAATATAGAAAATAGTATGGAAAACAAATACTCACCTGACTGTCAGTATTGTTTGTTAAGAAACAAAAAAGGGAAACAATCATCAGTGAGGCCTTTTGAGTAATCAAACTGTTTGACTAAAGTAATTTGAAACATTTATTGATCACTTAATAATGCATTTTTAGCGGATTGTTCAATTCTATGCCAGACATGTTATCTGCAGTCACATACTGAAATCTTTGTAGTGGAATCTCACATGTGGGCTGACAAATTAAGCTGATCATGACTTTTTTATTTTAAATAATAATAATTGTATGTAAGATTTGTTGAGAGGCTTGTTGTCAGTTACTATATATTAATATGTATCTTTGTTGGGTCAATATTGGAGGAAAAGTTTGATAGCCACAAAAAGAACCAGTGTCACATACTTTACATGGAAAAGAATGGCATTTGTTAACATGCTAATGTGTATCATTAATAATAAATAACCTTTAAAAAAAAGACTTGTACTTACTCGCCCATTGTGATGTCTTGTTGGACTCTAAAAAAGAAATTAAAGAGATTTCAGATGAAACGTACAAAATAATGACAACGATAAACTGAAAATATTCTCACGACAGAGTCGTTTCTTTAAAGTAAGCATGGATGCTGTACCTGGGTTGTGTCTGGTTGATGGCCGCGGACAGGAGGCAGAACAACAGGGTGTTGAGACAAAGGGATTTTATAGCCCAGCCGCCACTGGCTGGCAGATATAGTTTCTGTCGCCAGGAATGCCTTGGCAGTGCTCTAGAAATGAAATATCACCAACCGTGAAGCTGTGACAATACAGCAATACATAAGAATACACACTGACGTTTCTTTGGACTTTGGAGTTGAGTTCATAAACACACATAAACAAACACAATATTGACTCGACATCAATATTTATCATCCACAAATACCCTCTTAAAATAGTTCCTGATTGGTCATGATCCAAAAACGGATTGCTGGTCTGTTCTCTTGGGTTGTGAAACAATGCTAAATGCAAATGATAAACTGTAACACTATATTAATGTAAATAGAAAAGATATTGTCAATTTTCCATATAATTGATTGCCTTCCCATATAAAATTGCTTTTATAAAAAGACTCAATCAAACTCACTGATGCAAATCCATCTGTCATTTGCTAATGTGGCTAATAGTAAATGGCACTATGGTCATTTTTTTATCTCAAAAATACTTTGATTTCCTAAATAACCTCATAGCAACTCATGTCGGTTATACAAGAGTCACCTACACGTTTGAGTTTTACTACAAGGCCCTGTTAGCAGACATTAATCCAGCAGATCACCAATTCTCTAATGACTAGTAGTTGACATAGTTAGTAGAATGTCTAAAGTGGACTAACAAAATGAAGTGTAACCTATTAAATCAGTTATTAAACAGGTGGTGTTGAGGTAAGTACTGTCATAATTTTGATTGAAATAAATAGAACATCAAATCTACATGTCAAATAAATCAAATCAATGGTACATACAGTATTTTGTCCTAGTCTCAAGGAGTACAAAATGTATTCATTTAAAGAAAAGGTGACCTATTGCTTGTTTTCACTTGCTAAATGGTCAGCACCTGTCATGCTCTACATGCCTGTTCTGCATATTTCTAAAGTTACCTGAGCAGGAAGTGATCAACTTAGAGGTCAGATGTCTATATTTATAATAAGCAACAATTTTGTCTAATCTACCAACAAACACATGACTGTTCTTCACTGTGAATGTGACAAACCATTAGTAGAGGCAACCATTTATGACACTCTTCTTCATAAGCTTTATTGTGACATTTCAAACACACCAGTTTGTGATGGCAATAGCGCAAATGAAAGAAAACAATGGGAAGAACTAATGACCTTGCTGACATGCAGCCATTGTTCCAGAGCAGGTGCTTTAGCTATTTATTCTGAAACGTGATCCCAACACAGTTATGGAGAACTTGCTCACCACTGTTATTATAGTATCCGTCTTAGCGACCACTGATGGCTCAATGCATCACTGCCTTTCAGCACCTGTCACACAAAGATTTTAAGGATTTATGGCTATTCAAGTAATTTTGGATATGACCATTTTAAATGTATAAAACAAATCTTCATAAATTCTATAGTTTATTAATCTTCTCATACTTCTTTATATACAGTGCATCCGGAAAGTATTCACAGTGCTTCACTTTTTCCAAATTTTGTTATGTTAGAGCCTTGTTCCAAAATGGATTAAAATCATATTTTTTTCCTCAATTCTACAAACAATACCCCATAATGACAATGTGAAAGAAGTTTGTTTGAAATCTTTGCAAATGTATTATTATTTATTTATTATTGTACAGTATTAATGAATGACACATTTTGCCAGTGTTGCTTGCATTAACGTGTGAAATGCCTGTTAATTACTTTTTTGTTTTTTCCGATCACTTATATTGGGCACTTTTTGCACTTAAAGTGGCTAATTGTTGACATTTAAAATCTTGGATGACATGGGGGTGAGTAAATTATCAGCAAAGGTTTATTTAAAAGTGAACTAATTTATTAAGGACTAACCACCTCCTCAAAAAGGTCATAATGACTATAATGTTAAATTAAAATGTTAATGTTGAAAAATTTGGGATGCACTAGGCTACCTGTTTCAGCCGCATATATACCCATTGAAAATTAACAAATTTTAGTACAATGCAAATACATTAAAGATCCATGTACAGTATGTGTACTGTTGAGCATTAACATGTGTTTCAAGGAGCGGAAGATATGATGACTAGTTGCCTATAAGTCTTGTAATGGTGCAAAAAGTCAAACTTCAGAGGCATGTTATCAATAACCTTTATTGGAATGTAAATGTACATGTGTGATCAGTGTTTCCAGATTGGGTTGATAATTTGCAGCCCAAAAGCTCACCAAAACCCACCCACTCCAAGAAAAGTAAAAAACGGCCAAAACTTTAATTGCCAAAATAATGTGATATCATTTTACTGCCATACCAATCAAGGTTGATAAGTACTATTTTATCTCCCTAAAACATAATGTTGATGATTAAAAAAAATTATAATTCCCAGGAAAACGGATTAAATATTACTATATGTCGAGGTGGAAACTGTCAAAACGGCAAGCATGTGCAGAAGTTCAAGTACAAGTTGAACGTGCACATACTAAGTCAAACGCCAACGAAAGAGAGATAAAAGGTAAAACAACGATGTTGGACGATTTCCAATCCTCCATTACAGAACAGAGCAAGGCGAGCATTTGTGCTTATAAAATGTAAAAAAAAAATGTAAAAAAATCTAATGACCTATTATTTCACTAGATAAGACCCTTATTGATATCCTGGTATGGTTTAAAGCCCTTTGAAGCTGCACTGAAACTGTCATTTGGACCTTGAACCGTTTGGGGTCCATTGAGTCTATTATAAGGAGAAAAATCCTGGAATGTTTTCATCAAGAACCTTCATTTATTTTCGACTGAAGAAAGAAATACATGGACATATTGGATGACATGGGGGTGAGTAAATTATCTGCAAAAGTTTATTTAAGAGTGAACTAATCCTTTAATGGCATTGTTTTTCCTTACATTACTATTACTTTTATACTCTAAGTAGTTTTGAAACCAGTACTTCTACACTTTTACTTGAGTAAAAGCTTGAGTTGTATACTTTAACTTCTACAGAAGCCGTTTTAAACCCTAGTATCTATACTTCTACCCGAGTAATGAATGTGAATACTTTTGACACCTCTGCCCTAAACCCTCAAGGTGTTCCTCTGAGTCCACACTTTCACAACGTAATGCCGCTTTGACCTGTGTGCTGCTCGCAAACTCGCGGGTTTAGCTGAAGTCTGGCCATTGTCCAAGTCCACAAGACCGAAAGTGCACATGTAGCAGGCAGCTATTTTTGGTTTATTATCTTAGTTAAACAATTTTCTAAGACAAATAAGCAACCAAAAATGTAAAACGTGCAGTAACGTTAGTCTAAGTACGTTTTATTGTAAGTTGTAGTGTGTCTTAACGAAAATTGACCATGGTTTTACTACAAATAAAACCAAAAACCATGGTTATTGTAGTTAATCCAATATAAATTACATTTTAAAATATATTACAAATATATGTTCGATCAGTCGGCTCGATTGGGAGGTTTCCACTACTTCCCTCAAATTGGAGGGAACCCAATGCAAGCTACCCAAGGCATCCACATGCTTTGAGACCCTACGGTTTCCATCACATTATCAACTCATTGATTCCATTCAATCCTAGTTCATGGTTAGTGAGGTGGACTTGATATCATTTCAGTTTTCATTTTCTGACATGTATGTCAAATATGTTCTGTACAAGCTGTTCATATACTGTACATTGTAACACATACTGTAACTGTTTGTTGTGTATTTTTTTACATGCAGTCACAGTCTTTTCTTTTTGGATAGATTTCAACATGGACATTCAACAAAAGAGGTTGAAAAGAATACAAATAACAATGTTCTTCACCATTTGCCCTATATATGCTGTATATAGTGAGTGGTTGCCAGATAGATATCAGTGCCATGTGACGTTGAGGATCCCATGGGATCAATGGCTGCTTGAAGTTCTGATAGTTCTTTTGAGCTCGTCATATCGGCAATTTATATAACATAGCTTAACTAAATATTTGACTAACATTAGCTAGGCCAGCAAAGTGAAATTTCTGTCTTCATCAGAAGAAAGCTTACAGTTCCTTTTGTTGCAACACTCACAGAGTGATTAAACATACCAGGTACAAATCAAATCCGTAAAGGGTCCTTCTGCCTTTATCTTCAAATAGGGACAAGATCAATATCAACTTCAAGATTTCACATTTGTTTGATGACTTCAGCATTTCCGAGCTCTGGCTCTGCCACCTCATGTTGAATGTTTCCCATCTCCCAGAGCTGATTGGGTGTCATGTTCCCCTCGGTTCTAATTTGGTGGTTGTCCCGACCATCAGGAAATATGTCCATGCTATCTTGTAATCTAGGGAGAGGATCCCCATGGTGTCAACATGATGCGTCGAGGCCTTAACTCTCTCCCACTGAACCTGATGTCCTCTGCCTTGCAAACTCCCCTTAACAAGCTGATAACCTGCATGTGGCATGCTTTCTTTGATTTCAGCAACAAGGTTATCAAGTTCTGAGTCTGATAAAGTGCCGTACAGACCTCTAACGGTGATGTCTGTACACTGTATGCCTAGACACTCCGATAAGACAATGCATGGACAGGAAGACCTTGATGAAGCAGATGCAGCAGGTAATCTTCTGACACATCAAAGCGTCAATCATCTGTTTCCCAAAAGGAAGTAACCGTAAATCCCTAAGTGCATCGTAAGGAGACAGAGCTATGAGGTCCCCTGCAGGACAACTGGTGAATTGCACCTAAACTTTACTCCTGTCCATGTGACTTTAATATTGTTTTTATGTGTATTACTTTATTTACTTTGTTGCTTAAATTAATATAAGTCAATAAAGAAATAATGAATAAAGAAAAACAATGTAAATACATGACTGCACAAATAAATTAAGGAATGAAAAAGTGCATTGCTCTATATAGACATTTTAAGGAGTGTACGAATGTTATGTTTCACAGGGAAATGGAAAGTGTGCTTTAAAGACTTTAAAAATAAAGGAGGAACTAAAAAAAAAACATGTCATTGACTTGCTGGGCGTGAACGAAACCCAGCCATGTATTGAATATCTCTTGATTGTTCTTCTTGGTTGTTTCATGCCACCTCTTCGTCTTCCTCCCTGATGTCCAAGGGCACTCTCGCCCGCACTGCAATGTTGTGCAGCATAGCTGTTACTGATATTACATCATAGCACTTTTGTGGCACAAAGAGAAGACCACCACTGAACTCGTGAATAGCCCGAAAACATAGCTTCCACCTCCCTAAAGTGCGCACCACAATACTTCGGGCAACACGGTGAGCCTCATTGAAATCTGCTTCCCTGTTATTGCCAGGATTAGCTACAGGGGTGAACAGATACAGCCTCAGTGGATATCCAGTGTCCCCTGTGAGTTTTGGGCCTCTTGACCCACAGATGAGTAAAGATAAAAGAGTCATGCATGCTTCCCGGCCACCTTACCACAATGTCTGTGATCAAACACTTATGGTTACAGGTCACCTAGTTGATTGCTGCATAACCTTTCTCTTTCTCTCACTCTCAAATAGGGGTTACACAGACTAGTCGACTAATCGACTAGTCGACTTTTAATGCTCTGCCATGACGCTTTAAGCTTGACGTCGACCAGTCGCTGGCCTATAGAGGGCGCAACAGGATAAGCCATTTCCTGACACGCACGCTCCGTTTTCAACTATTAAAATGACAAATAAACTCATACTCAGAGAGCTCTCCACCAGATATGTTTGATTATGTTGTCTGGATGCTCAAGTTGATCGGAAGAATGCAGGTTTTAAACAGCATAAATACACGCAAGTCAATCGCAGTTCTAAACTAATGCATACTGCATACATTGTAGCGCACACACATAGCTCGCACATCACGCGGAGATCGCGCGACACACACAGAATCACTCGGTAGCGCAGAAATGTATTGTCAACAGTGTTTCCGTGATTTATCAATGAAATAGCTTAGAAACTGAAAAGTTCTAACATATATTTATAAAGATGCTGCCAGCTAGAATTAATTCACACGCAATTGCTCTCAATAATGGATTCGAGTAAATGTGCCTAATCATTACTGGGCTACTTTATCTGTATCTGATAAAGAACGAGCAGAAATTTGTGATAAATATAAAGACCCAAAGACAAAAGAACTGATAAACAAAAGCTGTTATGTAGGAGAACTAACCGTATGGACAGCGCTGGGTCATATGCAGCTGTGAAAAAAAAAGGTTCAGCCGCAGCTCAAGGTTCAGGCTTATTTGTATATTAATGACGTCATCATCGACTATTCGATGTCGACGCGAATTTCATCACATAAATGTCGGCTTTAAAAAATCTGAAGTTATTCAACCCCTACTCTCAAACGAAAATCGCGCTGTAGTGCAGCCACGATTTCCTCTGTAAGACTACTTAAGTGTGAAATGTATAGCCTAATAGGCTATCCTTTAATCTCACAATAACCATATGATTAAAGGTTTTCAGGCTGTGATAATATTCACACTTCACACACTGCCTATAATCTATTCCTCTAATTGCAGATGGCCCTACTTGAAGAAACTGAATCCCTGATTTGAGAAATTGTATTAGCTCTTCCCTTAAGGTTCTGATTGTAAGGTCCTAATTGCCAAAGATTGTTCTTTTACATACATACATTTATACGTAATGCTGGTAAAGCATGTGTGCGATATGGGGTGGCAGTGGCTCAGTGGTTCATTTAGATTGTTTAAAAACCCGAAGGTTGGTGTTCTATCCCCGGTTCCACCTGACCAAGTATCGAGGTGTCCATGAGCAACACACCTAACCTGCTCCCGACGAGCTGGATGGCGCCTTGCATGGCTGACACCGCCGTCGGTGTATGAATGAGAGAGTGAATGGGTGAATGTGAGGCAAAATGTAAAACGCTCTGGATGGCCGTGGATCTGTTAAAAGCGCTATATAAATGCAGTCCATTTACCATAAGCATTATTTCTGGAAAAGTACAAGTAGCCATTTCAATTTTTAAACATTTATAAGAATACTACTGTAGTAATTCATAGAGCCTTAGGCTTTGAGTGGTTCAACAAACACATGGACATCAATCAATTGAATTTAAATATTTTTTATTATTCCCAATGACCTGCAAAAGACATTGCACATTGAGTCCTAACTAAATATGGAAAAGAATATTTCATGTTTCACAAGAGATTATTAAAACATACAATTAGTCATGATTAAACCGCATTAAACAATGTTACCTGACTCATCTGGCAAGACAATTGGCACTGAAATGGAGGGCCTTGCAAATCTCATCTCCTATAGTGACAATCTCCTTTCTTCAAAAGTCAGCTTGGCCTTCTTGAGTTCAATCCCTCACATTGACCTCTTGAAGACACTTTCTGATGTCTTATAGGACATCTAGTTTCTCCCTCTCCAGTTGCACTAAGTCCTGACTACAACCACATACAATTCTCAAAGCGCTGAGTTGTTTTGGATGTCTGAACAATTGGAGATGGAGGCTGGAGAATGGGTGGGTTGTTGGGAGGACTGAGAGATGCTGTCTGCCAGTGGGAGGTGAACCTGATTGCTCCTGTGAGCACGAGGGACCTGGCTCAGGTTCAGGTTCAGGCACTCCTACCCCTCTATGGAGGTCAATACCACCGCAAATCCCATCTGAGGCAGTTGTGCCAAGTGTGCCTTTTCTTCTTCCTGTGTAAAAGGGGGGGAATCATTTGGCCCACCACCTGTTTTATTAAATGTTGTCCTCTGCAGTGCCCTTTTCCATTTAGCAAGGCTGACCAAGTCCTGCCCATGTATCTTTTAATGCCCCTATTTGCAGTCGGTTTTTTAGCAATATCCTCCCAGATTTTTGTTTATAACTGCCCTTAAACCTGCTGAAAATAGTAATGTTTGTAGCTCCACCTCCTTTAAAATAACATAAATCTCCTCTTTTTGAAAAATCTCTTTTCTTAGTTTTTTTTTTAGTTCAGCCATCTTGCTGGTGTCTCCATCCATAGGTTTGTCCTTTTAGAGGATTGGCCTCATGACAATGCACATCAGGTGACGATAATTAGGCTAAACATTTCAAAATACAAGCGTTCTACAATTACGAGCAATTCTACAAGGTGACATTTCAGCACTTGACAAACTGACAGCGACTCTTAAGTAGCACTTGAAGCAGAGCTGTGTGCGATCGTGTTAAGTATGTTTTTGTGAAACGCACGTGAAAGCAACACATACGTTCGTAAAGTCATTTGTAGAAAACGCTCTTGAGTGCTGAGATCCATCGTTATCTGGAAACCCAGCCCTGAACGGTCCCGTGACCATCCACAATATCCTCAGGAAGAGCAATCTGGTCTGAAAATGCACAACACCATCTCATGCGTGCATATGAACTGTAAATAGTCTAGGTCTAGAGGCTGCCGACTGAGAATGTGCTCCAGTCGAGATTGTGCAAACCACCTGGGAGATGGGATCAATGGACAGACACAGACAGATAGTTGTTATTACCTAATTAATGAATAAAACAAACAATCTACAAATGTTTCTTTACTTACATGTGACATATGCAGTCCCGATTTATTATTTTGGATAGAAAAATTAAACTCATTTTTAAATTAAATTAAATTGTTCTTATTAAGTTATTATGGAGAACAACATAAATAAACTTGTTCAGTGTAGACATAATCACTAATTATAGTTTTTAATATTTGTATGAGATTATGTTTTTCCCATTTCTAAATTTCTTTAGAAAAAAAAAAGCCTAATTATCATCAATAGACATAATAATTCATTAATTTGTTACATTTATATAGTGATTTTCTGGGTACTCAAAGCACTTTACATGGAAGGGGGTTAGGCCATATTGCACCAGAACGCCCACCACACACCATCTGATTGGTGGAGAGCCAATCAGGATAGGGGCCAATGGGCAAATTTGGCCAGGATGCCGGGGTTACACCACTACTCTTTTTTCCGAAGGACATCCTGGGATTTTTAATGACCACAGAGAGTCAGGACCTTGTTTAACGTCTCATCCGAAGGATGGTGCTTATTGACAGTATATACTGTAAAAACTAAAGGTGCCTCAAATATCCTATCGGGTACTCAAGGAACTTCAAAATGTATTATAAGTGCCTCAAAGCTCTTTCTTCTATAGTAGGGTTACTGGTGGAACCACTGACCGCCTTTATGGTTCTTGCAGGATCTTATGGGATCCTTAAAGCACTCTATATTCAGTTCTGAGGTCATGGAGTCACCTTTTCATTACCATGAGACCTTGAAGTGCTTTGAAGGAACTAGGGGAACTCAAATTCTATAAAAGGGTTATTGTAAGATCTGTAAACATTTCAGTGGTTCCTAGAAAATCTCTTTTGTAAAAACCAGCATCTGGTGGAACCTGAAAGTTCTGTGAGGCCATATTAAGAAGTACAGCCTGTTTATTTGTATTATAGGCTAATATTGTTGTTGTTAACAATTATTAATAAACACACTCAAGCTCTCTCTCTCTCACACACACACACACACACACACACACACACAAATAGAGAGAGAGAGAGAGAGAGAAATTTTAATTTTTACACTCCTTTATTTTACACTTTTTTACAATCCAAAACCTTTTTTAAAAAATATTTAAAAAAACGAAACAAAATAAACACGATTAAAATAAATTCATAAATGTAAAGAAATAAAAAAAAACTTAAACAACCCACCCCAGTTGCTCTTCTCACCAGTGAAACGCTCATGCACCCCACACTCCTGACATGCAACACACGATAGAGAGAGAGAGAGAGAGAGAGAGAGAGAGAGAGAGAGAGAGAGAGAGAGAGAGAGACAGTCAGAGAGAGTGTGAGAGTGAGAGAGAGAGAGAGAGAGAGAGAGAGAGAGAGAGAGAGAGAGAGAGAGAGAGAGAGAGAGAGAGAGAGAGAGAGAGAATAGATTATGGGGAATAAAATATTTTGTGTTCAGGTTTGGACTACACGTACACACACACACACACACACACACACACACACACACAACCTATAATTATCGTTATGTTGTTATTGCCAAGATTAAACTTATATAATGTTTATAAAGGTGTAGCCTATTATTATTATTATCATTATTAGTTAATGATAATAATAACGATAACAATAATTCGAAGAAGAAGAATAAGAAGATGACGACGACGACGAGGACTCTCTGGCGTCAATCGCGATCGCGCGCAACGCAGTGGAGATTTTAAAAAAAAAACGGCCATTTCATCAAAATAACCGCTTCATTTGACTTTTCCATTTAAGGTGAGTAAAGTCGCCAAAATAATTATACAAATTAACGTTAGATACAGAAACACAAGGCCACACTTACAGGCTTAATTGCATGGCTGTTTAAAATGTCTTACTTTGTTTTTAGGTTTTAGTAAAAGTGTAGATTGGTAAGCATTCGTATAACCCCATATTTAGTACAAATACCATAGTAAAATGGTTAGTGTATCAAAACCACGGTGAATTTGACGTTACCATGGTTGTTTGTTTTTTAGTAAAACGTTTTTAACTTTAGTAAGGGTTCGTAAAGGTTGATTTGTGAAAAATGATTCGTATACTGTACAAACTGCTATTTTTGCCCTAACTAACCCTTTCCTTTTATATTTGTCTCTCCTCAGAACATCTAACTGTTAGTAAATTTTGTATTTCTCTGAAAAACAGGGTTCATTGAGCAAATATAAGTATATTTCTGGACTTATTTCAAATAAATTGTAATAAATAAAATGGTGTTTGTCAGTTAGGCCTTATTCATGAAACACAAGCAGAAAATTATTTAACCAGTCAACCATGAAAGAAAATTATTTTTAAATCAGTTTTTGAATTGGGAGTTCATTATTTTTATTTTTTATTATTTATTCTTGAATGTATTTTTAGCAGATCTGTACAAACAAATGCTGTTATATTGTTGTCCACTAGAGGGAGCCACAGGATAAGGAAACGTTTGAGCTTAATCCATTTCTGTCAGTTTCCATCCCTCTGAGTGGAAAGAAATGCATAGATTTAGTTTATTTGTATAACTTTGGTGTACTGACAGTATAGTTTAATATAATTGGTGTATGCAAAAACCTGTGAAATGGAGTGAAGGTTGTTTTTTTTTAAACTATTTTTTTGTTGTTGTAACCAGTTTTATTAACGTTATATCTTAACTTTTTTATTAATCATGAGACATAATGATTTGTTCACTGTACAAACATATAGGCCTATCATAACCCTTTCCTTTTATTTTTTCTTTCCTCAGAACATTCATTATTACTTCTCTGGAAAATAAGGTTCACTGAGCAGCAGCAAATGTAAGTATATTTCTGGTATATATAATAATGAAATTTGAAATGTGTTTGTCAGTCAGGCCTTATTCATGAAACAAATTGAGAAAATGATTTATAAAACAATTAATTTGTGAACTTAAACACCAAATAATAAGGAACATGTCAATTGAATCACTAATCATTCACACAGGGCACTGGTGCTTGGACCCTGATACTTGCCATTTGTGGCTATATTTTTTATAATTTATTCTAATCATCATATGTTCCACTGAAGACTGATGGTGATTTTTTTAGCATCATCACTTCAGTCTTTGGTGGAACATGATCCTTTAGAAATCATTCTGATATAATGAATAGAATAAATTAGTAAAACAATATAGAAAAACTTTTTTTTTCTTTTTTTTTTTACAACATTACTGTTTTTACTGTATTTTTTATCAAATAAATTCAGCCTTGATGAGCATAAGAATTGACTCATGAATTGGCTTTTATAGGGATATCTCTAATGTGAGAATGTGGACAGTTTCTGATGTCTGTTGCTGGCTGACAAGAAATGACCTCTCTGCACTTGTACCATCATTTGAAGGTCAATTCAAGATGAAGACAGAATGTGAGAAAAGAAACCTAACATCTCCATGCTCCAGGATAAAATGAAGAGAACCGAAAGAGAGAGAGATGTCTACATATAGGAGAGATCCACTCATGAAGTACTGATTCAGTACCCTGCCTTGCGCTTACCGGCAATTGTAAGATTGACATATCTTATTTAAATAAAAACAATGATGTGCTTCAAAATGTATATCAAGTGACATTTAAATATCTATAGTAATGTCATTTCTAAAAAAAAAAAAAAAGCAAAAATCTAAATATAATACTGATGTGGACGGAAGAATTTTGACTGGATTTGGGACCACTGCAGAAAAACTTATGACTGAGGCACATAAAAGTTTGAATTGTACTATTTTGTACTAAGTTGTAAGATAATAGTCATATTTATCTTTTACAGTTTTGCCAAGATACTCTAAATAAACTCTTAATGTATAACAATAGTAACATTATATGTTGGCTTCCATGAATTAGATGTTAATAGCTACAATATTGACTATTCAATGTAAATGATTATTGCACTTTTTATTCTTTTTATTATTTTTATAATATATACGAATATTGTTGTTTTTTATTAATAAACAATGTTTGCTTTACATTTGGTTTTAGTTTTTAATTTGTCCAAAAAATAAAATACATTTTATTTAATAGTAAATAAAGAGGGAGGAAGGGGACAGGGAGGGGGAAGGAGATAGGGAGAGGAGGGAGGAATGGAAGGGGAGGGGAGGGTAAGGGGTTAGATTGGGAAATGGTGCCTTGAAGCACCCAAGGTGGTTCCTAAAGGAAGGGTTCCTCAGGAATCCTGGGTGGTTCCTCAGAGAACCGTCTCTTTTTAAAGGGTGCCTAGAGGATCTACAGACGGTTCCGCCGGTGTGGCAAAGTGAAGAACCCCAAAAGGTTCCTCCAGGCACCTTTTATTTTTACAGTGATGCGCAGTGTTTACATGCGCATGTCCCCTATAGTTATACTGGGGCGTTAGGACCCACACAGGCCACATTGTGAGCACCCCCTGCTGGCCTCACTAACCCCTCTACCAGCAGCAACCTGGTTTTCCCAGGAGGTCTTTCATCCAGGTACTGACCAGGCTCAGCCCTGCTTAGCTTCAGTGGAAAACCAGTCTTGGGCTACAGGGTGATACAGGCATAAATTAATAACTGAAATGTAGTAAGATATTCATACATCTTAGGCGTAGGTGTGAGTGGGGCACAACCTAGTTAGTTGTAACACACACGGTTTAAAAATGTCCACACATGCCAGAATGACGAAACTTAGTGTATTTACTAGTTGCCATATCAACACAATATAGAGAAAAAAATGTGCCAAAATTATACAATCTTTGGAAGAGATCACTGAACATTTATTTAATCATAGCAAAAATAAATGTCTTACTGAAAGTTAGATGTTGATTTTTTTGTGTTTATTTAAAATAAGACAAATCTGATATTATTTTCATCTAATATCTGTTATTTAACAGTTGAGATGGTTCTTTAATGCTGATCTCCAGCAGAAGATACGAGCCACGGTTTAAATCCCAGTTGCACAGGTTGGGCATGTCGTAACACTGTGTTACAATTATCCCTTATTAGAAATATGCTATTCTATTCTATACTTTTATGAATTCAATTGAGAAACCATGAATAATGTAAAAATGACTGAGAGTCGATGTTCAGAAGTTTTTATTTGCGGTGTGTTTATTGTCAAAGTCAAAAATTAGTTTATTTTTCATTATTAAAAATGCCATTCTTTTATATTAAAAAGTGGATAATTTTACTGACAAAATATTAGAGTTTGTCTTGTGTAGCTATATATAGATATGATATGATATGATTGTATCAGATAACACTTTTTAAGCTGTTATATGCATGTTATGTGCCCCTCACGTTACAATGTACCCCACCTATGGGGCATGTTGTCACGTTTGTACTGTAGGTCAGCCCATAATGTGCTTTAAAATGTGAACCATGGACCGAGCATGCAGCCGATATTGACCATTCACTTCCAATCTTTCTGGGTATATCAAGAAAAAGAATACACTGTATTAATGAAACAAAACCACATAATTGTACTAGATGTGGGAAATTAATGTGGGAAAAAATTAATATACTGAACCCCAAGTGGATTTACACAAACTGAGACAGTCAAAAAGCGTTAGTGTGTCCTCTACAGAAAATGTGCAGAGATAGCTACTGCTATGTTATTTTTAACTGGTCCATTTTAAACCATTATTTAGGCCTAATTTTACTACAAAGATGTTTGTTAATACAAACTTGAATAAACAACAGTCATGTTAAACTGAAGTTGTGATATCTGACAAAAATATACTATTTGTTTACAGTAGGCAACATACGGTGTAAACAGCTCGGTAAATACGCTGTCATGTCACTAGATTAGCCAGAAGGGGGCAGCACCATAACAAATAACGGGGGCAATGGTGCGTACTAAAGCACTCGCAACAAACTGAGCTTTGTCTCTCACTTATTTCGGAAGATTACATCCGAGACGGCCAGATAGAGAGGGGAGGCCTTAAAAAATGAATTTGCATAACGGGACAGAGAAAAGGGTCGTGATGCGGTGATAAAGGGGGTATGAAGCTGGATAGCGCAGGGATCAGATTTGTTGGAGAGTTAAGGCGGTTTTCTTTAGAAGTGATGGGGGGAGAGGATATCTGGATCCCGTATAAAAACCCTTGAGATTCCAACTGCTTGGCCAGACGGAACCGATGAAGGCGATTCGCCCGCATCCACCACATCCTTGCCCGTAATTGTGAGCTCTTCCATCAGCTGGGAATGAGGAGGAATTTAATGCATGCATGAAAATCTGACACTGATGCACCACTGTTGGCCTCTTTACCGCCGCGTTATGGGACTAGCAGGATAACGGTATTCAAGCGGCGTTTGGCTCCTAATGGCAGTGGCCCCAGAATAAACCTGTCGGTGGGTGAGCACGTGTTTTTGAACTAGTCGTTTGTCTAATCAGACCGGCGGAATGATGTCTTTGAGGTGTCACAGGAGCAAGTACATATGGGCCACTCTCGGTGTGCTGGCGTTGTTGTGGCTCTATATCTTCCCCGTGTACAGGATACCCAGTGACAAGGAAATGGTGGATGAGGTTCTGCGGCACGGACAAACATGGAGCAGAAACCAAACGGGGGTAGATATGTACAGGTATTTCCAGTTGTTTAATATCACATTGATTTATTCATTTAATATGATGGTATAATGTCACTGAGCAAGGGTGTCTGTGATGCCATTTTAAATGATATCAGTCTCAGTAGTCTCTAACTGTAATTAAATAAATGGATTGGTTGCAATCAGTATCTTGTCTATTTAAGCTGGCTTTCATGCTGATATACATGAATTGTGCAGGGCAGACACCAACCCGATAAACCTATTAAGAGAACGCGCATGCGCAGAAGGGCAGATTCGTTTTGAAACGCTCTGAACCCCCATAAAGGCTGACGTCATAAAGGGGTCGAGTCTGTTGATTGGTGTTGAATCTCATGATTGGTGTATTAAAGTGACCTATTACGCAAAATTAACTTTAACATGGTGTTTGAACACAATTTTGTGTGTCCTACAATAGTAAAAATCCACCCACTCCACTTTTTTAATCTCCATACATCATAGTTCGTTCAGGTCATGTCGTAAAGATCGTATTTATGAGTTGAACGCCACCACGAAGTCGTAAAAACCCGTGGGAGTTTCGGGATTTTCTTTAAGCCCGATCTGTACGAGTTGGGGCGTGTCAGTGAGAAACATGGCGGAATCAATGGATGCAAGTTGGCGGTGAAATAGCAAAAATGAAATATAACGGGTATTTAGCAGTGACACTGTCAGGCTTTGTCATTTACAAAAAAGTAAGATAGCATTGTAATGTTACAATAAGCCTAATTTATAACGATATAGTTTACAGTGGCTTCATAGATTAATTAAAAATGTAAAAGATTAAAACTCACCTGATGCGCATTCTTTGTTCTTCATTTCCTATTAAGCAGAGTTAACAAACGGTGCTGTATTTTCATGAAATTCATTAAAAGAAGGTACACCGACATGCTCCGACCAAAGAGACTTGAACGCACACGATGTGGTAAACAGGACTTCTCACCTCGTAAATACGAACATCCCAGGAGGACTTGAAGTCACCATTAGAACAAGCCGATTCTAGCATGTGTGACGTCACAAATGTTAGGCCCCGCCCACTACATCTTCCCTATCAGCATAGAGCTCAGTGAGCTGTACACAGTATGCCATGTTTATCTCCTCGCCAGAGCATTTAAACAGCAGCTTTCAAGAAATGTGTTCTTATTAAAGCTACAAAGTTATTCAGTCAGGAACATAGAGTGTTTCTCTTTTGTTGTTTGGTTCATATTAAGAGCATATTTAGCAGTAGGTACCGAATAATATGCAGCTTTTACTTTAAAACACAGATCTAATATACACATGCGATTTCTTGACTTGCTGTTTACGTTTACAGACATAACTGACTGCGTTTATGTAAACTTTTTGAAATTTTAAGTGCAATAAGACGTGCAAAAGAACTTAGTTTAAAACTCATGAGACATGCCATCTGACAGCCATCTTTCTGTGCGCTTGCTTCGGGTGTGTATGTACAGTGTATATCAGAAGTTTAGACTGATATGGCTTTAATATGCATGCAAATAATAAACGTTCATGATGATGAAGAACTGCCATGTAATGCGAGCATGACCATGATAGTAGAAATTATAATCAAAACCAAACAGATATTTTAGTTTTTGGCAGAGTATTCGAGGCACAAGCTTTAGCCTCTTCTGGAAAGCTGGGTGAGGTGTAGCAGCTCATTTGCATTAAAAAAACGATAAAAAGGGGCATTTACAACATGGTATAATAAAAGATCTGTGAGGTGTTTTGAGCTGAAACTTCACATACACATTCTGGTGAAAAGGGGACATAATACTGTAGGTCCCGTTTAAATTATATTTTACAAAGAAAGCGAAGCCTAGTTTATGATTGTTAGGGTTGTTTCACATTGTGGCATTTATTTTCATAACAATGAACCACATTTTCCCTCCAATTTTTTATTACTGTAATGCACAAAATAAAAAAAAATCGTATTCAACTCATCCTTCTGGAATGTAATTTTTTTAATAGTAAATATTTATATAAAAATAACATTAGTTTTGATTTATTTTGAATATTATTTTGCTTGTGCTTTCAATTTTATCATCAAATTTAGTTTGTGTAATTGTACAGCAATTTTTTTGCTGAGAAAAAGACTGAATTGTTCTCATTTAATTATAAAGTACATTTTCATAAGCCCATTTTTTTGTTGTTTCTTCTGTTAATCACCTTTTTTCTTGTTTGGCAGGAAGCTGCTGACAGAATGCTGTGATCCAAAGAGGATGTTTGCAGTTACTAAGGAGAACTCTCCAATAGGCAAAGTCTTGTGGTATGATGGAGAGATCTACCATTATCACACGGTCACCAACGAAACATACCCGTTATTTGTTCAGGTACTGTCTTTCATAGTAGTCAGTGAGCCCCAAAAAATCGTAGAAAAGTAACCTCTACTGGCACACTTCTACTCATGTTGTTTTAAATCAAAATCCCATGGAGCTTCTAACAGTAACCTGAATTAACATAGATAAAATAAATGTCTAGAAGGTTTTTTTTTTTTTGCTATAAAATGTAGTTATGAGTGTGGAAGTGTTTTGGAAGAGAAGCAGTTGGTTCAGATTTTTTTTCCACCCCCTCTCTCTGCCAATGAGGCTCAGCGCTGCGCTCCGCCTTCTAAAAATAAACAGGCATGGGAGAGACACCCGCGTGGGTCCTAATTGTCCTGTACTGGGCAACTTGCCGTCTTTCAGTCGCAATGTACCTCCTACGCTGTCTCGGAGCCCACGGTCATTATTTGCCATGTACACGTGGTAAAGTTTCGGCAGTGACAACATAGGGGGAGTGTGTGTACGAAAGACGACTCGCTCCCGAAAATGCGGTGATTCACACCGTGGTAACCATAGCAACGTGCTGGCGTTTCGTGTGCTTTGTATCCGTTATCCTGAAGTGATATTACAGTAACAAAAGACTCGTTATGTTCCGAAATTTTAACTAAAGCATACTCATTGGGGGCGTCGTGTTTTGAGCACGCCCTTTTCATACAGCAATACAGATTATGGAGTTATTAACGTGAGCAGGTGCTGGCCGCAATATTTCGGTCTCATCAGCATAAAGTAATGCCGCGTTCCAGGCGACCCTTAACCCGTGTTTTTCCATCCTTCTATCCGTGAAAGTGCACTGGAACGGCTGTTTAACCCGTCATTTCCCACCCGTGAACGTTATTTATCCGCAAATGTTATGCATTATCAACAGCTTTTCTAGCGTTATATAGTATTCAGTCCATTGAGTGCAAGAATACATTAATACAAAATGCATTTCCAAATATACAAATAATGTAAAATTAATGGTATAACAGCTTCTCTTGCTTTATGCGCCGTTTTTTCTCCTCCGTTTCCCTCAAATAAGCAAGGAGTAGGCACTTGTGGCAATATAAATGATCGTAAATTAGCATAAGCCCCGTATGGTCCGCTATGCTTTGTTTATATCTCTCTTCCACAATTCCTGGCGTTCAGGCAGTTTTCGCGTGACTTTGCCTGGAACTACAAAGTCGTGAGGCGTGAGTCGCGGCATAAATTCGGTTGTAACTCGTAAATTACTGAACATTGTTTACAGAATAGGATTAAGCACTAAAATGTGAATTGACAACCAAATTTAGCTGCAGTGTGTAAGTGGCCATTGATGTTCACACAAACATGCAATGCAATATCCTATACGCTCTTGAATAATCTTAAAGGGATCGTTCACCCAAAATGAAAATTGTCATCATTTACTCACCCTCAAGTTGTTTCAAACCTGTATGATTTTTTTTTCTTCTGAACAATAAAGAAGATATTTTGTACAATGTCGGTAACCAAACAGTTGTAGTGAAAGTCAGTGTGGTCAATCAACTGATTGGTTACCCATATTCTTCAAAATATGTTATTTTGTGTTCATCAGAAGAAAGAAATTCATATAGGTTAGGAACAACTTGAGGGTGAGTAAATGATGACAGATTTAAAATGTTTTGGTGAACTATCCCTTTAAGATTATACAGTTAGGTCTATGGGTAATGACGGAGGCCAAATTACTATATAGGCACAATGTCTTTTTTTTTTCATTAATTTTTTTTATAATTTGATAGTTATAAATGGGTCTTTTGTGTCCAGAAAAGCCATAAAAAGATTTACGTTTCAGAAGAACAAGTGTTGGCATACAGCAGATTTACTGTAATTGAATTTAACCATCTGCAGAAAAAAACAAAACATGCTTTATAAGAGCATTATCATTCATGCCAGATAAGAGAGCACTGAAATGATCATGCAAGAGCATTCATTTAAAAATGATCATTTAAGAGCTTAGGATTTTTGCTTGAACTTTCACTAACTGGTTTCAAAATGAATTCTATTGATTGATATGATGGTTGGTTGGTTTATTTATTGATTATGGATTTACAGGTGTAATTCATCGCTAATGTCATATATATTATGTGTCTAATCAAATGTCACAAATTAGTCTGCTATAGTTAATAAATGTTGTCTGTTGTATATATATATATATATATATATATTTCTTTTTTTCTTCGTGTATATGTTAGTTTGGGATCGGTAAGAATTATATGTTTTTAAAATAAGTCTCTTCTGCTCACCAAGACTGCATTTATTTAATTAAAAATACAGCAAAAAAACAGTAATATTGTGATTTGTGAAATATTACAGTTTTTAAAAAACTGCTTTCTGTTTGAATATATTTTAAAACCTAACTAATTCCTGTGACGCAAAGCTGAATTTTTAGCATTACTCCAGTCTTCAGTGTCGCAAGATCCTTCAGAAATCGTTCTAAAATGATGATTTGCTGCTTAAAAACATTTATTGTTATCATTGTTGAAAAGAGTTGTGAAAAAATTGTTCAGGATTCTTTGATGAATAGAAAGTTCAAATGAACAGCATTTATCTTAAATGGAAAGCTTTTGTAATGGTTATATTTATATAATGAAGTGTCCAGTTTTCTAATTGATATATTCATAATAATGATTCAATAATTAATATATAAAATATTTTAAGTGGGTATTGTGTGGGTAAGACTACAAACAGTAATGAATCATAAATATGACTGCTGAGCCACTTTTGAAACCATATACCTACTGTGAGAGAGCCAATACATGTAGCTACAGCTCTGATTAATTCTGTATTGATTTATGTTGATTTAAATATAAATAAATACACCCAGGCCATATGTAGGGATCAGAATGTGATCCAGACTATAAGATAAGCTTATAGTCTTTTGGCTTGAGCCAATAAGAAACCTCCAAGCAATTCCCTAGAAACTACCCAGAAAACCCTAGCAACCACTTGCAAAAATAACCACTCAGGGTGCCACGACAGTGTATCAACTCTTTGCCAACTACCCACAACACTCTAAAACCCGGCAAGCAAAACCAATTGTCATTGTTTAAATCTACAACTAATTTAGAAGGAAATGTCTGATGACGAGTGTTTAATTATGTATGTTTGAGATGAAAATGCTGGCCTGTGATGCAAATGGATCACCAGGGTCTTACAAACGGTCTTTTCATCGATTCAGTTGTACTTAGAGGTTCACCACTCTTTGAAGCATATGAATATTGAAGTATCCTTGATTTCAATATGTATCCATCAAAATAAACGACTGTAGTGTGTGTGTGTGTGTGTGTGTGTGTGAGACTCTATTCTTTGACCCACTTGTGTAACTCCCACTGTTTTTGTGTTGCTAGGATACACCATTGCATCTTCCTCTAAAGAAGTGTTCGGTCGTGGGCAATGGAGGGGTCCTAAAACACAGTGGCTGTGGAAACGAAATTGACCAAGCTGACTTTATCATGAGGTGAGAAGATGATAATATTTGCTTGTTCTGGACTGGCAGAGTTTGTCAGATACCATAAATGTATTATATTTATCCAACAATATTTGCAGAACATACTGTCAAGTTGAAATATAAACATATCTGCATACATATATTAGTACACAATCTAGAGCAATGGTGAGATGTAGAAAGGGAGCACTCTTAAAATAGAAAGTGTGTTTGTTTATGGATATGGTTGCAGAAAAGGTATGACTTTAACTGTTTCTTGAAAGTAGTGATGGTTTCAGCAAATTGGGTAAAGGTAGGGAGTTTGTTCCATCTAAGAGTAGAGTAAGTGCTTCATTGTAAAGGAATGTTTTGCGCAGGAGGGAACAAAGGATTGAGGTAGGAGGCTTCATTTCAAGGCCTCAAGGCCAGAATCAAATCCTTGAATTTGGATCAGGCAGCTACAGATAGACAGTGGAGTGAGACCAAGAGACTAGAGGCACTGTCATGTTCTGGGTCATTTGCAAAGGCTTGTATGTGCTGTTTGGGAGGCTGGCCAATGGAGATTCCTTACTGTCCTTAGTGTTGGCGAATCCAATTGAACTGTAATGTGGTGGTCAACTAATATGGTTGAGCAAGGTTGAGCTGGAGGTGACTTTTCTAAATCCAGGCTAATATGTTTGAAGGGCAAGCAGAAATTGAAGCTGAACATTGGGGTTGTCGGGTTGAAACAACAGGCATATAATCTCCACCAAAGGTTGTGTATATCGAGAAAAGGAGAGGGCCAAGCACTGAACCTTGATGCATCCCAGTGATTAACTCAGAAACCTCTCCTCTCCAAAGAACTTTGAAGGATCTGCCTGTGAGGTAAGACTGAAACCACTGAAGTGCTATACCTGTGATGCTAAGGCCAGAGTTGCTTGAGAGGAGGATGTGGTGATTTACAGCATGCGAAGCAATGAGGACGGATGATCTGAAGTTTGCTCTTGCCAGCCGTAGAAATTTCTTGAAAGCCAGCAGGTGGTCTTGGTGGAATTTCTGCTTTTGAAGCAGCTTGTTTTGTGAGAGAAAAACATAGAACTGATTAAATATCTAGGAGTTTTGACAGAAGGAGAAAGGCCAGTCTGAATTTTTGTAGTTGTACAGTAGTTTTGACTTCTGTAAGGTTAAATGATGACTTTTTTTGAGCAGTTGGTTACCCGAGTCTGCTTAAAGACCCCCTGTGGTGAAAATCATATAAATTAATGTTGTTTATATGTCTGTGGTGTTTTTAATATGCTTTCAGACAAATCATGTGCACATTCATAAGTCCGTTGCTGAGTATTTTCTCTTTAAAACTGCAGTGAACCAAAGACAGTTTGAAATCGCTGGTGTTTATTTCGTCACAAACTACCTTGTAACTAATCATGTCAAAGTGTGGGCGAGCTTTGGGTTATCATAATTACTATGCTGTGAAGCAGGGGAGTCTCAAGAAGCCATACTTTTTGGTATATTTGTCTGTTGATATGAAAAATCATTTACATTTAGCAATGTAGCGGGTGAATTATGTATATGATGCATCTTATGATGTTATGATGATCTATATGCCTTTCACCACTGACATTCTATGATGTTCAAAGCGTTTCTAAGGATGCTGATTTTAAGAAGGCAGACTGAGATGGTAAACGCAAACATGGTTTGTGTAACATTAGCAACATGTTATTAGCTGTTTGATAACGTAGTCAAGCTAATTATATTAATTACCGTTTTGTGCCTAACGTTGTGAAGAGCGATATCTTTGTGCAGCGTTTACTACAGTAAAGTTGAGCGAGTGGTTCTCTGAGTTGGTGGAGGCAGGTAATTGGTGTATAGTATACTAGATGAAGCAAGAGTATACAGTTATATTCAAGCTATTTGAAGGCACGAAAAAAACTGGGGAAAAAATGTCAAATGTTTAAATATGTAATTTTGGTGATTAAAGATGGGTTTTAAAGGGGTGATGGATTGAGAATTCAACTTTCCCTTGAGCCTTTGATATCTCAAAAGTTATCTCAGAGCTGAAAACGTCCTTGTTAGTCAAAGAAAAGCTTTTACAGACACCAGGCCCAGACACGAGAGCTGGAATCCAATGACGTCATGGGAAGCATCTCAACTGATGAATATGTATGTGTGCTTCTGAAGCCCCGCCCACAGAGTCGAGGCTCTACAGGTTTACAGAGCAGTGATCATGGCGAGCAAAGTAATATATTGCTCTGTGCCAGGTTGTGGAAGAACACAGTCGCTGCATAAGCTTCCTTCGGATGCTACTATTAGGAATGAGTGGTTGAACTTTATTTTTAATGAAGTTCCAGCTCACGTGGGGAAGACATGTACGTGTGTTCGCTTCATTTTACTGAGGAATCGTTTGTAAACAAGTCTCAGGTGCTGGATTTGCAGGTGTTGTGCCTTCTATATTGGATTCGACAGGAATGGTGCAACAAACTTATGTGAGTAAAACGTCTTTTTTATATGTAATGGTCGGCAGGCAGATGAATCTCAAGTAGTGAAATAATATTCCTTTCTTGATCTGGGCGCGCGCACACGTGTGTGTGTGTGTGTGTGCGGTTCGTGCTTATCGACCAATCGGTCGGGCTATGTAATACAGAAATAATATTCCAATCAATCTCAGGTGGATGAGAAATAAATCATTGTGTTTGTTTGATAAAGACGTTTACGAGCCCTGTGATCGAGAGAATCATTCCGGTTGGCTTCCGGTAAAAGGGATTGGAGAAGTGGCCTGCCACTTCCAGGAGTGCAACCAATTAACGCAGTTCAGCACTGAAAGCCCTCGCACTTCACATTTACGGTTTTGCGTCAGATATTTTCTTGTTGACCACCAGCCTTGCGAAGAGAAAGTCACACATGTTTGGATTAATTTCCGAAGAATGAATGATGATGAAGCAAAATGTAACACGTGTAAAGGTTAATAACATGCAAAGGGGACTGCACTAGCATTTTGACAAAAAATTTGCTACAGCACGGAATCAACCTCAAAACATGCAATGTTTTCAACCGTTTAAAGAAGACCCCATCGCCAAGTAGGCATTCGGAATCTGAGGCAAAACCGGAAAATTTTTCACGATTCCCAACCCTAGTTGTGGGTGTGTGAATAGAAAAGAGGTCACTGATGGTTGCTGGAAGAAACATAGAGGAAACGGACAGGAGAGATTGATACTTGCTCAGGTCAGCTGTGTCTTTTGATTTGAGCGTTTTCTTCTCAGCAGCACTGAACTTGATCCATCACAAAGAGTATCCGATAGTCAGGAGCTAGCTGGTAGAGTTGTCAGAAGAACCGCCGTGATACCAAGTCAGTACTGAAATTGAAAAAATGTGACGCTTTGAGCTCTGTTGAGCTGGAATCGTAAACACCTCTGACTGGCCATTGTGCATGCTCATCGGATGTGTCTGTGATTGGCTACAATTATCCATTCACGGGAGCGTTTGAAAATGTTTCGAAAGCGGGAGCGTTTGAAAGCACAAGCAGGCGTCAACCAGGGGGCCGGTAGGCTTATAGGCGCCTGCATTCAAACGCTCCCGTGTGTATCTGTGTAAGCGCACTGTGAAAAGTGTCATTGATGTATATTTACAACATGGTTTTGAAGCGCTGGTAATTGTAGCCAATCACAGACGTATTTGATGAGCGTGTGAGCACAATGGCCGATTCTGTTCAAAGCGTCACATTTTTTAAATTTCAGTACCGACTTGGTATCTAGGTCGGTAACACTACTAGCGGGTGTTGCTAAGTGTTAAGGGATTCCTGCTCCTGGTGGACCGCTATTCTTGCGGTGTTTAGATCCTGAAGACATTGATCAGCTGGTTCAGGTGGGGTTAATTTGGATAAGAGCTCAATTCGACTAGAAGGATGGCACACCAGGAGCCGGATTGGACTCGTGTGCTAACCTGTAGTAGAACAGACATCATCAAAGCAAGATCTGGCTGTTTTAGTTATTTTGAAATAACTTGTATCCAAAAAAAATAATAATTCTTTCATTATTTAGATGCTCATGTCCTTCCAGACCCATGTTTTTTTGTGCAACACGACAGCAGAAATGTAAGAATCTAAAAAATAACATGCATTGGTGAATCTCACACAATAAGACCAGGGGCTTTTACTAATGTATTTAGTTAAGACATTTAAGAACAACACTTTTTCTTCAATCGCTCTTCATCTCCTCTACCTCTAGATGTAACCTTCCTCCTCTGTCCAAAGAGTACACCGCTGATGTTGGTACCAGAACACACCTGGTGAGCGCCAATCCTAGCATTATTGAAAAGAGGTATGTCGTCTTCATTTTTGTCTTTTTTGGGGGGAAGGGGGGGAGGGAGTATTCCAACCAAATCACCTTCTGCCCAACGTTGGAGCTTGACGTTCGTTAAACAAATGTTGGATTTAGATGCCAAACCAATTTTCATTTTTAACCGAAATCCAAAGTCTGACGGACGTTCTCTCACTGAAGCCTGCTGGGTTCTCTCACTCTTTTGTACCGTGTTTTTTCCATGTCTTGTTCAACTTTTTTTTACAATTACAATGCTAGTTCTGTTGTCTGGCAGAGTTCATAATCCTTCTATGTGGAACAGCCGGTAACTATTTGTGGTCTCTGGGGTAGTTAGTAGTAGTATGTGGCAAACAGCAGGGAAACCGTGGCAGAATGGTCCGAAAAGGACTCACAGTTCTCCAGACAGCCGACTAAATGTCTTGAGGGATGGATATTGACCTTTTTTAGTGGATTATCCCTTTTACTACTTGCATTAGCTGGCAGGAGATATCCAGTCTCAAGTGTATTGGTGTTAGTACCATGGTCATACATTTTCAATTGTATTATTTATTTATAATACTTTTTATTAATATGCTTTTTTTCTAATGCGATAACTAATTAGTGGGTTTTTCCCACCACAGTGGATGTATAAGAGGCTCATATTTTGTATTAAAGACGTTCTTGATTTTACATAACTCCTGACAAAATAGAAATTAATACCACAGATTTTTATAATAAAAAAATATTTGTAGACCTTTCTAATGATTTGTAGTTATAGGTTGCCTGCGTGTTAACAGGTAACCCTGCAGTAAAATAATTTCTGTATTATAATAATAATAATTATAAGTATTATTAAATACTCTATTTGTAATTTTTAATAATGAATATGTTATTGTAATAGTAATATTATTGTTTTGTAACATATTTTATTTAGAAATAATAATAATCATAATATTTATCATTAGTCATATTAATATAGAAGCACAAAATTTTGGGCCAAATTGTGCAGCCCTACAAAGCACAACTAACCAGGTGTTCCAGGTGTCACCAATAATTGTGAGTTAAATATTGACCCAAAATAATCGTGATTATGATTTTTGCCATAACCGAGCAGCCCTAGTTGTAATGCAAGTGTTCATAAGATGCCCTTTCACACATTTAGTTTTTACTGGTAATAAGAGATCATTTGTGAATAGGACCTTTTTAAAAAATACTGGTAAATTGGTTCTGGCAATTTACCAGTAAGGGAAGATGTAACATTATTACCAGTAATTTACCGGTAATGTGCTCTGTGGGAATGCAGAATGAAGATTACCGGTATAATCATGTACGAAGTCAGAATTAACTGACTTAAGAAGAGTCTCCTTTGGGCTAATCATAAGTTCTTATGGAGATGGCGCGACTACTCCTCGCTGTTCACAGTAAGCATTTTAATAGTTTTTCTATGTAAATACACACAATACTGTTGCGCCACGTCTCGCAGACCCTGCCTCTTTTTCCATTCATCAGCGTTGCGGCTCTGCAGTTGGATACTATTATGAGCGTCTCGTGATTTTAAGAGCAAAAACACGTTCTGTTTGATCATCCCCTTACGCCCATCGAAAATGTTGTCAAATTGAACAGATGGTGAAACTAAAGCGCTTCTCCTCATGAGGGCGAATGAAGACAATGGCATTAGTAGTGGTGTTTCACACAGGGATTGCTGTGTGAAAGGGGCTATTCAGAAACAAGCGCAGGCACTTAATTTATTCTAACTTTACTATTCACTCAGTGCCAAGGAAATGACAGGATGTCTAACAAGATACAGTATAAATAAAGAGCTAAAGTTAGCCATGCCTCATGGACTGACAGTTGGATTATATCAAGGGGTCAACATGAAGTTCAAATTTTATTTCTGTATAACATCAGAGAATTCCTAACATCCATTGTGGCGCAGTACAAAAACAATTCATAAACATCCTTTTAATTAAACAATTCTGTTTCAAACATGAAACACTGGCAGGGACATGACAAAAATGACAACATCTACTTGGCAGTGAAAAATTATCTTATTACTATGCAGTATCCTATTGATATTTTGACTTATTTTATTGTTCCTCTTTTTCCCCATCAGTTTTCAGAACCTGCTTTGGTCCCGCAAATCCTTCGTCGAGAGCATGAAGGCATATGGTTCCAGCTACATCTACATACCAGCATTCTCAATGAAGCCCGGCACTGAACCCTCCCTGCGGGCATACCATGCCCTTGCAGACTCCGCCTCCGACCAGACTGTCCTGTTTGCTAATCCAGACTTCCTTAAAAATGTCGGTCGATTCTGGAAGAACCACGGCGTCCATGGCAAACGGCTGTCCACGGGGTTGTTCCTGGTGAGCCTTGCTCTTGGCTTGTGTGAAGAGGTGACTGCTTACGGTTTTTGGCCATTTTCGGTGGGGCTAAATGAGCGGCCGGTCAGCCACCACTATTATGACAACATTCTCCCATCCTCGAGATTTCACGCCATGCCTGAGGAGTTTCTGCAACTCTGGCACTTGCACAAGAGCGGAACGCTGCGCATGCGGGTCGGCTATTGTGTGAAAGAGGGGCAGGAGCTGAAAAGGGAAAAATAAGTGTTGCCAAGGGCAACTCTGTTTATCCCCACAGGAAACAGGCCATCCTGTGATTAGCATGAGAAAACTGTGGGTTGTGAGGTGATGCCCTACCCCCAAAGCTGGGCCTCTCTTTGGTTTCTATATGCTTGACCCTCAACTGCTACCAACACCCTACCCTCTTGTTGCCAAGGGACTGTTGAAAAAGACTTGCATGTGTACCCATCCTCATGTATGCACAAACTGGAAGCTTGTTGTGTCTTTCTATAGAAGTACCGGGGTTGGGGGACTCAGGTGTCATGTGACCTATTTTAACTGCATCTACCCGCAGTTGGACCCTTGAACCTAGGGGCTATTTGTTCACTTAATGTAAAGATAGATTGGGAAAGGGGCTGCTTCAAACAATGTCTTAAGAACTTTTAATGGGAAATCAGAAAGGAGAGCAACGCTTTGATCGTTTGGTATATTTTCATTCGTTTTGTCCTGAACACTGATTCTTGTTGTTTTGAGGAAGTGGAAAAAGGAATAACGTGAAAATCGTTCTCGCAGTGTTTGGATATACAGATCAGTGTAAACAGGTTGAGCCTATAAAAGGGAATATGGCATTGAATGTACAGCCACTGTTTAAAAGCCCCATTTCATAAATGTGAGATCAGTTTAAAGTGAAGGCTGCGGTTTATGTATTATTGGGAGTATGTTTCTAGTGTTATTAATTTTTAACGTTCAATGAAACGGGACCTCTACTTAGCGACATCTTGTCAGTCTAGATCTGTCGTGAGACCTGGCACGGTGTTTTGTCATGTTTAGATTGGACGTGGTCTCTCAACCCATGACTTCCCATTTTTTGAGGACTTCCTGAAAAGTGGATGAAAGACATTTTGAGGCCAAAATTCCATAGAAGAAGGGGTGAATGGTTCGCGTGCCAATGTAAGAAGTGTGATGGCCTTCTTGGGTGACTCCTATGGCAGCATATATAATTATCATTTGTGTTATGTGTATGTGTTTGAGGATCATTTGATGTTACACAGTGGTGGAATGAGCCATTGTGACTTGGTTGAAGGGGCACCAATCGTACGATACAATTATTTATTTTGCCTGCTAAGGTGCTGGACACCTGGTCTGGAACGTGTAAATAGTCAATCACCAGTTTCGTTACTTTTTTTCACAAGAATCATGGGTTCTCTGAATGTAATGGCAGCCATGGTCTGCCCAGTAACTTGTTTCCTCGACTTCTTCTTTTTAGGTGTGTGTGTGTTAAACTGCACACAGGGAATTAGGTTTAAATCTTGTAGGTGCTATCTGTAACACGTGCACTCCAGCTTAGTCTTAATATACCATCACTGAAAGAGTGTTGTAGGAAAGATGCACTATACTGTATAAAGCCAGAAACCTCAGTACCAAAAATGAAAATTCTTTCATCAATTACAATTACCCTTAAGACTTTCGTTTATCTTCTAAACAAACGATTTATATGAAAACCTGAGAGATTTCCTGAAACCTGGGAGACTACCTCTAAAGAGGCACGATTTATTCATATAATACTTTTTTTTACTTAGAACACGACAAATATGATGAGTTGAAATGCAATGGTACTCTCTTGACACCCGAGAACAAACCTCATTGGTTCTCGTCTGAACTTTTTGAAACAAGTTTTGGTGGTAGTCCAAGTTTTGGACTTTCAATGAAGAGGCAGAAAACTCTCAGGTTTGTCTTATGGGTTTGGAATGACATGAAGTTGCATAAATGATGACAGAATTTACTTTCTCTCTCTCTCTCTTTGAGGGGACAATGGTTTTGCCTTTAAATGTTTCTGCCATCTAAAGCAGGTTTGTTAGTATTCAGATAGCTAGCTATAAATGTCAACAGTTTAACTAACTTGCTTTGAGAGATTTTCTTCATTTTCTGAATAGTATGACAGTAGTGTGACAAATAAGGTAGTGTGATAAATAATGCTGCTTAAATGGTTAATTCCAGAAGTGTTAATGGTCATGGATGCTTTTTTTCTTTATATTCTGGGTTGAACTGTGACCTAGAAGTGTTCTTAACAGGTTTCTTGAGATTTGCCCTGATAGCGACAGCAATGTGTGCCCTCATTTGAGTATTAAAAAATTACCATATTTTCACACTTTAAGCCAATGAGTGCCTTTATCAGTGTTAAAAAAGGCTAAGGACATTATTTTTTAATTGAGTCTAAGGATTATTTATTTTATCCCCAAACTCAAACTTAACTTCACAACATGTTGTGTTTAGGAATTTTTAATCAAGGCTGATGATGTGTAACAGAAAGACTTCTAATTTATGATGAGTGAAATACAATTTCTGGATGGAGGTTTTGAATTATCTTAGCATGTGGTTGTAGAAGGACCAACGTACGTTACTGCTTAATTTGCAGAAAACCACATCTTCAGCATACATGAAGCTGAGGAAAGTGTTAAATGCTGTAGCTTATTTTTTTCCCAACTTTTTGTGCTGTTCGGTATTGTGAATGAGTGAGTTTGTAGTTTGTAAGTAGGCATGCACGACTGTGATATGTAATTGGTGAACTGATTATGACTCACAAACTATTATGTATTTTTAAGTTTTGCCCTTTGAGCCATATGAGGGTGTGTGCCCTGCGAAACTGAGCTTACCTCAACTTGAATTTGATGAAGATGAAGCTCATGGGAGCTTGGAACTTAGGTACTTAACTACGTTTTATTCCTCTAAGCTGTAAATGTGTCCTATCATGTCAATCTTCTTGGCTCAAGCAGTTGGGTAATGGTTTTTGTACTCGAGCATGTAACAGTCTACTAACAGGAACTGGGTTAAACGTTGTTTAAGTGCCACTTGAGTTATGCCAATATTGGGAAAAAAATTGTTAAATTGAGCAAATACTGCTTTCAAACAATAAAGACGCCCTGTCAACTCCACTGCTGCAGTATGTGTGACTTGTATATTGATTCATTTAGATTTGAGTTGAAATGTTGTATAAAATATTGGATTGCCTTTCAGTACGTTTTCTTCACCAGTCTAACAGCCTGTCGAAATGACCATAGAGCAAACACTCTATTTTAAATTAGACAGACAAAAATAATAATAATAATTTTAATGTCAGAGCCCAGCTCTCTTCTTGGAAATGGCCAAAAACAGTGTGTGTGTGTGTCTGTGTGTGTGTGTGTGTGGTAAACCCTACGTTATGGGGCCCAAAAAGATGGCAATATCCAAAATCCTTGTCCTTGTGGGGAAATTTTTTGGTCTCCATGAGGAAAACATCCTATAAATAATACTAAGTGATGTTTTTTGAAAATGTAAAAATGCAGAATATTTCCTGTGATGGGTAGGTTTAGGGGCAGGGGCAGTGTAAGGGGATATATGTGCAGTTTGTACAGTATAAAAGCCATTACGCCTACGGAAAGTCCCCATAAAAGATGGAAACACAATGTGTGTGCGTGTGTGAGAGTGAAAAAACAGCAGTTTCCTGTCCAATACATTTTTAATGTCAGGGCCCAGCTGTCTTCTTGGAAATGGCCAAATACAGAAGACTCATTTTATTTATCAAAGATGTTATTTGTTGGACAGGCTACTAAGAGAATGAGGAGGGAGAGAAGTGTGTTTTATGTATTTATGTATGGTTATGTATGTTTAGGGTGTGATGGGTAGGTTTAGGGGCAGGGGCAGTGTAGGGGGTATATGTACAGTTTGTACGGTATAAAAAACCATTACGCCTATGGAATGTCCCCACAATTCACAAAAATAAACGTGTGTGTGTGTGTGTGTCTACAAAAAAAACCAGCCGTTACATTCTCAAAGGAGAGTGTATGTGTGTGTGTGAGTATAAATATGTATGTGAAAGGAGAATGTATGAGTGTGAAAGTGCCAGAATGAACTTTGGCTTATACAGCCCCTCATAGTTATGTATGGGTGTGCATGTATGGATGCATGCGCGCATGCTTACAGTTTTAATGCCAAAAAATGCCTCTTGTTTTGAAAGATTATATATTCTGGTCATTAGTTTGTAATTTGGGAAGTTACTTTTTTCCCCCAGTTCTTTATTTTTTGTCCACAAGTAACCATTTAATCAGATATAATGTATGACCGTTGAGCACATGCAGAATAGTTTTGAATGTTCCAAGTCTGTAACTGCGAGGCTTTATCTTCTGGAATAATAATGTTTCTTTCTAGCGTGGGTGTTCAGGTTGGAGGTCTGCTGCTGCACTGAGTCTCCAGTGAGGTGAACGTTTATAATAAGACTTTAAATAAGCCAAATGGGGGCTGTGCAAAGATAGCTATGCAAATTAGCTGAAGCAATTTTAAACACCCACAGGAAAGACTCCTAAAGTGTCTTTCCATTTTCAGACAGGCAATATTATTAGCTCTGTTTGCACACATATTTGATATATGCTTGCTTATAACATTCAGTTATTATACACTCAACTAAAGCATTATTAGGAACACCTTTTCAATTTCTTTATCTATTATCTAATTTTATCTAATCAACCAATCACATGGCAGTTGCTTCAATGCATTTAGTGATGTGGTCCTGGTCAAGACAATCTCCTGAACTCCAAACTGAATGTCAGAATGGGAAAGAAAGGTGATTTAAGCAATTTTGAGCATGGCATGGTTGTTGGTGCCAGACGGACCGGTCTGAGTATTTCACAATCTGCTCAGTTACTGGGATTTTCACACACAACCATTTCTAGGGTTTACAAAGAATGGTGTGAAAAGGGATTAAACATCCAGTATGCGGCAGTCCTGTGGGCGAAAATGCCTTGCTGATGCTAGAGGTCAGAGGAGAATGGGCCGACTGATTCAAGCTGATAGAAGAGCAACTTTGACTGAAATAACCACTCGTTACAACCGAGGTATGCAGCAAAGCATTTGTGAAGCCACAACATGCACAACCTTGAGGCGGATGGGCTACAACAGCAGAAGACCCCACCGGGTACCACTCATCTCCACTACAAATAGGAAAAAGAGGCTACAATTTGCACAAGCTCACCAAAATTGGACAGTTGAAGACTGGAAAAATGTTGCCTGGTCTGATGAGTTTTGATTTCTGTTGAGACATTCAGATGGTAGAGTCAGAATTTGGCGTAAACAGAATGAGAACATGGACCCATCATGCCTTGTTACCACTGTGCAGGCTGGTGGTGGTGGTGTAATGGTGTGGGGGATGTTTTCTTGGCACACTTTAGGCCCCTTAGTGCCAATTGGGCATCATTTAAATGCCACGGCCTACCTGAGCATTGTTTCTGACCATGTCCATCCCTTTAAGACCACCCTGTACCCATCCTCTGATGGCTACTTCCAGCAGGATAATGCACCATGTCACAAAGCTCAAATCATTTCAAATTGGTTTCTTGAACATGACAATGAGTTCACTGTACTAAAATGGCCCTCACAGTCACCAGATCCCAACCCAATAGAGCATCTTTGTGATGTGGTGGAACGGAGCTTTGTGCCCTGGATGTGCATCCCACAAATCTCCATCAACTGCAAGATGCTATCCTATCAATATGGGCCAACATTTCTAAAGAATGCTTTCAGCACCTTGTTGAATCAATGCCATGTAGAATTAAGGCAGTTCTGAAGGCGAAAGGGGGTCAAATACAGTATTAGTATGGTGCTCCTAATAATCCTTTAGGTGAGTGTATAAGGGTGAGTTACAGTAATGGGGCAGTCTCTACCATGGTAATCTGTTTACAGTATCACATGGCATACATACTGTAATGTAAAATGCTGTATCTGATACCATCTGTCTCCCTTCTTCTGATTTCTGATCAGTTTGATGTTACACCTTTATTGACTATTTCCTCTCCTCTCTATTCTGCTCTATTTGAGTTAAATAAATCAAATAAATAGGCTACAAGGATAAATGAAACAATATGTGACATGATCCAGCAAAATGAGTGACCCAAATTTCAAAACTGAGATCTTGTTATCAATGAAAAGTCAAGTCAACTTTATTTATATAGCGCTTTTAACAATGCAGATTGTTTCAAGGCAGCTTCACAGTGTTAAACAGGAAAATAATGCAACAGAATATATTTTGATTATCATACGTGACAATGAGGGCTTTAGATCAGTAATTAGATCATTAATTTAGTCTATATGGTTAATTATGGTTAAAAGCAAATTTATTCAACAATCTCTTCTCTGTGTCACGTTGTAACATAGTGCGGCGCTTCTGAGTTCTACGTTCTTACGGTTTTGAACCACATGAGTAATTAATGACAGAATTTTCATTTTTGGGTGAACTAACCCTTTAAGGTGTGGTGGTCATGTTAGCTAAATTTCATTTTTGTGGACAAAAAAAGTCCATTGTCTATTGTCAATAATGAAATGAATCATAAAGCGCAGTTCAAACAGAAGTCTCTTTCAAACCAAGTAACTTTCTGTCGGTCAGTGAAGCGGATTCGGATGACTAACTTGAATCCGCCAAGAGGCTGGTGCCCTGGGGGCCTCGCCAGACCGTAGTCTGTCCTTGTGATGTGTGAGTGGAAGGGACACTTCCTCTTGCTTGCCCAGTCATGGCACGGGCTCAACACTTGCCCTGAAGGTGGTGAAAGAATGTTTGCTCTTATCAGCAAGCTCGGAAAGACATCCTGACCTATTTCAGTGGTTGCTCTTGTTCTATTAAAAAAAATCCAGGATTGATTTGCATTTGAATTTCTAACAGAAACAACCAATGTTAGCTAAATACATTGGGTTTCATTGCTGCGTCGATTGCAATTATTGTCCAGTGACAATAAATGGTCAAGTGTCTTAGTACTTTGGCATATTAGCAACTTTCTTTAAATAAATCTTACAACATTTTCTTCTAACATTAATATGTAGATGAGATTAAACAATTGCAAGGTCTTTTGTTGACATATAAGAGTGTCCACTCAATAAAAAAGTAAAAATATGTTTTAAATGTTGTTTAAAACACATTAGAAGTCTTAGAAAAGTAACCTTCAATGACGGAGAGAAGCCGTTGATCACGCCTCTTGTGGTCTGATTGGTTGAAGGACTAGCCAATTGCGTACAGAGTCATTTGAATTATGCTTGTTTATCACACCTCTTGTGCAGTAAATAGCAGACTCCCAAGACCAATGTTCAATCTTAAATTGAGCTTGGTCTGGTGATGGCCAGACAACACTAAGAGGGTAATCCCATTATGAATATTAGTATTTTTTTTAATCATAAATATTATATTTCTAAAAACTATCTTTACTCCCCCTAATGCTAGAACAAAAATAGCAATGGTCTTTGAAAGGTCAGCAGGATTCTTTACAATAAAGCAGATCAAAATACATTTGCTTCTCCAAAGACTGTTGGTCAGATATAGTCTTTCAGCATGCAACAAACCTGCATGCTGAGCTCGCTCATGTCAGCTGTGGGTTCTGCACATCCTGTATCGTGGTAGATACCAAAAGGCCTCAACACAAACAATGCATTTGAGTCAGCAGTTACTTCTGACTTACATAACATACTGTAAGCTCCTATGTCTTTCTGGGTAATTTTAAGAATCCAAAGTTAAACCACCGTCCTTCAACAGACATCTCTCCTTCCATTCTCATCTCTTAAAGGGTAACTAAACCCTAAGCTTTATTAGTCCTGTTCATTGATTCGAGTAAATGCTACTGCAGTTGAATTTTCCTATTTGACGTTGTTGGCTCTATACCACGCCCCTGGCACGACCCTCGGTTCATCCCCTCTGTCTCCGCTGGGCTCTGCCCACTTTTCCAGCATTTTTCAAATATTGCAAATGGGTGGAGTTAGGATCTGAACTGGGGTTGAGTTACCCTTTAAAGGGGTTGAAGTCTTGATTTTGTTTTGGCGGTGTACTAGAATATGCTTTCGTCATGCTTGATTGTTCAAAAACACATTTTCACATATTTTACATTATTATAGCACCTCTCTCCCCAGTCTGGCTTCCAAAATACAAAATGTGCTGTGATTGGTTAGCTGGCCCAGTGTGTTCAAGAAATGTCACGTCTCTTCATCTGCTCAGATGTAAATATTAAGGATGGCGTCAATTTCAAACCAATTCAAGCCTGATTCATACTTAAGAATGTTAACAAACAATAGGATCATACAGAACGGATTTCATGCATGGACTTTGCAAGTACAGATTTCACAGGACGTTTCAAAGTGCTGTTTTTTCTTATACATTTTAGATACAATGTTATCCCCCATTTAATCATGATACTTGTCACAAAACTATGGTAATACAAACAGTAATTGATCATAAAACCATGGTTAATTTTCCTAAAGGGCAGTGAACAGCCTTACAAAAAGTAAAAGCTAACAAAAACTACAGTAAACACTATGGGCCCTATTTCAACTGTCTAAACACATGGTCTAAAGCGCATGCCGCAAGTGCACTTAGGGCGAATCCGAATCCACTTTTGCTAGTTTAACGACGAAAAAAATGTCAGCGTGCCCAGCGCATGGTCAAAAACGGTTGTACCTAGTCTCTTAATGAGTCATGGGTGTGTTTTGAGCATAACGTGCAATAAACTAATTAGAGTCTCATCTCCCATTCCCTTTAAAAGCTGGTTGCGCTTTCACCATGGCGGAATCACTAGTTGCATGACGGAATTCGTGAGCGGAAAGACTGAACACTTCTCCAGAGAGAAATCCTTTTATATTTAATATTTAAATAAAATAATACAAATATTGTGGCATTGACTTTAGACCAGGTTTTTGTTGGTCAATGGCGCAGTTGTTTTCAGTTGCCTCAAATAGAAATGCGCCAACAATGCGCCTGAACACACCTCGCCGCGCCTGGCGCCGCATTTTGCCGTGTGTATGATAGGGCCATATATCAACACTAATGTTGGCTAGCGGAGGCGAAGCTTTGCCCTTTTTTTTTTTTTTTACATCATAGCAACAACATAAAACTTATAATTGGATCTGTTAATAGAAGACACAACTACAAATAATAAAACAAACAACATATTGACAAAGTGGGAACTGCTCCATTTCAGAAGCTTTTGTGTGTGCCCTGCATCTTGTTCAGACTGTCAGTCCAAATCTGAATTTTACGCATATCTGATTGAAATCTGATCAGATATAGCAAGTCTGAACGTCCAAAAATCACATGAAATCCGATTTTTACAAATCCGTTTCGAGCTACATTCATATGTAGTTTGAAATCCTATTCACATCGCATTTTTGGAAATCCGTTTCAGTCTGACTTGATCTGCTCTGATCGGATTTTGCGTGGTCTATGTGACTTTCTCATGCCACGTTAAACGTAAACGGCAGACGTTGTTATAGAAAACATGCTGAAAGACACTGCAGAAACAAGGTCGTGTTGTTGCCAGTCGAGCAGAAAATGACAATATAACGGAGACATGCTTTGAAACCGGCGGAAAGAATGGCGCGGAATAAAGCCGCACAATAAACCATGTGACGGTTGGTGTTGCTTGTTTTTGGCTTATGCCTACCAATGCAACGTCGCTGTCATAGAAACCAATGCAGATATTCCAGAAAACGAAAGAGCTGCATGGACACACAAATCGGATCTGAACAGTTGAGATACACTATGGACAGTCAAACATTAGATCAGATTCCAATCGGATTTGCATAAAAATCAGATTTGGACTGACAAGTCTGAACGAGGAATTTGGTTCTGGAAGCTGTTCTCCGCTCAGTGTAGAACACCAAGATAAACATTGGGGTTATAATGTTCAGGAACAGTGTTAAAAATGAATTTAAACCACTCTAAGTTCGTCAGTCTCAGGAAGGTCAAACAAATGAGTTTTGGAAAAGGAGTGGGTAAAAACAGGTCTCGTCCCCTGTTTTTGCATATTCCATGGGTGGGGATTATTTTAATATTACTTCATAAAGCCCGGAAAAAAACGCATTGTAGTCCAAACGAGTCGTTCATTGTAGTTCTTTGGAGTTGACTCTGAGCTTTGTAACCTTACAGATCTTTTATAATGCTCAAACAGCAACATTAACACTAAAGTTGAAGAAGTGAAAAGGCATAATAGGACCCCTTTAAATGACCTTAAATTTAAATGTCCTTTAAATGTCCTTAAATAACACCAGAATGAAGTAGCCTAATCTCCATAACAATCTGCTTTCAGAAAACAAGGAAATTATCTGATGGCTTTGTCGCACAAGGGCTTCAGTGTAGTTTATGCCCGCTATAGGCCTTGCAAATTTCTTTTGTGCCTTTGTGGACCATCTACTGTAGCAGACATTATCCCTCAGGCCATTTAAAAAACACAAGCACAATTTAGTCTGTGTTCTACTAATAAACTCTCTCAAGTCATTATGGAGCTACTCTCGCATAGGAAAGCAGAAACATTATACTGTCCTCAGTCTACACATGCCTTAAACAAGTTTACATTACAATGACTGAAGTTACAGAGTCAGTACACTCAATTAAAACATGCAGATTGACAGATTTAACAAACAATTGTTCCCACTTACTGATATCCAGTTAGCTCTGTGATGGTGAAGATGGTCCAGATAGTCCTTGCTGAATAGTCCTTTTATAATTTGTCCTGTTGTAACTGGAACAAAGCCTCATATTAGGCTCTGTAAAACTAGTAAACTACACACCAGACTCAACTTGTGCAATAAAACATATTTGTCATATTTAAGAACCTATGTCATACCAACCACCCAAAACACCCAAGCAAGCAACCATAACACTTAGAATGCCTAAGCAACCACATAGTATATATGCATTTGTATTTAAAGTAGTCAAGTCTTCACTTCAAGACTACACACTGTTTGGCACTAAATATAGAGAGGAGAGAGCAAAAAGAGCGAAATGGTTGTCACCCTGGTCAATCCTTTTTCATGCTTCTAAGCGTGTATGTAGACATATGGACATATACATATATAGTAGCATTGTGTATATAAAATGTATCACAAAATAACAAAGCCTGCTACTGATACAGCACTAGCCTCGAGTATCGTATTGCTTTTATAAAACGGTTACCACACAATACAATTATTAAAGCCAAAAAATATGTATCAATGCAACTTTGATGAAGTAAAATCACTAAAAGCATTCCTTCCGCTGGAAAAAAATAGCCTCTTCTTCTTTCTCCCCTACTGTCTCCCTTGCTGTCTTCTCCACCATCTCTGCCACCACCTCTTCCACTGTCTCCTCCTCTTTTTTAGGGGGCTGACCCTTTGGTGCCCAGAATATAATAATTCTCTCTTTTTTTCCTGACATCATTGAATGTAATGGATAAAGGGGGTATCACACATTTATAAAAGACAGATACGCTATACCGTTTTTTCACATCATATGCACTTGCACACCAATTGCCAACAAAACACAGGCATTTGATGCAGTTTCACTCACCGCCTGCGGTTTGAACTCATGACCGGGAACAAACAAACAGACTTGCAGAACTCCGTTTCTGCTCCGGAAAAACAAACTGCATCCACTGTTTAACGCTGGGTTATTTAGGAAGCTGAACAGGGTTTCTTTTCCTCACAAACATGAATACACTTCTTTAGTGACTGTTGATTTTGTGGTCTAAAAACAAAATGCCAGCGCTGCGGACGGTCCCGTAAACCTAAACAAAGGTTATTTCAAAGGTAAAAAAACTTATTCAAATCCAGAAGGAGTATATTTGGCACAGAAATACTTCAGTCATACGTCCAACTCATTTTTTTATTTGGCCAAGTTTAGCATGAGAATCCAACTCTTTATCAGTGTAAGTCAGAATACATGAAATAGCCTATAGTTATTGTCCATTAATTGTATATAAGCAGGACAAGTTATCTCTTCTCAGCATTAGAAAAACGAGGTCTGGTGTGTGAGCGTGTGAACTGGATGAAACTGTGTGTCTCACGGTGATTGCATAAGACTTGAGAACCCTGATCGCAACTATGACAGAAAACTAAGAAAAAACTGGTAGGCTATGTTAGAGCATTCTGTCCTTTTTTAGGGAAGACACCACATCCTGTTTTTGGTTCATTTAGATACAGTGCATCTGGAAAGTATTCACAGCGCTTCACTATTTCCTCATTTTGTTATGTTACAGCCTTATTCCAAATTTGATTAAATTAATAATTTTTTCCCTCAATTCTACAAACAATACCCCATGATGACAACGTGAAAGAAGTTTGTTTGAAATCTTTACAAATTTCTAAAAAAAAAAAAAAACGGGAAGAAAAAAAAATCATGTACATATAACCTTTGCTCAATATTTTGTTGAAGCACCTTTGGCACCAATTACACCCTCGAGTCTTTTTGAGTTCGGTCTGGCCACTCTACCATACAGGCCTTATTGTTGGAGTGCTGCAGAGATGGCTGTTCTTCTGGAAGGTTCTCCTCTCTTCACAGAGAAGCGCTGGAGCTCTGTCAGAGTGACCATCGGGTTCTTGGTCAACTCCCTGACTAAGGCCCTTCTCCCCCGATCGCTCAGTTTGGCCGGGCGGCCAGCTCTAGGAAGAGTCCTGGTTGTTCCAAACTTCTTCCATTTACGGATGATAGAGTCCACTGTGCTCACTGGGACCTTCAATGCTGCAGATATTTTTCAGTACCCTTCCCCAGATCTGTGCCTCGATTCAATCCTGTCTCGGAGGTCTACAGTAAATTCCTTGGACTTCATGGCTTGGTTTGTGCTCTGACATGCACTGTTAACTCTGGGACCTTATATAGACAGGTGTGTGCCTTTTAAACTCATGTCCAATCAACTGAATTTACCACAGGTGGACCACAATCAAGTTGTGGAAACATCTCAAGGATTATCATATGAAACAGGATGCACCTGAGCTCAATTTTGAGTGTCATGACAAAGGCTGTGAATACTTATGTATCCATGAGCCCAATATTTTATTTTGTTTTAAGAAAATTATTACTTAATGAATATTTTATTACAATAATAATTTAATACTTATTACATTACATGCAATTCTGACATTATGTGCAGTCATTACATTACAGGGTTTTCTGGATAAATTAGTTTGTCATAAGGTAAATATTTAATAAGGGTTGTTGTTGTCAAACCTTTTTTATTTACCTTTTTACATGACAGAAGAATCCTGCAGGGGTTTATTGAATTAGTAATGTTTTATTTATCCAACAGATAAATGTTCTCTCATGGTAGAAAGGACCAGAAATACATTTCTACAGATAATTAAAGCACTTGCACTAAGCAAAAACCAGACAGCAATACACTGGACTGACAAACCGATTGGTCTGGTTGTTAACTGAGATCAATGGAGCAGATGCTCGCGATTCACATACAGGCATTCAGCTCAAACATTATGTCTTCCACTGACTGACAGGTGCTTCTGTGTGCTTTCTCTTTTGGCCACTGTTTGCCTTCTGCCTACTTCATCTTTCCTTGTTTAAATCCATTATGTGCAGCTTCTGCCATTTGGCACGGTGAATTCTCCAGAGGAGTGTCCCAGGTCACAGAGGTCATTTAGAAACTACCCATTATAACCATTTGTCCTGATTGAGGAGGACTGCAAAGAAACTCTCTCTCTCTCTCTCTCTCTCTCTCTCTCTCTCTCTCTCTCTCTCTCTCTCTCTCTCTCTCTCTCTCTCTCTCTCTCTCTCTCTCTCTCTCTCTCTCTCTCTCTCTCTCTCTCTCTCTCTCTCTCTCTCTCTCTCTCTCTCTCTCTCTCTCTCTCTCTCTCTCTCAAATTCAAAATTGCTTTATTGCCATGAATGTAAATAATACAATATTGCCAAAGCTAGGAATATATGAACATAAATAATAAGGGTAATAATAAACATCAAAATAATAGAAAATATTACAACATAACTTAAACTTAAATAAACAGTGTAACTAATTAGAACATTTGAGACCACAGTGTTTTAACATTTACAGTCGTGGTCAAAATTGTTGGCACCCCTGATAAATATGATCAAATATGGCTGTAAGAAATAAATCTGCAATGTTTATCCTTTTGATCTTTTATTTTAAAAAATACAAAAATCTAACCTTTCATTGAAGTTAAAGATTTGAAAATGGGGGGGTAAATGACATTATGTAATAAATGCTTTTCTCCAAAACACTTTGGCCACAATTGTTGGCACCCCTTAAAAATGTTATGAGTAAAATATCTCTGAAGTATATTCCCATTAATATTTACATTTTTTAGCACATCAGGGTGACTATGAACATGAAATTGTCCAGCTATGACGTCTTGTTTCACAGAAGTATAAACATAAGGAAGCACAAAGGCCACATTCCCTTAATCATTCATAAGTAACAATGAGTAAAACCACAGAATATAGTTCTGATGTGCAGCAAAAGATTGTCGAGCTTCACAAAATAGAAAGTGGCTGTAGGAAAATAGCTGAAGCATTGAAAACCCCCATTTCCACCATCAGGGAAATAATTATGAACTTCTAATCAGCTAAAGATGATATGAATCTGACTGGAAGAGGACGTGTGTCTATATTGTCCTAATGCACGGTGAGGAGGAGAGTTTGAGTGGACAAAGACTCTCCAAGGATCACAGCTGGAGAATCACAGAGATTAGTTGAGTCTTGGGGTCAGAAAGCCTAAAAAAAAAAAATCAAACAAACCAAAGGTGTCCATGAGCAAGACACCTAACCCCAGCTGCTCCCGACGAGCTGGATGGCGCCTTGCATGGCTGACACCGCCGCCGGTGTATGAATGAGTGTATGAATGGGTGAATGTGAGGCAATATGTAAAGCGCTTTGGATGGCCATTGGTCTGTTAAAAGCGCTATATAAATGCAGTCCATTTACAGCCTGCTTAGCACCCTTTTTTTCCGCACACTTGTACGTCATTGGCTGGCTCGATACGCACAGCGGCATTCAATAGGGGTTCCGTATTCTAGGAGAAAGGGATTTTCCCCATAGCGAAGTCAATGACGCAAAGTCTCAGTCCCTCTTCTCAGGGAACTGGGGTAAGGTTGAGTAACTACAGACACTTTATATACGAAAAGAACATACTTTCTTTCTCCCGCTCTCTCTTGTTCCTTATTATATTACATTATTGTACAAAACATAATATAACAACATGATAGTAATGAATATAAAGAAAAGAATCCATGACACATACAAAAAATAAAAAGGATAAAAAGAGGGGGTCAACCATTATAGTAACATAGATTCAATAATGTGCATAGATAGAGTGATAATTTATATTATAATAAATTATATTATAACTATATTCACTCAATAAAATTATTCTAGCGGTTTGCTCAGTCTATTTAAATAAAATAATTAAACAACACAAATATTAGTTTTTTTTCTTAATTGTCATTTACACTCAGTTGTATTACGTTAAATAAAATTACATTTGTAACAATGTTAAATTAACATAAACCATTTGTGTTGGGACTACATGATCCATTTCTGTTGCACTGACTGAAACTGGGCAGTAGATTTCTAGTTCCCAGCATGCTTTGCATAGGGATGGATTGGGAGAGTAAATGTTGTGCTGTTTAATGTGTTTTTTATTAGAGGAGTTAACGTTTGATGTTCAGTTATATTTTACATTTAAAAGAGTTTATGTTATGTCAGTTTTTGAAGTTAATTATTGTGAAGTTGTGGTTAGGCTATGGGTGGCTACGTGACATAAGTCTATGTTCTCAATGAGCTGTAACTGTACTAACGCCAGTAAAGAGAATTTTTTTTACTTCATCATTACTCGCATGCTACAAATGTTACACTTGGCATGTGAACAAATGTTGTGTTGGCTATTAGTTTTTAAATAAAGAAATAAAGTGATTTAGTTTGAGTGTCAGCACAACATTTACACAGTCTACATAAGGTCATCAGTTCTACCCCTCACACCTGTGTACACGACAGCTACACAACCTAACCAAAAGCTCTTCACCACAATGGTACCCAAAAAATATATATATACAATAATTTTTATATTCTACAAACACTTTTAAATGTTCAAAATTAAACACTTAAACTCCAACAGGTCTTTCCATTTTCTTAAAAACACAGAAAACTGGCACAAGGGCACCAGTCTGAACAGCAACAGCACTGGTTGGCTCAACACGAGTGAATTGTGTTCAGGAAACATTCACCGAATACATCAAATGAAACTGGTGTGATCACATTCAATTAGAATAAATTTTACCCATCAGTGCAATTAACTCACTTTAATTTCAAATAAATCAGTTCAACTGTGTAGCAATAGGTGTCATAATTTTATTAAGTTAGACCAACAAGCTTCTTTTTTTTTTTTTTTTTGAATGTAGAAGTCAAGTACACCCAAAAACATTTGATACATGCTATGGCATTGGTGGAGCAGAGACAGTTTTTGTTACCTATCATTACTAAAAGCACACCATCCATATAATTTAGGTTAATAAGTATGATTTTAAAAGTTTAATGTCTTGCCAGACATTTTACACCATGATTCACATCATAATTAGTGGTATTTAGTTGTAATCAGTGGTGTTTATGAAGTCAAGCATCTCTTACTCATCTTGTCGCTAACCTTCTGTGCATGAACGATACTTCAAATTATGAATATGAATTCCTCCAAAACTTGTTGAGGAGAGTTATTCTAGCTAAATCAATCAGACTTATGATTTTCTCTTGACAATGGCAAATGATGAACTGGCAATGCTCTAAAATCACAAGAGCCACAAAAATGAAGATCTAGCGCCAGGAAGTTTCAATGTTATGTCACTCATTACATCCAGACCAAACCAATCATGTTCTAATTCTCACGCAAATACTAACCGTGGTGTGTTTTCTCCTTTATTACTAATCATTGATCCTGTTTTTGTTAGTCTCTATAAGCCTTTCATGAATTTATCTGTGGCCTAATGTGGTCTCTGTCCAGGTGGCCTATTGTAGCCTTCATCTCTATGTGGCCATTGTCCCCATGTGGCCTACCGGGGCTTCGTCTGCATGGTCTTTGTCTCTGTAAAAGAGAATATCTCTAAGCACATCCCTGCACCACTAATCTGCACCACTTTTTATACTCATCAATGTGTCTCCCACACCAAGAAGGTGGCTTAGAACTCACCTAACGATAGACCTTCAGAACTGCAGACCATATTATCAGTATACTGGACATTCATTCAGGGTTATGTGCTGCTACAACTGCAGCTGAACGCTGGGTTTTATGATGGTCAAGATGGTCTTCAGCATTCTAATCCTATAGAATGCTCAAACCTTCAGGTAATATTAAGATTACCAATGTGTCTTAACAAGCATCAGGTAAGTTACAGTTTATCATTTAACTCCTAATACTTAAATCTTATGTGGTAAGTGTACTATCTACACAAATGTCAGGTCATGGTGGCAGTTCCTATATCCACGCGTCTTCTCATCATGGCCTTCCCCGCACACTGGCTTATCATTCTCAGTCGATGCATTTTTTCGTACCCCAGCCTATCGATGCAGTATACATGGTCTAACACGACAGTCGATACAACCTACGCAGCTTTTTGTTCCCCGGCCTATCGAGGCAGTATACACGGCCTAACGTGGCAGTCCATATAGCCTACATGACTTTATGTACTCCAGCAAACCGAGGCAGTACACACGGCCTAACGTTGCAGTTCATACAGCCTACGCGGCATAACAATTCCTTTTGTGTATTGATTTAACACCTATGTCAATATCCATATATATTGTATGTTCAATGTCAATATTCGAAGTAATCCATATGCAAATACTGGTGGTGGTGTCACAACGTCACATCGACGTGATTACTCCTCCCGTTCGTCAGTCTCAATAGCTCTTATTCTTTGTCCCCAGGTGGGCTAACGTGGCCTTCGTTTCCAGGTGGGCTAATGTGGCCTTCGTCTCCAGGTGGGCTAACGTGGCCTTCGTTTCCAGGTGGGCTAATGTGGCCTTCGTCTCCAGGTGGGCTAATGTGGCCTTCGTCTCTAGGTGGGCGAACGTGGCCTAACGTGGCCTTCGTCTCCATGGGGTGGTCTAATGTGGCCTTTGTCTCTAGGTGGGCGACGTGGCCTAACGTGGCCTTCGTCTCCATGGGGTGGGCTAATGTGGCCTTCGTCTCTAGGTGGGCGACGTGGCCTAACGTGGCCTTCGTCTCCATGGGGTGGTCTAATGTGGCCTTCGTCTCTAGGTGGGCGACGTGGCCTAACGTGGCCTTCGTCTCCATGGGGTGGTCTAATGTGGCCTTCGTCTCTAGGTGGGCGACGTGGCCTAACGTGGCCTTCGTCTCCATGGGGTGGTCTAATGTGGCCTTCGTCTCTAGGTGGGACGTGGCCTAACGTGGCCTTCGTCTCCATGGGGTGGTCTAATGTGGCCTTCGTCTCTGGGTGGGCGACGTGGCCTAACGTGGCCTTCGTCTCCATGGGGTGGTCTAATGTGGCCTTCGTCTCTAGGTGGGCGACGTGGCCTAACGTGGCCTTCGTCTCCATGGGGTGGTCTAATGTGGCCTTCGTCTCCAGGTGGGCGACGTGGCCTTCATCTACAGGTGGCCTAACGTGGCCTTCGTCTCCAGGTGGGCGAACGTGGCCTTCATATACAGGTGGCCTAACGTGGCCTTCGTCTCCAGGTAGGCTAACGTGGCCTTTTCCTCCAGTTGGCCTAACGTGGCCTTCATCTCCATGGGGTGGCCTAACGTGGCCTTCGTCTCCAGGTGGGCTAACGTGGCCTTCGTCTCCAGGTGGCCTAACGTGACCTTTGTCTCCAGGTGGGCTAACGTGGCCTTCTCCTCCAGGTGGCTTAACGTGGCCTTCATCTCCAGGTGGGCTAATGTGGCCTTCATGGCCTAACATGGTCTTCATCTCCATGGGGTGGCCTAACGTGGCCTTCGTCTCCAGGTGGCCTAACGTGGCCTTCGTCTCCAGGTGGGCTAACGTGGCCTTCGTCTCCAGGTGGGCTAACGTGGCCTTCATCTCCAGGTGGGCTAATGTGGCCTTCATGGCCTAACATGGTCTTCATCTCCATGGGGTGGCCTAATGTGGCCTTCATCTCCAGGTGGCCTAACGTGGCCTTTGTCTTCATGGGCTGGGCTAATGTGGCCTTCGTCTCCAGGTGGCCTAATGTGGCCTTCGTCTACAGGTGGCCTAACGTGACCTTCTTCTCCAGGTGGGCTAATGTGGCCTTCATGGCCTAACATGGTCTTCATCTCCATGGGGTGGCCTAATGTGGCCTTCATCTCCAGGTGGCCTAACGTGGCCTTCGTCTCCATGGGCTGGGCTAATGTGGCCTTCGTCTCCAGGTGGGCTAACGTGGCCTTCTCCTCCAGGTGGCCTAACGTGGCCTTCGTCTCCAGGTGGGCTAACGTGGCCTTCATCTACAGGTGGCCTAACGTGGCCTTCGTCTCCAGGTGGGCTAACGTGGCCTTCTCCTCCAGGTGGCCTAACGTGGCCTTCGTCTCCATGGGGTGGGCTAACGTGGCCTTCGTCTCCAGGTGGGCTAACGTGGCCTTCGTCTCCAGGTGGCCTAACGTGACCTTCGTCTCCAGGTGGGCTAACATGGCCTTCTCCTCCAGGTGGCTTAACGTGGCCTTCATCTCCAGGTGGGCTAATGTGGCCTTCATGGCCTAACATGGTCTTCATCTCCATGGGGTGGCCTAACGTGGCCTTCGTCTCCAGGTGGCCTAACGTGGCCTTCGTCTCCAGGTGGGCTAACGTGGCCTTCGTCTCCAGGTGGGCTAACGTGGCCTTCATCTCCAGGTGGGCTAATGTGGCCTTCATGGCCTAACATGGTCTTTATCTCCATGGGGTGGCCTAATGTGGCCTTCATCTCCAGGTGGCCTAACGTGGCCTTTGTCTTCATGGGCTGGGCTAATGTGGCCTTCGTCTCCAGGTGGCCTAATGTGGCCTTCGTCTACAGGTGGCCTAACGTGACCTTCTTCTCCAGGTGGGCTAATGTGGCCTTCATGGCCTAACATGGTCTTCATCTCCATGGGGTGGCCTAATGTGGCCTTCATCTCCAGGTGGCCTAACGTGGCCTTCGTCTCCATGGGCTGGGCTAATGTGGCCTTCGTCTCCAGGTGGCCTAATGTGGCCTTCGTCTACAGGTGGCCTAACGTGGCCTTCGTCTCCAGGTGGCCTAATGTGGCCTTCGTCTACAGGTGGCCTAACGTGGCCTTCGTCTCCATGGGCTGGGCTAATGTGGCCTTCATGGCCTAACATGGTCTTCATCTCCATGGGGTGGCCTAATGTGGCCTTCATCTCCAGGTGGCCTAACGTGGCCTTCGTCTCCATGGGCTGGGCTAATGTGGCCTTCGTCTCCAGGTGGCCTAATGTGGCCTTCGTCTCCAGGTGGCCTAACGTGGCCTTCGTCTACAGGTGGCCTAACGTGGCCTTCGTCTCCATGGGCTGGGCTAATGTGGCCTTCATCTACAGGTGGCCTAACTTGGCCTTCGTCTACAGGTGGCCTAACGTGGCCTTCGTCTCCAGGTGGCCTAACGTGGCCTTCGTCTACAGGTGGCCTAACGTGGCCTTCGTCTCCAGGTGGCCTAACGTGGCCTTCGTCTCCAGGTGGCCTAACGTGGCCTTCGTCTCCAGGTGGCCTAACGTGGCCTTCGTCTCCAAGTGTCACCTGTTAAATCACATAATAAAATAACATCTTTCTTTTCAATGTTTCAGGAATCGCAGTATTACGACGGGCGAGTATACAATTATTTTACAATTTTTGGGGGTGAGTAGGCCCGTCCGGAGGAACTTCTTTAATTCTTGGGGGTCGGCTGCGCCAAAGAACCTCTAATTATAATACTTGCTGGTCTGTTAATAAACTTGCTATTTTATCGTATATCATCTGGCCTCCCGAGTCTTTCTAGTAGAACCATTTTGGCAGCAAACACCATGCAATATTATATTAAAATAAGCTTATAGAAAAACCAGACAATCCACAACCTTATTTGATTACAAACAAATAAAATTAAATACTTTTAATAAACCTGATTTGTAATAATTAAATGTTTGTGTTCTGAACAAAAGTAAAATTCTCAAAACATTATTTTCAGTTTGATAAATTCCTGTTAAATTAAGACACTGGCAATACAATATATAAATGATTGAAACAATGCTTCAATTATCACAAAGAATAATATTATAAAATTGGTTTGTGTGCCTCCTCAGTCAGTTTAATGGTAAACAGATACAGTCAGTACCTCATTGTCTCTTTTATTGATTTCACCTTTCTCTCTCTGTCACCAAGCTCCACTGTCATCTTATAAGCCCCGAACATGTTAATTTTCTTTCTCTCAGTCGCTCACTCACTCTCTCTTTTCTGGCTCTCCATGCCTTTGGCAGGTAACTAATCACACTCCCTGCCCAACAAGCTCTTAGCCAATGAATGTTGAGCACTGAGCAGTGGTGGACCCCGGCCAATAGCTGCCAACAGAATGGCTTTGTACTGGTGAGGGAACAGCGAGCATAAGTGGATAGAGTCTGACCTTCCAAGGCCAGCACGACAAGAATCAATCCACTTAAAAGCATCAGCATATGCTGCAGGGAGAAGTAAATCAACAGATTCAATATGTGCCCCCTCTACAGAATCAATGCTTGACACTGAGAGAGAGAGAGAGAGAGAGAGAGAGAGAGAGAGAGAGAGAGAGAGAGAGAGAGAGAGAGAGAGAGAGAGAGAGAGAGAGAGAGAGAGACCCCTGTCTGAAGGTACTCTGGCTCACTAAGCCTTACACTGTTGTTTAAAAGAATCTCATGACTGAACTGAGAAAGACATGCAGTGCTGTTTTAGTACTATTTTTCATCATTGGTATATGCTTTTGTTATTTGTCTTTTTTTATTAGTTATTTTTTTTAAATATACAGTTAAAAGTTTTTGCTCTATAAGATTTTTAATGTTTTTAGAAGTCTCTTATGCTTACCAAGGCTTCATTTTTTTATTGTGAAATATTATTAAAATGTAATATATATATATATTTGAATTTATTATAAAATGTAGTTTATGTCTGTGTTAGCAAAGCAGAATTTTCAGCATCATTACTGCTTCAGAAATCATTGTATTATGATTTGCTGCTCAAGAAATGTTGAAAGCAGTTGTGTAAAAGAAGGATTCTTTGATGAATAGAAAGTTCAAAAGAACAGCATTTATTTTAAATAGAATATTTTGTAGCATATATTACTTTACTGTCTCTGTTGATCAGTTTAACTCTTTCCCCATCATTTTTTTTTACCATTTTCACCAAAAATCTTATGCATTCCTTTTTTATCAACACTTGAATACGGGTAAGTGTCATAAAAAAAGCAACATTTTGAACAAAAAGCTGAGAAAATCACGTTTGTCAAAAACGATCAGATTCAGAGCGCTGATCAAACACAGATGGAGGAGATCGAGTCCATCAACACCCCTAATACTTGCACAGTCCTGTAGCTCGTCCTGGGTCCACATTTCATTCAGTAACATTAGATCGTTTTCATTCATATGATGTTTAATGTTGATGATCACGTTATTTTACATATGCATCTGCTTACATACGATCGCTTGTTCTACTGCGTCTTCCTCACGTGTGTTTTGATCAGGAGATTCAGTACTCGTTCAGAAGATTCGTAATAGCGCCCCCTAGCGTCTAACAGTGGCCGGGAAGCGTTTTCTCACAAATAACGGGAAATGATGTGTTGTGTTTGGTGGGGAAAGAGTTAATGCATCCTTGCTAAATGTATTCATTTATTTCCCCAAAAAATAAATACATTCTTTTTGAACGGCAGTACAATGTTGCAAAAGCTTTTTTTTATACTTTCTATTTGTCAAAGAATCCTGAAAAAAAACTTCTTTCAACATTGATAATAATAAAAAATGCTTCTTGAGCAGCAAATCAGCATATAATAATGATTTCTGAAGGATCATGTGACATTGAAGACTGGAGTAATGCTGAAAATTCAGCTTTGCATCACAGAAATAAATGACATTTTAAAATATATTCAAATAGAAAATAGTTATTTTACATTTTAATAATATTTCACAATTTTACTGGGTTTTTTGTTGCATTTTTAATTAAATAAATGCAGACTTGGTGAGCAGAAGAGACTTCTACTCTTACTGATCATAAACTTTTGAACAGCAGTGTATTTTGATTTCTTTCTCTTTTTTTCTCTCCGTTGTCTTTTAAAAAAATAGAAAAATCATGGTCAATATCATTACATCATGACAATAGCTATTTTACATTTTGACAAATCGGTGGCAAATTTGTATCAATCTTTTTTTCTTAATTTTGTGTACAACCATGCTTAGTTTTTTTTTTCTCCATTCTTCTTGTTCTTCTTCAGTTGTTTACTAATCAAATCAAACGAATTACCAATTCGGCCAAACATAGTTATTGTCTTCTCCAACCAAGCAATCATTTTGTCAAACAATAAAGAGTGTTAAAATGTTGTGTAGTTGTGTGAATATGATAAACAAAATGTTAGCTATAGAATTAGCTTTAGCAAGACAAAGGAGTCTCAAAATTTCAAAAAATGTTAAAAAATGTCCATCACAAAATGCTATTAAACACAATATATGATTTGAAATGTGGAATTTTCATTCCGTTCAGACTAAACATGACAGGAATTCTCCTTTGCTGCATGTATGTCCACTGCTGAAAATTGTTAGACGCAGGAGAGTGTGAAAAGTGTTACGTTCATTTTCTAAAAAGTCCACAGGGCCAAAAGTGCTTCTAGCTGATTAAAGACCCAGTTGGTGACATTCAGTGTGTTTGTGTTTGGAAGATCAAGGGATCACACACTGTTTAGTCCCGTCTGTGTGCTCAGAGATGGAAAAACCGTGAGAGAGAGTGAGATTCGCAGGGGTATGAGAGAGTGAGGCAGGTTGGCTTTGGAATATTTATAGACCTCATTAGGAATATCCGGTAAGACTCTCGCTGACATATTCACCCAGCAAGATTCCCAACAACACTGGAATACATTTATGCACCATCACGGCCCCTCGCAGACAAACAGCAGGCATAATTGCGAATATTTGTGCCGCAGCATGCATAAACACCCTCCCTCCTCGAACACACACACACTTTCCGACGTATTCAGTCGCTCTTTGCCTATCTGTGTTTTATTTCTTTATTCACATTGCAGAGGTGGTAGTTGGGTGTTTTAGTACACTGTGCTGTGCCAGAAAGAAACGGACAGATTTAGGCACCCTGCCATCAGTAATACAAAACAGCTGACAGTGTGTAATACTATATAGAAGAGTTGGAAGCAACCCATGCCCTCTATAAAATTACAGCTACTGATTTTTTTAAAGATGTTTGTGGGTTTTATTGTGCGGGCTGTCGCCTTAGGGGAGGGGCCCAGAGCAACAGCATGCACCAGGCCCCGGGCATCCCAGCTACGGCCCCATTTCATATGATCCTTTTCGATTTCCCCTTAAAATAGTGCGTTATGGAGTTTTGGGGAAATCCCAAGGAATAGTTTGTCAAGTATTTTAAGTGATGTGGATAGTCTTGAAAAGACTCATTTGAAGGGCTTGAAATCCCCTCTAAGAACGGCTGATATCAGTGTAGATGGCAATAAACAATTTTTGAGTAGAGTAATATTAATTTTACAGCTTTTTTAAATGGTTTGACTATCAATTATGGAAACCCACCATATTTTAGAACATCAAAAAACACATTTTTCCTTTATTTTATTTATGTTATTTTATAGTTATTGTGAATAATTAAATTATTAATCAATTAAATTACAAAAGTATTATATTATTATATATTATAGTCTCTTATGCTCACCAAGGCTGCATTTATTTGATGAAATACTGTATGCATTAAAAGCAGTAATATTGTAAAATATGATTTAATTTAAAATAACTGTTTACTATTTTGTCAATCAATGCTTCCTGCTAGAGACATCCCCCCACCTCCACATCTCCACCTCCACTTCTTTAGGAAATCCGGCCATATAGCTATTTTCATCTATTTAGTAGTCCCATGGGAAGGGGGTTGGTTATATCCTGGAGCCAAATACATTTATGCCTTTACCACTTAAAGATTATATAGGCACTGAACTCTTAAAGGCAGATTACATTATCCATTCTATGAATTATTTCTCTGATTTATGTCATTCATTAGTCTCAAAACTCAATATTATTTACTTTGAACGAATGCACTACAGAAAGGAATTGTTGGGGAAAATAAAGGAAAATCACGGCATAATGCAGTACGAATTTTTTGTCTCATTTTTAGGGTGGTTGTCTTATTAATTGTGAATATGTTCTGTGACTGAATTTATTATTAAAAATAATAATAAATTCATAGTCACAGAACATATTCACAATTCACTGGTCTTTTTTTTGCACAATAAACTATTACAAAAACAGTCAGTATGACTTGTGTTTTGAAGTCATAGGATAACTTTGTATGAGGAACAGATTTAAGTCTGAAATGTACCCGACTGTTCAAAGGTTTTGGGTTGGTAAACCTTTTTATGAAGTCTCTACTGCTCACTAAGGTTGCATTTATTTGATAAAAATACAGTAATATTGTGAAATTTAAAATAAATTATATAAACAAAATATAAAATAAACACTTTACAATAAGTTAATACATTAACTAATATGTATTTAACTTATTAACTTACTATTCATTGTTATTTAAAGGAACACTCCACCGTTTTTAGAAATAGGGCTTATTCAACATCTTTCCTACATTTAGATATGTGGGCAAATGCATTTTTGTGCATGCATTGTTTTAGTTTGGCAGGGTCGCCGCTAGCATTGCTTAGCATAATGAATGGAATCCTATGTTGCCAGCTAGCATGTCCCGAGTAAAAGTGATCAAAACCCCACCTAATTACTTCTTGTATACTTCTAGATTTTGAGCACACAGATTTTCTATGGACACTGTAACAGTTGTGATATGATGTCACACTCTGCAACGTCTTTTTTATAAACATGAATTCAACATATATCAAATAGTACATTCAAAATGTAAAAATATACAATCTACTAAAATATGCATTCTTTTAATTGAGCCAAGAGGTCACAATGTAATGTATCACTCTTCTACTGAAAAGTCTTCACATGAGGCGAATTCGCAGGTCAGAGTTTACCTGAACTTTGGAACGCGCCCTCCCCTCAACTCTCTAAACTTTGGCAGACTTGCCAAAAATCTCAGAGGGCAAGATTGTATCATCAAGGAGAGAGTTTCTCTCCTTCTGCTTGATTTCTGCCAAGTTCAACAACCGATGCCTCTCTGTGTCCACCATCGGCGCCGTTGAATGACCAATGGCAGCGGCTGTTTGTTTGTTGGCCTGGAGGGCTAGATCTGTGTTGCGACCGTTTCAGGAGACAATCCCTGCCCCTGATTAAAGCACCAAATCTGGTATGTCTGCAGCATGGCCATCATGTGCAAGGCACCACCGGCCTGACCTGCTGCCGCATACGCATCCGTAACAGCTAAGGCCCTGTTTACACCTGGTACGTATTAAGATGCGTTTTGGTCGAGCAGATCACAAGTGGCCGACACTAAATACAGGTGTAAACGGGATCTAAAACATTTTGAGCTTGTTCACTTTCGACCACTTCAGAGGTTGTCGAAAGTGCATTTCGGATTGCTTTTGTAGTGTAAACACTCAAGTGGTCGAACGAGTTCGAACAGTCACAAAAGACCACCTAATCAATGTCTTCTGAAATGATGCGTAAACATTATGGGAAACATGCTAGCAAGACAGGATATAAACTTTGTTGACTTTGGTTTGGTTTGAAGAGGAAAAACGTACCAAGCACAATGTTCTCTAAGCATTCCTGATTTCTAACACACACTCACAGCGTTCAGCATGGACTTGTACCTATCAGAGCAGAAACGAAATCTTTCCATATGTTTTTCCATTGTCTGCAGACGCGTTCATATTTAAATTGTGCTAACTTGTTTTGTGCATTAAGGCCCGTTCTCGACAAGAACGCAAACTATAAAGATGACTACGATAACTATATTTGCATCCACGCCAATGAACAATATCGTGCGCTGCTGTTTCAAAGTGTGTACAACATATCATTGAATATGTTTTTGCTGTTGTTGTTACATTTACACAGCTTTAACCAGCAGTAATTAATCAGCATGCTGTGTTTCGAGTGAATCTAGCTAGTGTAATCGATCTAATCTAACAGTGAATTTAGCTGCAACTTTTCACTGCAACTTCAAAGGAAGATGTTGCAGAAACTAGTGGATACCTGAGGTCCTTTTGTTACTGTTTGCTAACTGGTATAATGATCTCATCTCTGTTAAAACTTCTCACCGTTTATTCTAAGGGTATGACAGATTGTTTTCCATATCTCCATTTTATTTAAAGTATCCTTAAAAAGGGGATTTGACTTGTCAAACAGTGGTGGATTTTTCTTGACCTTGCCGATTATCTTCTCTGCAATATCGTCTGACGTTTTAAATGCGCAAGCCCTTAAATTCGAATGTATTCTGATTAGCTGATGGTTTTATCGTTCAACAGCTGGAGAAAAAAAATTCTGAAAGTGATCCCATCGTTATAGTTGTGGTGTGGAATCTGCTGTTCTTTTAAATTTAGAACTTTATCGCTATCTTTAGAATTATCGTTCTTGGTGTGAACGGGTCTTTAGATTGAAAGATCTGAAGATGAAAAAAACCCTCCCATAGACCCTCCCCTTGAAGAAATGAGGACAGAAGTGGTTGAAAGTGGAAAAAAGAGATGGATTAAAATATAGAGAGTAAACAGAAATGTGTCTCCATCGTCTACTTGTGATCTGATTGACCAAAACGCATCTTAAAGGATTAGTTCACTTTAAAATGAAAAATTCTTGATAATTCTTTATCCCATGTCCTCCAAGATGTCCATGTCTTTCTTTCTTCATTCGAAAAGAAAACAAGTTTGAGGAAACCATTCTAGGATTTTTCTCCCTACAATGGTCTTCAATGGCAACCAACGGTTGAAGGTCCAAATCAATGCAGTTTTAAATGCCTTTGAAGGGCTTCAGAGGCTCTGCACGATCCCAGCTGAGGAATAGGGTCTTATCTAGCTAAACCATTGGTCATTTTCAAGAATAAAATAACAATTGATATACTTTTTAACCATGAATGTTTGACTTTGGTGTTGTGATTCTTCACGGCGTGACGTCATCACGTTGGAAAGGTCGCCGGCGTGACCTTTAATCAAAAAGACGCGACACGACAAATCCCTGACAGTAAAGTTATACCTTGTTCTATTTATGACGTACTGACATCAAGGACAAATGCTCTGCAACAGTTGTTTTGTCGCGTGTAGACAGATTCTAGCAACGGTCGCAAGTATCTCTTCAAAAGGAGGCATCCTCAGAGTCACTGAACTCAAAAACAGAATCAATACGATTTCTGAATAAATCATTTAGACTGTTTAATCAAAAATATATGATTTTAAACAAGCGATTCATTATAAATTGGATGCGTTTTATGCGACTCAAAAAGCCATGCTGGATCAAATGTGAAAGCTTTTGTTAATGTGTGAGCATTGCACTTTGAACACAGCTGTGTGACTGGTGTTTTGCAAAACCACTTCCTGTTGGTGTCATGGTTCAGTATGCTTCAGTGAAATTAAACATTATTCCACATCAAAACATAATCAAGATGAAAACAAATCCAATTTTTTTTTAAAGGAAAATCAAGTCAAAGATACTAAAGAATATACTGAAGAAAATGATTATTTGCATTGTCTGTATCACACTGCAATCACAAGAACTTCAGAAGAGAGATTTCAGAATATTTAATGTGCAAATTCAAGTCAAGGCTTTGTAAATCATTGCTTGTACAACATCCAGACTTTCACTCGTTATCATTCTAACGGCATGATCAAACTAGGGTGACCAGATTTCGCATGGTGGAATACGGGATGGGATGGGCAGAGAAAATGTCTCGTACCACGACACTTTTCATGAAAAATAAAAAACAGTCATGATAAAAAATATACTGTATATCATATTATAGATGCTTGTTTCTCCCACAGAATAAAAAAATAAAAAAGGTAATAGCAACTTTTTATCTCACAGTTCTAACTTTTCAGTCAGAATTGCGAGTTATAATATTAATTCGAAGATGAAACTGACAATTGTGAGACAAAAAGTTTCTTTAAAAACGTTTTCTTTTATCAATTATCTTTTCAAATGTTTTATTCTGTGGTGGAAAGAACCTTCCATATCATATAGTTATTTTATTTTTGATATATAGAAAAGAACCAAAAGAAGCAAAGCAAATTACAAACAATAGGACAAATAGAGTTACAAATTATATAAACTAAGTTTTTCAGGTACAGTAGGATTATTTCACATGTATACATTTATTTAACATCTTTTGTTGTTTGATTAACATTAATGACACATGCTAGGATCTAATGCCGCGTTCCAGGCAACACGTAACCCGTGTTTTTCCAACCTTCTACCCATGAACTAGCACTGGAACGGCAGTCAAACCCGTGACTTCCCACCCGTGAACTCGTACTAGATCGATGTACTCCCAGTCACATAGCCCGCGAAAGAAACAATGGCAGCCCCTACGGATACTGCACCAAATACATTTCCAAATATACAAATCATGTGAATTAAAGGTATAAAAGCTTCTCTTGCCTTATGCACTGTTTTTTCTCCTCCATTCCCCTCAAATAAGCTAGAGTAAGCACCTTTGGCGATAGAAATGATTGTAAATGAGCATATATAAGCCCTGTACTGTCCGCCATGCTTTTTTTACATATAGCTACCACAATTCCTTGCGCTCAGGCAGTTTGGCGTGACTACAAAGTTGTGAGTCGTGTAAGTTGTAACTTACGGGCTCAACCTGCCTGGAACGCAGCATAGTATACTGACACATATCCGAGCTGTTTACGTTAACTTAATCGACTTTACGTGAGATACTCCACACAATGGGAATTTTGACAACTGTGTCTGTATTTGACCATTCAGGCACAATGAGAACTGAATTCGGGAACGCGCACTGTCTGAGAGAGCTTCTGGTGCGTTCCATTCAGCGCGATACCACAAGTACTTTTTCACAACTCACTGCGTATAAACTCTTTTTGAAGATCCTTGTACACACGCTTCTTTGACATCTTCATGTCTGACTTGATCTACAATATCCTGCCTTCGCTAACTGCAAGTTAATCGATAACGAATTGTAATTGGATGGTCATTTTGTTCTCCAAAATATATGACGAGATTGGCTGCTACTCAAAAGACTGAAGCCGCAAAGACAATTTAAGAAAGAGGAAATATGGGACAAAACATGATTTGTTCATTAGAAGTCAGCACACTAAAAATAGTGATGAAATAGTGACTGTCCCCGGGAAAAACGGGACGTCTGCTCACCCTAGATCTAATGCATCTCTGCTTGACTGTGAGAGTACTGTATTTTTTGCGTATACATGTACTGCTTACTAATAAGTATCAAACACAATTTCAGACATACTAGGGAAAGCTTAAAAACATAAAGCATGTTGCCCCTGTGGAAAATGTGTTCATGACTCCATAAAAAAGAAACTCTCGATCAGCAGATCTTGCGTTTGCTAAAGGTCCCTGCATGAATCCAAAGAATTCTGAGATAGAGAACAATCTAAAAAAAAATTTTAAACGGTCAAAACTGGACTTTTTGCAGGGTGAAAATATTCCTATTTTATGTACAGAACTGTTCAAAAGTTATGGGTCTGTAGGATTTAATTAGTGTCTTATGCTCATTGTTAAACAACAAAGGGAGACATGTGATAAATGATAACAAACAGAATGTCCAAGAAGACTAGACTAAACAGAACGTGGTTGTGACAAATATAATCAGTGCTGCCGCTTTTCTTGTCGTCTTTTCTAGTGCTTTCAGACAGAGCAGTCTGAAACTAACACACTAACACACTGGGCATATATTTAATAAAAATCGCAGGCTTTACGCTTTCATAATCGCACATAAGCCAAATCGCGACTGCAGTTTGATTTCGATTAATCGTGCAGCACAATAGCGTGTGCGTTGCTTACCTGGAGAACACATGGCACCAGGATGCACAATGAGAAGAAGGCAAGCCGGTGGAGGAAGTGTGATGCTTTGGGCAATGCTCTGCTGGGAAACCTTGGGTCCTGCCATCCATGTGGATGTTATTTTGACACGTACCACCTACCTAGTTTTCATTGCTGCAGACCATGCACACCCTTTCATGGAAACAGTATTCCCTGGTGGCTGTGTCCTCTTTCAGCAGGATAATGTGCCCTGCCACAAAGCAAAAATGGTTCAGAAGGTTTGAGGAGCACAACGAGTTTGAGGTGTTGACTTGGCCTCCAAATTCCCCAGATCTCAATCAAATCGAGCATCGGTGGGATGTGCTGAACAAACAAGTCCAATCCATGGAGGCCCCACCTCTCAACTTACAGGTGATCAACACAATATTGTGGCAGGGCCTGAAAAGACAATTTCGTATTTTATGATCTACTCTCTGAATGAGGCTCACTTTAAATTATAGATGTACAGTTGCTGTTATTGCTGCTAAGTGTTATGCAATCAGATATTAAGAGATTTATTTTTCACAGCAGTGATATAACTAAATAAACATTAAAATATTATATTGTGTCTGTACTCATGTTCAGTAAAGCATTTGGTTTGTTTAAACGTGACCATTTAGTTTTCTAAATAGCCAATAATTGGGAATATCATGAAGGGGGCAAAAACCTTTTCAAGCCTCTAGATCTGAAATTAGATATCTTAAGTGAAATTAAGTCTTGTCTTAGCAGGTCCTCACCATTACCATTTCATCCTACACCGTTCCATACACTGAAAAGTACTTAAACATTGATTTGAGACCTAAAGTGATAGGAATGTATTATTACCGTAACTAGCTCAATATTGCTTTTAATTCACTTACATAAGGAGGTCAAGGCTTTTATAAAATGACAGCCTGCCCAGAAGATAGTAAAGAAAATGATGTTCTAAACTGGTTTTGCTTCAGGGCTCAGATTTTACATGACATTCTACTTCTGAGATTAGATTTCCTACGTTATACACAAAATGACCTCAAAGCCAAAACACATGAAAACTAAGTGCAAAACATACTGTGCTGTGTTCCAGTTGTTCCTGTCAGTAGGCTACATGCCCTCCTCCTTTCAAACTATCTTCCAATAAAAAATGTGAGAGAAAAGCAAAATGTTTTGAAATTTACATGTCCTTCCGTCATTTGAATACAGAGTTTCGGTGCTGCATGTTAGTTTACTGTAACTACTGCTGTCATCTAGTGGTCAGTTGAAGAAGTACATGGACGGTTTTGCGGTTAAGAGTCGTATTAATTATTATTCATTATTAGTGTAGTTTTGATTTTGAAATTGGTGATGACATCCACAGAATCTGAGGATTCAGGAAATGCCTAGGATAATGTAGGCTATTAAGGTTTTTAGTCTATACTGATCTTAACAATGTGTTAATTAATTAATTAATTCTGTATGTACCTAATGACGAGGCAGTTTAACAGACACTTTACTCCTTTCATAGTGCAACGCGATAGTCGATCTCAATGTGTCTACTGTCTTGTTCCTTGCTATTTTAACGAGCCAAACACATGTCTACGTCTGTCATTAACAGAAATGAACTGTCTGGTGGCACGTTTGTTTCACGTCAGTATTGTCTAGGCTGACTTTTCCATTTGTTGACATGACAGTCAAGGTTAGATTCAGATTGTAAGTATCATAGGCCTATATTAAGTTGGGTGTCCACCTCAGAGATGATCTCCATATTTATAATGAAACCATCAGATTTAAAAATGTGATTGATAGCCTATTAATCATATCATATAATAATATATTGTTACTGCTGTTAATTCAATTATTAATTCAATTATTAAGGGATCGTCTTCAATGCTATCAGAATATTTACTTTTTTAAATGATTTTGTTTCTATTGTAGTGGCGTTTGTCAAACAAAAAGACATGAAACTCAAATCAAACTTTCAAACGACAACTTCTAGCATCATGGGCAGGTAATGTACGCAGGCAAGCAATGAATCTACTTCCAAACTGGATTCAGGATTTGTGGCTGGTTTATTTGTTCCAACTGAGCAAACAATACAGCATTTCTCACGCTGGTAAAAAACCATATGCCCATCACCCAGATGCCTACAGGTAACTTCCTACTTCCTGCCTATATTCACCTTTACCTGTGCCCCACTACTGCCCCCAGGTGTCTAAATCAAACATTATAATGTTTAAACTAACCAAAAATAAAGACTAAACAAACAACAAAATAATATTATCAAAAATATATATATATTACTAATGTGAGCAAAAATCATAATAGTAAACAAATTAATTAACAAATTACCACTACTGAAAACAACTAATGTAGCTCCAACACTCCGGCCCCTAATTGTGCATTATCACAATTACTGAACTCTCATAACGGAGCTACACACTCTGTATTCTAACTATAACAGGCACAGATGTCTTGCTACACCTGCAAAAAAAAAAAAAAAGAGAAAGAAAATGATAGAGGCAGACGAAGAGAAAGAGAGAATAAGTTCATGTGATCACACTGCCGCCTCCAGCAGCAGGCACAGCTTCGTCACAGGCCTCTCTAAGATGCTGGTCTTCGTTTGGAGGCGGACAGAGCGCACAACGCCATTCACATCTGATCTGGCATCCAAAACTTTCCCCATCATCCAAGATCCTCTTGAAGCTGTAGCGTCTGCCACAAGAACAACATCTCCAGGTGCAAGGTTTCTTCTTAGTGCTGTCCATTTTTGTCTCTGTTGCATCAATGGCAGATACTCAGAAATCCATCTCTTCCAGAAGAGTTCCGCCATGTACTGTATCTGCTTCCATCTTCTTCTGACATACAAATCATTTCTTTCAAACAATCCTGGTGGCATAATTGGTTTACCTTTCAACAACAGAACATGATTCGGCGTCAAAGCTTCCAGGTCATTTGAATCATCTGAGGCCCTCGTAATAGGCCTATCATTCAATATTGCTTCAACTTCGCAAAATAATGTTTGGAGTGCTTCATCGTCCAAGGTCTGCTGTTTAAGGACTGAGGTAAGAACACTCTTCACTGAGCGAATCAGGCGCTCCCAAACGCCACCTTGATGGGAAGCTGATGGGGTGTTAAATCTCCATTCTATGCCTTCCTGAAGAAAGGCTCTTTGAATTTTACCATGATTCAGAGCGGTCAGACTCTCCTTGAGCTCACGACTGGCTCCAACAAAGTTAGTTCCATTGTCAGACCGGAGAGTTGAAACTGGGCCTCGTCTGCAGATGAACCTTCTCACTGAATTTATACAGGAATCTGTATCCAATGTGTATGCTACTTCCAAGTGTACACACGACTGGTCATACAAGTGAAGAGCACTCCGTATCTTTTGAGAAGACTTCTGCTTCTCTTAACTTCAATGGGCCCAAAATAATCAATGCCAACATGAGTGAAAGGGGCTTCATCAGGCAACACTCTTTCAGCAGGTAAGTCCGCCATTTTTTGTTCAAGTAGTCTTCCTCTGTTGCGTCTGCAAACAACACAATCTGATATGACCTTTCTGGCAGCAGAGTTTGCATTTATAATCCAATACTTCCGCATTAAACTGGACAACATATGATTTCTTCCAGCATGACCTATCTGCTGATGAATGTGGCGCAGAATTAGTGTGGATACATGCAGGTCTTTTGACAGTATAGCAGGACGCTTGGATTCCACTGGCAGTGAGGCTTTGCTTAACCGACCACCCACTCTGAGAATCTCACCCTCCATCACTGGATCCAATCTGTACAGTGAACTGTCCTTGGATATGGATTTCACACCACTCTGCAGCGAGGTAATTTCATCCTTGAACCGTTGGTGTTGTACATACTGGATGATTGACAGCTCTGCCCTGATCACATCTTGAGGTGTCAGACTCTGTCCTTTGAGCGTAGCCTTAAAGCTCTGCATTTGGCTTTCCACCTGTTGATGACAGTCTATAGTGTCCATACTAAGATCAGCAGAGGCATAAAGCTCCTTTCTCTTATGTCCCAATAACACAAGAGTATCCTTGATCTTAAAGCCAAGCTACAGCCTTCTGCAATCTCTTCCAAGATGAAAAGTAATGAATCAGGTGGCTCGTAGCATTGTCTGTGTCTTTAACAACAGCATTCACTGTCAAGTCCCTTTTGATCTCAGGGTCAGCGCCAGGAATCACATGAAGACCCACATCTAATTTAGGCCACCCATCCTTAGACTTATGAAGGAAATCAGGTCCCATCATCCATCTCCTTCTGTTCAGGAAATCTTCTGCCCTCATTCCTCTTGACGCTTCATCTGCTGGGTTTTCCTTTGATCCCACATATCTCCACTGATCAACATCAGTTGCCTCTCTGATGACTGCAATTCTGTTGGCCACAAAGGTATAGAATCGCCGGTTTTCATTTGATATATATTTAAGGACTGTTGTACTGTCAGTCCAGAAAACTGACTTCTCCAGCCTAAGTTGCAACTCCTTCCGTAGCATACGGTCTACTCTAACAGCGAGGACTGCAGCTGTTAGCTCCAGGCGAGGAATTGTTGTCTGTTTCAGCGGAGCAACTCTGGCCTTCCCCATCATAAATGCAACATGCACTTTACTATCCACTTCCAATCTTAAATAAGAGACGGCTCCATACCCAACCTCACTGGCATCAGAGAAGTGGTGAAGCTGTACAGTGGCAGAGTTGCCAAAGTCATTAGGCTTAATACAACGATCAATCTTTAACTTTGCCACCTTGTGGAGATCTTCCAACCAGCCAGCCCATTGCTTAGCGAGAACATGGGGAATATCTTCGTCCCATCCAAGATTTCTTTTACAGAGTTCCTGCAGTAACAACTTAGCCATCATGCTGAATGGAGCAAGGAAGCCCAATGGATCATAAAGGGAGCTGACCACCGAAAGAATTCCTCTTCTCGTCTGTGGTTGATCCTGTGCTGAGGCCTTAAATCCAAATTGGTCAGTCTCAACGTACCATTGTAGTCCTAATGTACGCTCAACAGGAAGTTGATCTGTATCCAAATCCAGCTCCATCATGTCCTTTGCTCTGTGGCCTTCGCTAACAGAGCGCAACACTGCACGACTATTGCTGACCCACTTGGAGAGAGTGAATCCTCCTTTCTTACAAAGTGCAGTTAAATCCTGAACCATTTTCCTAGCCTCCTCTTCTGAGGCCATTGAACGGAGGCAATCATCGACATAAAAATTGTTTTTCACTGTACTCACAACCTCTAGAGGGAAGTGTTCTGCGTTGTCATCTGCAGTTCTCCTCAAGGCATAATTGGCACAGCTTGGCGATGATGCAGCTCCAAATAGATGTACCTTCATACGGTATTCCTGCGAAGCCTGTGTAGTGTCACCACCTGGCCACCAGAGGAAGCGGAGAAAGTTAACGTGCTTATTTGAGACATGAACCTGGTGAAACATAGATTGAATATCAGCCACTATTGCAATAGGCTCCTGCCTAAATCGGACTAAAACTCCAATGAGGCTGTTGGTGAGATCGGGCCTTGCAAAAGCTGGCTATTAAGCGATGTTCCTTTGTATGAGGCTGCACAGTCAAAAACAACTCTTAGCTTGCCCTTCTGGGGATGATACACCCCATGGTGAGGATATACCACACTTTCCCATTGCTCTGTTTCAGCTGGTCAAGAGGAACTAGCTCTGCATGTCGCTGTGTTATTATTTCATTTAGGAACGTTGTATATTCCTCCTTAAAAACACTGTTCTTGTCAAACTTTCTCTTCAGGCTACATAAGCGCTGCTCTGCTATATAACGATTGTCTGGCAGAATTACATTTTCTTTTCTAAATGGCAAGTCAATGCAATAATGACCTCCAATTAGTTTTGCTGTTCTACTGACAATATCCATGAACTTAATATCTTCTCTGGACATTTCAATCTGCTCTTCTGATGATTTCTCATTAAAGTCATGGTGATATTGCTTAACAAGCATTTCTTGCAGGTGTTCAACAGAGATGCGATTTGCTGTTACAGCAGAACCGCCACTCTTACCTCTACAGCTTCCACCATGAAGAGGACCATTAACGACCCAGCCAACCCTGGTTCTGACAGCATATGGGCCCCCATCTAAGCTATTTATTACTTCCCATGGCTCCAAAACCTTAGGGGTGTCAGTTCCAATAAGCAGATCTACATTTGCATGAATGTCATGGAGTATTACATCCTTCAAATACGGCCATGGATCAATATCTGCTTGTCGTGGAATATTAAGTGTAGACACAGGTATAGTTCTTTGAGTCAAAACATCAGGAAGCTCTATGAAATCTTCAGCACCCAAGCCAGACACTTCAAGACCTGTCAAAACATGAGCATTCACAACCTTTCGTTGGCCCATTGTTCTCAACAAAATGCTTGTCTTCCTACCTCAAATGTAACCTTTTCGCCATGGATTCTGTACAGAAGGTGCCAGAGCTGCCAGGATCCAGGAAAGCATATGTCTGCATGATCTTATTAGTCAGTTTGCTTCTTACTTTTACTGCAACAATAGAGAAGGTAGAATCATCTTCTACACCCAATATGGCCACACGTCTGAAAAGTTACAGATGAATCATTTGGAAGGCTCACAGGGTGTTTGGCTTGTTCTACAGATGCGCCTTTATCCTGTCTTTCTATATGAAGGACCCCGGGGTGTGGCTGATGACATACATGGCAATCCAATCGACTCCTACAATCCTTGCTTGTGTGGCCTACCTTCAGGCAACCAAAACAAATACCCTTGCCCTTAATGAAGTTGATCTTGTCCCGGTGTGTCTTGGCTTTAAACTGTGAACACTGACCTAGTGTATGGTTTCTCTGCAGACAAAAAAGACAGCAATGATTTGAGGGTGTGCTATGTTCTGCAGACTGTGCCATAGCTTCTTCCCTCACAGGAGTGACATTTGTAACGTAGCTGCTTCCCTTCCTTCTTTGTCGTAGCTGGCTGACACAGGAGGCCTTGACATTAGGAAGCTGAGGGTCTTGAATGTTTCCAAAAACTGGATCTAAAGCAATTTTCACTTGTCTCTCAATAAAATTTACAAGATCAATGAATGTAGCTCTCTGTCCACTTCCTTCTTGCAGATCACATGCAATATTCCTCCATTTTCTCTTAGTTTGTAAGGAAGTTTTAAAATGATACTCCTGTTAGATGGTAAATCCAGTTCCCTCATATACATTACTTGTTCTGTTAGATTTGAACATCCTCTAAGAAACAGAGAGAATGATTGTAGTCCTTTCACATCTTCACCTTTAACAGGTGTCCAGTTAAATATTTTCTCCATGTAAGCAGATGCAATTTTATACTCATCTCCAAAGTGCTGAGCAAGAAGACTCTTGGCTCTGTGATAGCCTTGATCTGGAGGCATATGTTGACAACTATGCACAAGATCCTTTGGCTGTCCCCTAGTGTACTGTTCAAGGAGGTGCAAACAGTCCCTGGAATTATTCGTTTTCTTCTCAACCACATTTTCAAAGGCTCTAATAAAGGATTTATATTGAAGAGGGTCTCCATCAAAAATTTGCAGATTTCTTGGAGGAAGAGCAGAGGATATATTTTGCTGAACCATCAGTGCAGTGATTTCGTTTTGTTTTTGCATAATGCCCACCATGTCATTTTGGTTGTTACCGCTTTGAGTTTGAGAGTTTAATAGATGTCCCATTTGACGTCCATTTGCAGTCTGTACTTCTGGATATGGAGCTTCTGGCCCAAATGACCCTCCATACGTTTGTTCTGCAAATCCTTGTCTTGGCTTAACAACTGATGCAGGATCAGGTACAGCAAGAACATCATTTTCATGTGGGACAAAGACTTTGGCAAGAGGATCTAAACCGATGGATCTTTGAGCTTTGCTCCTCTCCAAATAAGAGTTCATTTTATCAGATCGTCTTGAACCACGCTGTGATGAGTTCATTTCTAAAACCTGAAGCCTTGCAGTTGTAGCTGCCAAATCTGTTTCAAGCGCCAATTGCTCCTTTTCTCTATGAAGCCTTTCCTCCTGAACCTCTATGTGATGTTTCCTTTTTAAAGCTTCGGAGCGTTTAAGAAGAGCTGCTCTCTCGGCCTCCGCATTAATGCGTGCCTCTGATGTTACAGAAGTCTTTGATATGCCAGTGGCACGTGATTTTGCAGAACTTGTTCTTACACTTGAGACGTTAGAAATACTGTCTTCAGGTTGTATTCCATCATCAACGCATCCTGCGTCGATAGATTCTTTGGGCTGTGAGTATGAATAACCAGCTTTAGACAGCCACTCCTTCACATCTTCAATAAATGCATGACATGATTTCATCTTCTCTTCAAAGTTTTTAGTTTTATTGATGAGTATTTCATCTTCTGGCAGAGGCAATTCTATAAATGTTTCGTGTATATCGAGTGCTTCTTTATAACACTTAATGAACAAAGTGAGCTGAGTGTTCACTGCGTCTGCATTTTCATTTAATTCCATTAGGGCACGGATTTTATCCATAAACCTTTTAGCCTGGTTAGTTTTTGCAGTGCGTTTTCTTGACAAGTTTGTATGTAAAAGCACATTCCTTTAGAAGTCAATTTAATTGACCGCTTTGATTCGGCCTCTCCACCTCTGTCATTTTGTTGCAGACTTATAGCCAATTTGTTGATAATATCAGTGAATGTTCACAACCTGGCTGCAAGGTTAGCAAAGATGGCAATATTGCTTGAAACAACTTCGTTTTATACAAACAAATCCTCTTCATCCACACAAGCGCACAACCAATTAAGCAGTCCTTTAAGTTCATATAACTTTTCATGAAACCGTCTTCTTATACAGCATTTCTAGAGGTACATACCAATTGGAGATTTCTTAGCTCATGCCAGGCCTCTGTCTCATGCCAACAGACAATCCACAAATGATGAATAAAACAATCCATGCTGATTTTCCATCGGGTATCCCAATAATATCCGGCGAATTCCAAGGAAAGTTCTTCTTCTTTCTATAGTCAATGAGCAGGTTTTTACTTGTTGTAGTGGCCGTTTGTCAAACAAAAAGACATGAAACTCAAATCAAACTTTCAAACGACAACTTCTAGCATCATGGGCAGGTAATGTACGCAGGCAAGCAATGAATCTACTTCCAAACTGGATTCAGGATTTGTGGCTGGTTTATTTGTTCCAACTGAGCAAACAATACAGCATTTCTCACGCTGGTAAAAAACCATATGCCCATCACCCAGATGCCTACAGGTAACTTCCTACTTCCTGCCTATATTCACCTTTACCTGTGCCCACTACTGCCCCCAGGTGTCTAAATCAAACATTATAATGTTTAAACTAACCAAAAATAAAGACTAAACAAACAACAAAATAATATTATCAAAAATATATATATATTACTAATGTGAGCAAAAATCATAATAGTAAACAAATTAATTAACAAATTACCACTACTGAAAACAACTAATGTAGCTCCAACATCTATATTTTTCAGATATATATCTATAATAACATATTTTAATGACAGCATATTTACTGATCAAAATAAACAGAAAATATATATATAATATACAATATAATATATATATATATATATATATATATATATATATATATATATATATATATATATATATATATATAATTTATTTAAAACAAATACTTTTGTTTGTTTTTCATGCTTTTTTGAGAGTTGTCATACGTCAAGTCTGTTCAATAATTTTAGTAGGCTAATCTATATGAGACATATGCAACACTATAAAAATGCAATCGTTGATTTAGTATTTGACCCTTCGCTAAGCCCCGCCCTCCTTAGTTACTGTTGCTACGCCTGTCAAGCTTTCACGCCTGGCTCGTCTATTACCGTCAAGGGGGTAATCCAGCACCCGGAAAGCGTACCTTCCATAGGTGCAGCCATTGCTAACCAAGCCATCACCTGCCGTTAGCATCCCATTGACTCCCATTCATTTTGGCGTCACTTTGACAGTGAATAACGTAACATCTGAGGCGTGTAAAGACTCAATTTGTCCATTTTTTATTTCTACAGAAACACGACAATGTATAATAGGCTCCATTACCTTGTATCTTACTCTATCGTCCCGTAGAAGCCGTTTTTGTAAAAAATTGGCTAACGATTGCGTCATAGCCCACGCGACTCTGTCGCGTAGTAGAGAAATTACCGTGTAGGCAGAAGTAGAAGCTCGTGAGCAATATTTTACTGTCTATTAGGCAATCGGGGGGACGTGGAGGCATACATTCCGATAAAGACAAGGGAGAAACATGGGGAGAAGCCCATAGAGAGCCAAAAACAACGGGACAAGATATTTCAACAGCGTGATTCAGATTTCACTTTCCACAACTACTAGAGGACTTACAGCTGTCAGACAGGTTGCGTACGTCCCCCCTACGTCGTCAAGCTCAGTCCGAGTCTGCGCAGTGCGCTCAGCCATCAGGAAGTGAGTGCTTCTAATTGACTTCAATTCTCTCCATTGACATCTATGGGATCGCTGTGTCCATTTCTTTTACTGTCTATGATTACAGTATGTATGCGCCGGTGTCAGACATTCCCAAAGAGATAATTAGTCATTTTAGCGAAAAGGTGAAAAACTAGTGTTGAATGACAAAAACTATAACGAAAATCTACTGTCATCTTCGTCAACGAATAAAAACGAGACGAAAATGTCAGGGAGGGACGATTAGTGAAGAGATCCAGTCAGAGCTAATGTCCTGTGTAACAGATGCGCACATTTGAGTTGTAACGTGCGGATCTAACGGGGGCGCTGTTGAGCTTCTCCAGGCTCACGCATCTCCAATGCGCGCTTCAGAGCGGCTCAATCAATGAATAACACACATTTATATCAGGCAATTGTTTATGAACTAATGCTGATGAATAAGGACAATGTTTACTTTACCATGTTTAAATAGTAATATGTTGTAGACGGTTGTAACAATGCATATTTATCTCCCTCGTCTGAACTTGAAAGAGCAACTGCAATAATAAGGCGTTTCAAAATAAGAGTCCCGGTGTATTCCGAGCTTGTTTATAATTAAAAGTCATGCATTATATATTCATTTTTGGTTACATAATAAACTGTATTTAATTTCATTCCCATTTAATTCATAGTCAGTAGGAAAGACCAGTATTTGGCACATATTCAGTATCAGGGTTATAATAGTTACATAAAACAATTAAAAATCTCCATTACTTAAATAAATAAACTAACTTGAAGCTTTAGCTTAACCTGATATACTAACTAAAACAGAAATACAAAGTTATAAAAACTATATAGATGTTTTAAAAAAGTGAATTGAGCTCTCTTTCGTGTATTTTTAATGTCAAAAACACATTGATGTCACACTGTCAGTTCAAGTAACAGTCGGTTATGTAACGCTTAAATGCTCAATTAATGCATTACAATTTAACTAAAGTCATTAGATTTTAGTCGACTAAAACAAGACTAAAACTAAATCAAAATTTGCTGTCTAAATTAACACTGGTGCAAACTAATGTAATATAATGCATCACATGGATCTTTAAAAGCCCGGCTGTGATTATATAAATTAAACTGTCATTAAACCATTGTACAGATTTATTTATTTTATGCTTTCATATTCATGTTATGCATAAAATGTTCTGGATGTCATAAAACTTTTTTTTTTTTTTTGTAGAAAGGTATCCCTTGCATTCCCATCAATCTCAAACATTTGCAAATGAGACTGTAAAAACAGTTTTTCTAGTTTCTAGCGTTAAAGGGATAGTTCACACAAAAATTTAAAGTTGTTCCAAACCTGTATACATTTCTTTGTTCTGCTGAACACAAAATAAGATATTTTGAAGAATGTCGGTAACCAAACAGTTAATGGACTGTTACGGTTTCTGTCCATCAGGTGGCGCCAGATCTTGAACTATAAATCAATTCCATTGCTGTATTATAGGGGTTTCGTCATTTTATTTCAAATTGTTGTGGACTTTACGTAAAACCCTTATGAGATAATTTATCAATTCGTCAAAACAACGTAAATATATGCTTGTTTGCTTGGTAGCCTAACGTTACCCTCGAGCTTATGCAGTTATATTTACGAGAAAATGAAACCGAAAGAATATATATAAGTTAACGTTAGGGCGTTTCATTTAGAAATATGGCTTCGAACTGTCGAGAGGGTCAGGGTGAGTTTCATGTATATTCCGATATCAAATAAACAAAAGCGCATTAAACATACAATGTAAGCTGTTAATACTCAAGAGTTTTCTTTTCATCTCAAGCATTGCGGTGATCTTAGAGCTTGTCTGTGGTTTAACACTCTTGGTTTTGCGTCGTTCTCTTTTTTTGAAGTATTTTTTAAAAACTAGTTGAGACTACTTGTGACAAGTTGTAGCCTACTCAAGTGAACAATTCTCATGTTTATTTCGGAAAGTCAGAGTCTCATACCAAGTGTGAGGCATGTGTTCAAAGTGTGAAGCAGCGCTCACAAACTCCTTCAAAGTTGATCAGTGAAGGTACATATTTAGGTCATTTTTTGACGGTATTAAATAAGGGTTTTCTTAAATTATGCGCGTTGTTGCAAATAGCTACTGCTGTTTATAACATAAATATACGAAATAAGCTGTCCTGGGTTCTGTTACATATGGATTTACCCAACTGTTAGGTTTAAAAACGTTATTTAAAAAGTTTAAACCGACGGTGGGATTTTGACTCGTACATGAAACAACCCAATATTTAAGTGATCGTCCACTGTTCAGCTCTCAGGAAAAATAGTGCACAGTTGTCACAGGTGCGATACCCTTTTAAAAGGTACACATTTGAACCGTATTTACCCAACGGTGCATATTAGTATCTTAAAGGCACATGTACCTAAAGTGTAGACCTATAGGCTATTAGTAGCTACCTATAAATGAAAGGTATAGGATGGTGTAAGATACCCCCCTAAGATTTACTTTTTGTAACATTTTTAGATATAAGTGTAGCGTAGCATGTGCAAGATGATGATGCATCAGCCAATGTGTTTTTAAAGGAAATAAATATAAACATATATACTTTTTTCTTCCTAGATGAAGGCAGCAATCACTCTAGTGAGAGTTGTCACAGGTGCGATACCCTTTTAAAAGGTACACATTTGAACCGTATTTACCCAACGGTGCATATTAGTATCTTAAAGGCACATGTACCTAAAGTGTAGACCTATAGGCTATTAGTAGCTACCTATAAATGAAAGGTATAGGATGGTGTAAGATGCCCCCCTAAGATTTACTTTTTTGTAACATTTTTAGATATAAGTGTAGCGTAGCATGTGCAAGATGATGATGCATCAGCCAATGTGTTTTTAAAGGAAATAAATATAAACATATATACTTTTTTCTTCCTAGATGAAGGCAGCAATCACTCTAGTGAGAGTTGCTCAGATTTCAGTGACAGCGACACAGACTCCGAGGCAGCCACCAATTCTGCCTCTGACACTGAAGAAGCTGCACAAACATCTGTCAAGGTACATCTAAGACATCTCAAAGGAAAGCAGAAACAAAAGCCTTTGTTGTGGTAAAAATATATATATATATATATATATATATATATATATATATATATATATATATATATATATGTATACATATATATATATATAAGGAATCACATTATTGAGTGTGAATGCAGCAGATGCCTAATGAACGAATCTTAATCAATTATGATGCTTTTTATTCAAGGATAACGTTTGTATGTATTACAATCGTGGTCACTGCCGTTATGGGGACAAGTGTAGACAGAAGCACATATGCAGTTACTTCCTGAAGGGTTCGTGCAAGTATGGTGCCGGGTGTCATCTCAACCACAGCCTTCAGAGTTCACCGTCTGGACAAAGTAAACAAGCTAGCGGAGCCTCGTATGCAGGTATGTGTGTATGGGGTGGGAAATATACTGAGAAATTCTACTTATCAAATTAAAATATGGGTACTTTATCATCAATACTCAGCAAATCACACTAACATGAAAATGAAAGCATTTCCACATATATTATTACATATATATCCAGTAATTAGACCCACATGTAATTACTTAAGTATTTTACTGTACAGTAATTTAAAAACTTTAGCTAATGACCACAATATAGCTTACATTTGTAATTTATTTACTACTGAAATGTTGAGTGTATATGTAACAAGCAAATCATTTATCATAATGTACTTTAAATAACATTACAAGTAATTTTAGAAAGATATCAGCTCTGCTGTTCTTCATTAAAACCAGTAATGATGTTGTACAATGAGGTTGTCACGTCACATTGTCCCAATGTCTAGTGAGACAGTGTCCGTTACTGCCCGAATTCGTGTACACCAGTGGTTCCCAACCACGTTCCTGGAGGCAACCCAACAGTGCACATTTTGCATGTCTCCTCAATCAAACACACCTGATTCAGGTCATCAGCTCATTAGTAGCGGCTCCAAGACCTGATGTGGGTGTGTCAGACAAAGGAGACATGCAAAATGTGCAATGTTAGGGGGACTCCAGGATTGTGGTTAGGAACTGCTGGTGTACACGATATACTGAGTCACATTCTCGGGAGCTAGGGAACTGATTGAGATACATCCAAAGAACTAAAAAAATACCCAGGCTGAATCCGAAATCGCCCCCTAAACCCTCATTCACTATTCCCTACGTTAGTCCACTAATATAGTTGAACTTGAAGGAGTGAATGAAAACGAGTGTGTGAAGTTGGACAGCCGGTGAGTGTGCATCAGCTTGTTGGGGTTTAGACCCAGAGACCAGATGTGTTGCAAGAAGACCAGGAGTCAAGATGTTGAAACAAATTAAGCAAATTTACTGAAGAATATTTCACAGTTTCATCGGTAGAGCCAGCGTCAGAGTCTCTTGAGGAGGTCGCGAGCCAGACTCTACCTTTTATAAAATGTTGCCCCAATTACACCAGTTCCAAGGGCATTGATTACATCACTGCTAACAGGTGGGCTACTCTAAGAACACATATAGTCTAAGCAATTTCACACACATGGATAGATAGGAATGTTCACATTAGTCAAAATAGTTGTAGCACAATCCCAAGATTTAGATCGGTGGTGACCTCGGACGTTGTGGAAAGGCGTCTTCTGGTCTGTTGTTGTATGCGGAACTGTCCCATAGCTCCAATGACAGACCTGCACAGAGCATGCAACGCACGTGTCAGAGCGACCAGCTGCCTCTCCCCCAAAAGATAACCACACCATTCTCATTTACAACAGCCCAGCCTGTGAAGCGTTTTCCCTGTTCAAGCTGGATCCATCAACAAATAAGTTCATAGCATTAGAAAGTGGTTCAGAGTGAAGAGGGCTCTGGCTGTCGTTTTCAATCAATTGGACACAGTTGTGTGCAGTTCCTTCTTCTGAAAGCAAGGAGGCAGGGTTTATGGCATTGTCAATCTGTATTTCCACTTTCTTACTCAAAAGAGTGGTCTCCCACTTAGCTCGTCTTTGATTAGAAATAGAGCCTAAAAGGGTGTTCGTTAACAGTGCCGGGTATGCAGTATCTCCTTTTTGTGCGTCACAATGTCCTCAGTAGTCTTTACAGCCCACTTAGCACAGTCACATTAACAAGCAGGGATGCTGTCCTGCCATGGAAACAGGAATTGGAGCAGAATAATATCCTACCATCTTGTAGGAGTTTCTTCCTGGAACTTTCTGACCGGGGGGAAGCTGAGTAGGATCGGTTTCCCACCCATGTCCATAGATGGAAAGGACTGCTGACGTCAGCATGCCTCAGTGCTGGGGAGGAAGCTAGAGTTTTCTTTTCTTTGAAAGCCTCTTCCATCTCCTCCGTCCAGTGGATCAGATCCGATCCTGGTTTTCCTCCTTTCAGCCCCTCTGTAAGTGGTATTCAGAAACATACTGGCGGCAGTAATTCAAAAGACCAATTACCTGCCTTAGACCAGTAACAGTGTCTGGCTTTGTAAGTTCAATGGTGGCTTTAACTCTTTCAAGGGTTATATGTCTGCCATGCACCCTGACAATCTGCCCCAGATAAGTCACTTCGGGCAGTGCTAGCTGGGCTTTCTTCAAGTTCACTTTGAATCCCCCGTTTATCAGGGCATTCAAAACAGTTCGTACAGCAGGCAAATGTTTGAAGTTGGTTGGGCTAGCAAACAAAATATCATCCACATACAGCAGGACAACAGATCCATAATTTTCAATCATCTTTCTTACCGGATCGATGAATGATGCGAGTACCCGATGAAGCACGGTGGGTGAGTTGCAGAATCCTTGTCGCAACCGACCCCTACTGGTCAAAGCAAATCTTCCTGGGTCCTCCTTGGCTAAGGGGCAAGTCCAGAAACCGTTAGAAATGTCTAGAGCAGTAAAAATGACAGCGTTCAGATCCTATCTCAAAGTTGATAGTTGTGGGATTTGCCCTCAGGGGGTACATTTTCTGAGAGACTGCATTCAAAGCTACACAATCAAACTTATCTTTTGCCCAAACATCTGGGAATTTAGAAATTAAAAACTTCCACTCAGGACGAGTTTCAATCATGCTGACATCATCTCTGCTCATGGTGGGGGCCAGTTTGAGATAAGCTAATTGTTTTATTGCAGCCAAACACTAGCTTATCTTTTGAAAGCAAAACATCAGCTTCGAGTTCTTCAGAATGTCAACACCAATTATGGTCCCTACAGTGTTTTTTCCTACCCAGAATTCAGTCCAGTACACTTTTTCAGAATCAGCAAGAATTAGAGGGACAGAGACAGATTTATGATACAAACATCTGCCATTCAGACATTTATAAACAAAGTTTTTAGAAGTAGTTTCAAGATCAATATCTGTAATTGATACAGTAGCAGCAGAAATTAAAACAACGCGTTTATGAATGGTATCAGCATAATTACATGAAGCGGAGGCTGCTGACCCCTATTTGTCACTTAACAGTTCTCTCAGTTTGTAAATTTCTGACTCAGAAAAGGTTTTAGTCAGGGGGGTTTCATTTGTATTACTCTTTTTCATATTTCCTGATTTGACCTTTTACCCTGACAGAATTTGCCCAGGTGGCCCCCTCTCTTACAAGTGTTGCATCTTGTGAGGGAATGGTACAATCTCTAGAAAAATTACCCGGCTGATCACAATCGTAGCATGTTATAGGAGCTCGGGGACTGGTCTCCGCCTCCACTGAAGCAGGAGGCGCTTTGCCCACACTTTGCTCATCACATGCTTGCAAACGGCTCCAGTTTACAGAGCACCAATGGAGCAAGTCTTCCCAAGTCCTAATATCAACAAAGCTGTTCATCAACAAGTCTTTGTATTGTGTGTTCAGCCCGCCTGTGGCAGATTCTATCGCTATGGGAGAATCATGGTCTTCAATACTGCTGTTTGCAGCACAGTAAGTTTCATTATGCCACATGAAAACGTTCAACATATTCTAAGGGGTTTTCACCGGGGTTTTGTTTTATCTGGGTCACACTGGTCCAGGGAAATGACCCCCAACCCAAAACATCTTTCACCCTTCACTTGTATTCTGAATAGGCCTCACATAACTTGGGCCGGTCTGTGGGAACTCTGGGATGGTAACGGACTGCCTGAACGGCTCGCAGTTTACTGGTGGGAATTAACCCTTCTAACAAAGACTGTATATCAGCCATACTCAGAATTTGTTGCCTTGCAACTGCCTCTAATTTGTCCCACAGCTTTTTGTTTGGGTTATGTAACTTAAAAGATTCCAACCCTGCAAGCAAATTATTTTTCTCAGCGGCTGTGAGCCTGATCCATTGACCATTGATCGGCTAGAAATTTAGATTTTTCATTCTCTTTTTTTGTTTGTAGCCAGTCAAGGTGTTGTGTGATTTTCCAATCGAAATCAAAGCCTTGACTGACCATTTTTTTAATTAGCTCTGCATATTTCTTTGAAGTGAGAGCGTCAGAGCAGAGCTGTTTACAGCGTGTGCTCTCTTCTGTTTCATTACTTTGGTCAGGATTAATCAAATTAATCATTTTATCAGTAATTTTTGGTCCCAGTTGAAAACCACTATAGAGAAATTTAGCAGCGTAACACAAAAATGTATTTTTAGAGCAGAAAAATCAGTTAACAGCAATTCTGGATTTCTACACATTGAAACCACAAAGTATGCTACAACTCCAAGTCACATATACTGGTCAGTGCCAATTGGGTCATAATTTATCCTTCTTGGGATCCTTCCAGATGCACCCCTGGCAAACAACCCTGTCTATTTTTATTTTGTTTAAGTAATGATTTAATCCCTCACTGCCTGATTTTCTAAATTCGGGGACCCCCTATCTGAAATGAAAGAATTGGAGCAGGTTTGCAGTGTCTCCTGGACCTTACAACCTGGTCCAGGACAGGCTCTTTTAGAGGACGTTACCTATGCCCCGCACTGTCTGCTAATGCTTTAACTATGACTTTAGCACGTAATGATACTTTCAGAGACTTATTATGCTATTAACTTTTAGTATAATTATGTGTAACTCTTCACCAATGGAATGAAGCGAAGCACACTGCTCTCATTTTCCAATCCCTTCCATTCAGACAGCCCAAACTAAATAATAAAAGCTTCCTACCTTGTTTACTGATTTGCCAGGAGTGTCACCAAGGAGCGAATGCCTGCATCCCTTACCATAAAACTGTTGGGGTAACAGTTTAGACCCAGAGACCAGATATGTTTCAAGAATACAAGGAGTTAAGATATTCAATCAAATGAAGAAAATTTACTGAAGAATAGTTTGCAGTTTCATCGGTAGAGCCAACGTCAGAGTCTCTCGAGGAGGTCGCAAGCCAGTTATACCATTTACAAGGGCATTGATTACATCATTACTGACAAATGGGCTATTCCTGATTGGCTAAAGACACAAAGTCTTAACAATTTGTCACACATTGTAAGATAAGAGAGCATGTCGTTAAACAGGATGGGTGTCGCAAAACCCTAGATTTGGATAGGTGTTGACCTCGGAGGTCGTAGAAAGGCGTCTGCAGCTCTGGGGTGTTAAGCAGAATGGTCTAATAGCTCCAACAGACCTGCACAGAACATATAGCACACACACACAAGCACTTGGGAATTGCATTTTCTTCAAGGTCGAAGAGGCCTGAGCTCACTGTCAACAGGGCACACACTACCAAAACACGCTGATAAACCAATCTCTCCTCAGAAACAAGTACAAATAACATTCACTTTATTCTCTAAAGAAATATAAATGAAAAGAGGTACAATTCTGTAAACTGGGTGAAGTCACAAATGGTTTGACCCCCCCTTCCGGAACCCCTGAGGTCAGCTAACAACAGATGGGTGACACCTGTTGGAAGACTTCTGTTGAACTTCTGAAGGCCCTTTTGGTCAGCCAGGCCCAAAAGACAGGAATCAAAATATAACTGAAAAAAGTTGATCGCAGGATTACATAAAATCTATTATCGTTGATTATTCATTTTATAAAGGGAATAAAAAACATTGAGACGGATATATATGTAAGTGAAGAGGCAAGGGTGTCTGACCCAACCCTTCAGGCTGTACACTTGTTATTGCGGTGCAATGTGGGACTGAATGAGTGCACTCAATAACGTCCACTATAGTTTCGGACACGACTACAAATGGCTGCCCCCTCAAATAATGCCCTATTTGAGGGTATATAGGGAGCGATTTCAGATTCAGCTCCAGTCTTCCCATGTGTGTCATTGGTTAATCTCACCTGCTGTCTCCTTGTTAGTTCTCCCTTGAGTTTGGTTCAGTAATCCCAGTCACCTGTGTCACACACACACACACATACACAATATAATATAATATAATGATGAGATATGAGACTGGCCATAATATATAATAAAATATAATGTAATTCATTGGCTTTTTTAATTTTTATGCTATTATAATATTTATTAATATTGAATTCACTTTTATTTTTATATTTTCATAGTTTAATTTTAGTATAATTTTTCTATGTGCTAGTCATTTTATAAGTTTTGTGTTTTGTTTTTAATTAGTTTTTTAGATTAAATGTTTTATATTTCAGTTTTAGTTTTAGAAAATGTACTGCTTGAACTTAAACATATATTTTTTCATTTAAATGTTTTAGTTTTAAGTTTTTAATCTATTTTATTTATGATCTTATTTCAGGTTTATTTTAATTAACAATAACAATAAAATGTTTAAATAGAGTGAGTTCTAGTTAACAATAACAACACTGGAATGAAAATGATTTGAGACCAGTTGTATAATTATGTATATAGTAATTAATTAAGTACAATCACTCATATTCGACACGCTTGTGTTTATATTAATGTGTGTATGTTTAATCGTTTAATCAATCATCATTAGTCATTTGATTATTTTGTAATCACATACAGACACTGATGAAGAATGTGACGGGCCCTACAGATGGCAGTTGAATTTTGGAAGGGGCTGGGAGAACATTACCCATGATCACATTCTAGAAGCCCAGTATTCACTCCCCAGCACCAAAGGAATCAATATCTATAACACCCATGCTGGGTATGTGCAAAAATATATAAATGTATTATTTGTGTGTACAAAGATTTTTAATAGATTATGAATATTCTGTGAATATTTTCCCACATTTGGTTCCTGTATGATGTATCACACCATGTCGCAACTGTATTGTTTTTTATAATTATTATTTATTTGTTTAATATGTGTTGTACTTCGATAACTGACATGTTAACTCCTCCTCATTCACATTACAGGGCCATTTCGATTGATTTCACTAAAATGAGAGTTCTTAAAAAAAAGAATATTAAAGTGCGACGTATGAGCTCAGAGGATACAGAGTGGTTGTGGTATTACAGAGGTGACAACTGCTGGTACCAGTATGGAGGGAAGGTGAGTTTTACACTTGTGTGAACTGCGGACCGCAAAATACACACACTTTGACAGTGTCAATAGTTGTAACTTAATTTGCCCACTAACAATGTCCTAGTTGGATATACTGTCATTTTCTTCATTTTTCTGAACTATCTTTTTTTTCTTTTTTTTTAACAAATGTGTTGGAAATGACATTTAGAAATGTATCTTGGTAAGGCTAGTGAGAGTGATATCTAGCATTTGATGTATTCTATACCAGTAGGATGTATCCTATAAATGAAAATAATTAAATGCCCTGAGCAATATGTATATAAAATATATAGAATATAAATAATATAATAAAAGTATCATATTTTTATATTTTAAAATACAATTTTTTCACGATTTGTTTAGGCTATAATAGTTTCAAAGTTTTAAGAAGTAATAATTCATAATTTTTTATGATGGATGTGGAATATGATGGATATTTTATTTATATGAAGGATATTTTACCATTGGAAGTCTGGGTTTTTGGACAAAAAACTACAAAAATAAACTATAAATCTAAACATAAAAGTCATTATTGTTACATTCATGCCTTGTTTTCCCTGTTTTGTGTTTAAATGGTTAGTACACCCAAAAAATAATTGCTCACCCTCATGTCGTTCCAAGCGCGTAAGACCTTTGTTCATCTTCAGAACACAAGTGAAGATCATATTGATTAAATCAGAGAGCTATCTGACATCTCTCTCTAGTAAAGACATTGTTAAAATAGTCCATGTGACTCCAGTGGTTCAACCTTAATTGTATTAAGCGACAATAATATTTTTAGTGCGCAAAAAAACACAAAAATAATGATTTTATTTAACAATCTCTTTTTGCCTGTGCCGGTCTCCTACGTTGTTGACGTAGTGTAAACAGTGAGTTCTACGGCAAAATGGCGGCTCACCATTGGCTAGCTCTTGCGTCAGCATCACACACATGCGTCGTGGTGCTCACGTGAGCAGTGTCAGCCAATGGTAAGTCAGCATTCTGATGTAGCGCTTTAAAAGCCTTGGTAGGAGACTGACTCAGACGAGAAGAGATTGTTGAATAAGTATTGTTTGCGCACAATAAGTATGGACTAAAGTCACATGGACTATTTTACGAAGGTCTTATGGGTTTGGAACGTCATGAGGGTGAGCAATTAAAGACAGAATTTTCATTTTTGGGTGAGCTATCCCTTTAAGGACTATTATTTTATATATGTATTGTATTGTTCCTGTGTTTCACTTCCTGTGTTTGCCTAGTTTCCTAAGCTCCCTTGGTTGTTTCCATAGTTATCATATTGCTATTAATGGCCTTATAGCCTGTGTATATATACCTGTGTGTTTCAGTAGTCGTTGTCTTTGCATGTTTGTTAAGCTGTTTTGGTTCCCGTTCCTAAGTTTTGGATTATATATTTTTTAATAAATGCCTTTGGAAGTGAATTATGGAAAAATTGTTGAAAGTGCCTCTGCAGTTCAAAGGCTTACATTCCCAGGTGCGCTCTTCAGATGTCACGTACGCATCTTGAACTCCGAGATGGCACTTTCAACACTTTTCCACGGAAGGCGATCGGCCGAAACTTTACTTAATAAAGTTTTAAATATGGATATTTTTCTTACACAAACGCAACAATTTGCTTCAGATGGCCTTTATTAACCCCCCGGAGCCGTGTGGAGCATGTTATTTGACGGACAGATGCATTTTTTTATCGACTTTATCGAAAAAAAACAGAGCAACAGTCACTGCCATTATAAAGCTTGGAAGAGCCAGGACTTTTTTAATATAACTCAACTTTTATTCGGCTTAAAGAAGAATGTCATATAAACCTAGGATGACTTAAATCATGGGATAATTTTCATTTTTGAACTATCCCTTTAACAATTATAAAAATGTTGAAGTTTCCAAGATTTGATACAACCTTCATATAACAAAACAAATTGAAATCAAATGTTTTGAGAGCAAAGAAACTTAAGAAGGGCTGTTTTATCAGGTCAAGTTTGATGTTTAAGATATGAAATTGATATTATGCATGAATGAGTTTGATCGTTAATTAATGAATATCTATTGATTGTATTTGTGTCTCTATAGGGCAAAACTAGTCCAATTCAGGGCTCAGAACTGGAGAAGGCGTATAAAATCAACCAACGTGGTTCAGTTAAGTTCGGCATTGACTCTGCCCAGTATGAGATTAGCTTCAAAGGTTAGTTTCATATTCACCCCCACACACACATCTGTTTCTTTTCTGTTCCTTTCGGTAAACAGGTCACATTCACGAATACCTTTGTGTTTCCAGGAATGCGTCAGACAAATCTATCTACAGGCCACAAAAGGCGGGTTAGACGCCGCCCTAAATATGAACCATCACAAAATGGAGGGTAAATACCAAACACAATCTACATTTATAATGGCAGATTTGAATAAAAGTGCTACCATTGTCATATTCAGGTATATGACCCCCACTGTTCTCCATTAAGTCCATTATATATAAATTAATTTAGGTCTCAGTTTCATTCAGAAATGTTGCATTGCAGAAGTAAAAGCGGTTGTGTTTAAAGGGATAGTTCACCCCCCAAAAATTCAAAGTTCTTAAAGAGATTGTAAAACGAATCCATGAACAAGTTTCTGACATTTGGACTAAACCGCTCAATTCACATGGATTAGTTGTACAATCTGTTTATGAACTTTTTGAAGTGTCAGTAGCGTAGCCTGTCAATGGAGAGAAATCTCAGATTTCATCAAAAAGATCTTCATTTGTATTTTGAAGATGAGCTAAAGGGTGAGGAATTAATGACTAAATTTTCATTTTTGGGTGAACTATGCATTTCAAATGATTTGGATTATTGTGTAAAATGAATACACATACTAGCTACTAACAGTGTAATGTGATCACAAAACAGATTACATGCAATAACCTCCCATATCAAAAACTTACTGAGTCCTCCAACAAAAAGAACTCCAGCGTGGCAATTTAAAGGGAAAGATCAGTGGTACACCTTCAACAAAAAGGTAAAACATCTTTCTTTGATTATTTACAAATGCTTTTTAGTATGTTAACAAGGACTTTGAATATGTTTAATGTGCTGTGTATAGTTTTTATGTGTATATTGATTAATTATTTCTCTAAAATACTTGATTCTAGTAAAATTTTGTATAATGACTGTCAAATTGTACAGTATAGTTGATTTTAGTCGTTTTTGTTTTGTTTTTGTTTACACAGAGACTATAGTGCTATAGTTTTCAAAAATGTATCAATGAACAGCCAAAAATGCATAACAATGTTCTGTTTTTAGTTGTTTTTAGTTTTCCGTTAATTATTAGATTCCGACTTGCAAAAAGCTTTCTCATTCTCATAGAACTCGTAATTACAACTTGTAAACTGGGAATTTTCAGAGTCCTCCGACAGCCTCTGGCTGCAGATACATTTTTCTGTTGATAATGTGTGGCCATAGAAACACATAATTTAGACATTTGCACTGGAGAACAAGGCAAAGATACTGAGGAAGAACATCCCTGATTTGCCGTGTGATCAGAAGATACAATAAAATACATTTCCATATTCTAGTGGTTGAGAGTGGTGGAGTGATTTAAAGGAACACTCCACCGTTTTTAGAAATAGGGCTTATTCAACATCTTTCCTACATTTAGATATGTGGGCAAATGGATTTTTTGTCTCAGTGCATGCATTGTTTTAGTTTGGCAGGGTCGCCGCTAGCTTAGCTTAGCATAATGAATGGAATCCTATGTTGCCAGCTAGCATGCCCCGAGTAAAAGTGACCAAAAAAACCCACCTAATTACTTATTGTGGCCTGCGTATTCACAACGAGTACAAATAGTGATGCAGAGATGTAAAGTAATATTATAATAGAAGTACTATTAATAATATTGTATGTTAATGTTCATCTTGTTGCTGGCCAATTGACATTTTAATCAGTTTGAATTAAAGTAATACAATAATTTTAGCTCAGATCGTACAAATATATACAAACATGTTTTCATGATCATGTAATTATGTATTTGATAGCTGTATAATAAGCTGGAAAGTGCATTCAACCAGTAATTATTGCAATATAAAACCCTTCAGGATGATGCAATACCAGTCCTGATCTTCCTGAAGGGGTTTAGTCTGCAATAATGACAGGCTGAATGATCCCTTAATTAATAACTTAATGACAAGAAATTGCTGTCTCTGATCTTGATATTGTTTTTCTATAGACTGGTTGTTCAGTCTCAAGTGCTGACATTGAGAGTTGTCACCAACAGGGGCAAAAGACCATGAATTTCACTGTGAACAATTTCACTTACATTCTGGATTTTGCAAGTATGTCAGCTAAAGCATTTAGAAACAATGTGAAACATTGAAATGTCTTCTTTTGTCTGTAATTTAAGGCACTGCATGATCTTTGGGTTTATTAACATGAATACCTTGAATCACTTTAAAATGCATAATGAACATGATTTTTTAATATAAAAGATGCTTTGTCTTCTTTTTTTTCCTTTCATTCAGAGATGTGTCAAGTTAATCAGGAAACCAAGACCGAACGCAAGATCAGGCGTGTGTAAAAGTAATAAAGCGGCTCAAGGTCTTACAACAGTTGTCCGCCAATACTCAAGATCCAAACAGCACATAAGAGTCTATATGAATTATTTGATAATATTTGTTATTATGCTTTAACAGGAATCAACTGCCTGTGGGAAATTTGAAGGGTTAATTCAGTCATTTTCATACATTTTATGTTAATATGAAGTATTTGAAATGCTGCTTTCCACAATTATGTGTCTCAAGCAACCCAAAGCATATATTTTTCTTGTTTAATTTGAAGAATCATATATTTTGACATGTTATCATGTTTGGTCATACTATAATTATTCTTATAGTTAATGTGCCATAACAATACAGGCATGCATATTTTTGCCTGACAGACACACTGCCTGTGAAACGTTTCCCAGAGGGAGTTTCATTTTCCGTGTGCACTTAGTTTTTTAGCATCAACACTCTTTAGGATAAAAAAAAAGAAGTGGATTCAGGGATGCACAATAAAACTGTTTGAATACTAACTGAATATTTTCTACATTACAAAAGTTATATAGCATTACATGAAATTACTACATTAAGACAATCATTTGAGTGAAGCTGGGATTATTACAGCTATTATTATTATTTTTTTTTATTATTACAAACTGAACTGTTTATGCAATAACATGCTATGCAAGAGTTTGTAGAAGTGCATGTATGCTTTAATAAGAGTTACTTGGTTCAAAAATAAAATACAATTATGAAATGATAAAAGTGGCCTTATTTAACTACTACACACTGAATATGTATTATTACTATTTCTTTCTTTGTACAAATAACAAGATGTTTTCAACAGAGTATTTTAATGAATTCAGATTATGATCATTTTCATCATGTCTCAAATGATGTTTAACAGCATTTGTTTATGGAAATGACTTGTGGAAAGAAATGACAGAATAAAAATAAAAAAGTTTAAACATTTGAGAATAAAATGCCAGAACCTTTGTCCTGGCTAATGCACAGCATATGTATCATAAATATACACAATTAAATAATTTTCACACTTTGCATAATTTGACAAAAATTACAGTTAGAATTTCATTTACATACTATATATATATATATATATATATATATATATATATATATATATATATAGTATGTAAATATTTTCACACAATAAATATCGAAATGGTTTACGACGTTTTTCAGAACGTGAAATGACATCGAATAATGCACAAAGAAGAAGAAGTTTGTTCATTTTTAAACAACACATGCTACTGTTTTAACTTAGGAAGAGTCCAGAAATCATTATTTGGTGATTATATAGCCCTGATTTCTAATCACAACTTTCATGCGTCGTGCGTCTTTAAGCGCTGAAAGAAATACAGCCAGTCTCCCAACTCAAAAAAGTCTCTGTTTGTTCTGAAAAGAAACCGAAACTGGGTCAGCGATTCAGCCATAGGGCAGTTTACATGCTAACAAAACATTCGACTGTACGGGTTTTTGACAAATAGCCTACGTTTGTTAGATGTTTAATATGCTACCGATGTATTAGCCAACAGTGTGAAGTATAATTGGTGAGTAGCCTATTAATTTTATGACTCATTTTACAACATTTTCGAGAGCGTCCAATTACAGCTTAGATCGCAAATTTGATATATTGTTGTAGCCAAAGTTACATTTAGGTCAAATTTGTGTCCGTGAGACTGCGTTTTATTGTATGTGTATTATCTCTGCTTAGCCATTCAAGTTAAGTGACGCATTATTAAAAAGTGGAGTCGTGCGTTAATCACTTTCTCCCATAATATTTTTATTTTTAATGAATTATTCCATAACGCTAAAACAGCGAACAAACTATCTTGTGTTTTGCGATCTTAAAATATCAACCAGCGATAATTAAAAGGTGAATATTTGTCGAAATATACAATGTCTTTCTATAAAGCACTTGACGGTGTTGTGACGAATGCCAAATGATTACCCCCCTCATTTAATACTCTACCGGTTTGCCTAATCCTAACCGGGGGTCAGAATTCGGCACAACACCGGTTTCACTATCTTGAGCTCAAGCTTGTATTGGCCATTTAAACAAGTCACCCTGGTTTCGGTCAACTCTGTTATCTTTCTGAAGGGATTTTCCAACATTTTAAAAACTGTATAAATGTAGCTTTTGATATGGAACTGCGCTGTTTAGGCTACTAGGTTTACTTAAAACACATTATCTGGATGAAGTTTAAAAACTTACATAGGCATACTGGAAAGAGACACGTTTCACACATTCTGAACAGTCAGTCTTTGTCTATTTGTGTAGAAGTGTGAATATCAGGAGCTAAAGATGATGTCAGCTGTTATGATTTAGGTAGGTGACAATTATTCTGATTTACCTTTTTGAATGTGTTTTGTAGATGGTTTCAGTTTGGTCCAGCATGTTTCACACACTGTGTTGACATGCTGACAGTATTTATATAGGCTAACAAAATATAAAATCTCCCATTATTCAGGAAGTCACAACAGCACTATCTAACAACATGGCTACAGGTAAGTCTGTTGGCTTATATATTTATCTTTTTTTGTTGGTTTCTGTTTTTCAGCAAATATAGGCTAAGGATATCTGACAAAATTATTTATTTATTACGATAACTTAATAAACATTCCCATATTGAGTGATTGACTGATTGTTCATCTTGTGCATTCATTCAGTCATCCATTCATCCATTCGTTCAAATCCTCAGGTAACCATTTTGAGTGGCAGCTGTTTGTTGGACAGCAGTGGGTTTCCGTCACTAATGATTTTGTCATTGAGACCCATTACTGTCAGCCGGGGGCTAATGGGATCACCATCAACCTCAGCATGGGGTGAGTTGGTCTTAATATCATTTTGACTTTACATTGTGTGCATGCATTATTATTATTATTATGCACTACCAGTCATATATCAAAGTATTTGTATTAATACATTCTGTAGGTTTAAAGGATTAGTTCACCCCAAAATGAAAATTCTGTCATTAATTCCTCACCCTCATGTCGTTCCAAACCCGTGAGACTTTCGTTCATCTTCAGAACACAAATGAAGATGTTTTTGAATGAAATCTGAGAGCTTTCTGTCCCTCCATTGGCAGCTACGCTACTGACACTTTGACGCTTCAAAAAGTTCAAAGCCAAAGTTGCGTAGCTGTCAATGAGAAAGAAAGTTCTCAGATTTCATGATTCATTTGTGATCCGAAGACGAATGAAATCTTACAGGTTTGGAGCAACATGAGGTTTAGTAATTAATGACAGAATTTTCATTTTTTGGGGAACTATCCCTTTAAATATTAATTTAAGCCTTTCCTTTACATTGCACAGGGCTCTCAATATTGACTTTGACGAAATGACAGTCGATGGACCTCTTCGTCACATTAGTATACGGCGCAATACTCTGCTGTCCCCTAACCAAAAACAGGAAGTCGGCTGGTACTATAAAGATAACCATCGCTGGTGTGAATATGGAGCTCAGGTTAGTGGTTCTAGAAATATCTTATATTAATTTGGAATTATGCTGCTGCCAACTAATCTAGCATACGATACAAGGCTGCGAACTCAAGTTACAGTCACGCAACTGACACTCTCTCACTCCACACGTCCATATTCTCACACAGAAAACATGCAACAATGCTTGACAGACAGGACAGAGCAGATTACTTTCAGTATGAAGCAAAGTCTCAGCATTCAAATTTTCAAACAAGACTGTGGCTCTCTTAACGTGGCTTGACAGCTTGCCGTAGCACCTCATTTCAAGCGAAGCGGGAAGCACGTGAATGTTGAAAGAACCAGTACAGCTTAATGAAATGTCTCAAGTAATCATTTCAACCACAGATAAAAACAGCTTGTAAACAATTATTCAGGTAACATTACATTTACCTCAGAAAGCCATTCATTGTCTATAAACTGTATAGTTAGCGAGAAAAAATGTACTGAAGAGAGGAACTATTTGAAAGAAAAAGTACTATATTACACATTCATTACATTCACTCTAATACAGGGCTATTCAAATCTTACCCTGGAGGGCCAATGCACTGCAGATTTTAGCTCCAACCCTGATCAAACACACCTGAACATGCAAATCAATGTCTTCAGGCTCATTAGAAAATGACAGGTAGGTGAGTTTGATCAGGGTTGGAGCTAAACTCTGCAGTGCATTGGCCCTCCACGGTAAGATTTGAATAGCCCTGCTCTAATACCATTAAAATGTATCATAAAAGCGTTATTATTATAAAAACGGCTTTATGCAATCGTATATAAATCATTTATCAATGAACCTTCCTAGCCTGGATGCCAGCCAAATTTAACCCCGCCCACATGCTCATATATGCATTCACCTTCACTATTTCTCTCAAAAATGATGATCGTGTTGGTAAGTACTCTGTGTATCCTAAAACTCTTTTTACAACACCGGCAAAGATCGTTTACACTCATCTTCTTCTTCTTCTTCCAGCGTGTGTGCAGTTGAGTTCTGTTGACAACTATGTGTCGCTCAACATACATCACTTACTCCGTTGCTCTGATTGGTTGTAGGTCTATCCAATCGAGTGCAGAGGCATTTTCTTTCCTGGTTCAGATGAAACACGGCCCATAATCACAGCCCAATGGAGCAGTATCAGACTCATATTCTGACTAGAATCAGGCTAAATGGTTCCCTGATTAGTTTACAACATTAGATTTTTGTCTGAGAAAAATGAACATGCACTATATCCATGCAAATGAATGATATTGAATCGACATCAGAAAATCGCATGTTCATGAATAGGATCATGAAGCTCATAGCTGAACCCCCCTCCCCCCGTAATGTAGCACGCAAAGTATGTTTATTTCGTTTCCTCTCTTATTTCTGCAGGGATTCGATGGGAGAACATCCTCAATTGGAAGTGATTTTATAGAGCAGCAGTACAACAGCAACCCAAGTGGCTCAGTCCAGTTTACTGCAGGAAACATGACGTACAACGTGGACTTCATTGGTAATTGGACAAATAAGACTGATTGCCTTTATTGCTGTGAAACAATAGAGAAAAAAAATGGATACATTTTAAATTTAAAGACTTGTTTTCATGTTTTTTTTTGGAATGTTGTAGGCATGACACAAACAAATCTATCCACGCGCATGTCGAGGAAAGTAAGACGGCGACCAAAATTCAATGCAATAGTAACATGCAACAACAGTTATCAAAACAGGTATTACTTTTTAGTTGTAGTTGTGAATTATTGCCTCCGGTTTGGCTTGGCTCAGAATGGGCCTCGTTCATGAAAAAGTAGAATGAATTACTGTGTAAAATGTTGCATTGAAGGCAATATGGTTTCACAAAGTCTTAAATTGTTACATCGTTTACACTCTTCAGGAAGCCAACCTACAAATTATAGTATTTTTGAATGTAAATTGAAAGTGGCATTTATGCAAAAAATAATTTACAAAATTTGGTAGTCACTGTTTAAATTGTGTATAAATTATTCTGAATGCGTAATTTATGTATGGATATTTTCATGAATTCTTAAACGCCACAGTGTTTAGAAAGTCAACCTACATTTTTTATCTTTTTAAAAGGATTCTCTTAGCATAGCATCACATACTCAAAAATACCTAAAAATGCATTTTTAAAAATATCGGCATATAATTACATCTGTAATTAATTTCTGTAGTTACACAGTGTACCCCTCCTTTACACCGAACCCTACCCTTAAACTCAGCCGTACCACCACACCTGTCCCTAACTTTACCCGTATCCACCTCAATATCAGCAAAAGTGTTTTCCAATTCAATATGAACACAATAAGTACATTATACTTATTTTTTTACGTAAGTCCATATTAGTTAAGGCCACCTAATATAAAGTGGGGCCGTAGTATTTGTAGACAAAACATTTGATTTACTTTTATCACATACAGTTTACCAGTTTTGGCATCTTCCTCTGCAAACCCAACAAATTCTTCTTCTCAGCACATCTGGGAGTTTATGGGTGATGAGGGAATTTGGACTGAGTACCAGAAACCAGTGAGTGAACACTGTTATCACTTCCAAATCCAACTGTAATGTTTAAGGCAAAAGTGACACGTTTATTAAAACAGTTCATTGGACTTTTGCGTATCTCTACAGGGATGTTCACTTGATAGTACAGAAATCGAGAGGTTATATCAGCTCAACCCTCAGTGCCAAGTTTCATTCACAGTCGGACGATTCTCTTACACGCTTTACTTTGGGGGTAAGGCACATTAAGGCATGGAAAAACTCTATATGTCTGTAGTGCACAATCAACATGAGGAAAAAGCAGAGGCCTTTTGTTATAAAACGTCTTCTAGAGAATATTTGCTAAAAAGAGAAATGTGTTAAGGTTAAAAACTTGATCTCAAGGCATGTTTGAAAAGGAATGTAAACGTATCGATTACTCATGTTTATCATCATTATCTTCATGTCTACAGGAATGTATCAAGTGAACAATAAATATGGTACAAAAAGAGCTGTCCGGAGAACTGGTGGAATCCAGCAAACAAACAGGTATGAAGCCATTAATAAAAGAAGACATTTCTATGGAAATGTATTTCTGCCATAGAATAAAAAGATATAAATATGGAAGCTTTAAAAGATAACTGCAATTCTTTTTTCGAGTTTTAAAGTCAGAATTGCGATATATAAAGGGGCAAAAAAGTATTTAGTCAGCCACCAATTGTGCAAGTTCTCTCACTTAAAAAAAAATGAGAGAGGCATGTAATTTTCATCATAGTTACACTTCAATTATGAAAGACAGAACGAGGGAAAAGAAATCCAGAAAATCACATTGTCTGATTTTTAAAGAATTTATTTGCAAATTATGGTGGAAAATAAGTATTTGGTCAATAACATCTCAATACTTTGTTATATACCATTTGTTGGCAATGACAGAGGTCAAATGTTTTCTTTAAGTCTCCACAAGGTTTTTACACACTGTTACTGGTAGTTTGGCCCATTCCTCCATGCAGATCTCCTCTAGAGCAGTGATGTTTTGGGGCTGTCGCTGGGCTGATTTTCAACTCCCTTCTAAGATCTTCTATGGGGTTGAGATCTGGAGACTGGCTACTCCTTCATACTTCTTATGAAGCCACTCCTTCGTTGCCCGGGCGGTGTGTTTGGGATAATTGTCATGCTAAAAGACCCAGCCATGTTTCATGTTTAATGCCCTTGATGATGGAAGGAGGTTTTTACTCAAAATCTATCATTTTTTCCTTTACACGGATCAGTCGTCCTGGTCCCTTTGCAGAAAAACAGCCCCAAAGCATGATGTTTCCACCCCATGCTTCACAGTAGGTAAGGTGTTCTTTGGATGCAAATCAGCATTCTTTCTCCTCCAAACATGACACGTTGAGTTTTTACCAAAAAGTTCTATTTTGGTTTCATCTGACCATATGACATTCTCCCAATCCTCTTCTGGATCATCCAAATACACTCTAGCAAACTTCAGACGGGCCCGGACATGTCCTGGCTTAAGCAGGGGGACACGTCTGGCACTGCATGATTTAGGTCCCTGGCGGCGTATAGTGTGTTACTGATGGTAGCCTTTGTTACTTTGGTCCCAGCTCTCTGCAGGTCATTCACTAGGTCCCCCCGTGTGGTTCTGGGATTTTTGCTCACCTTTCTTGTGATCATTTTGACCCATGGGGTGAGAGCTTGCATGGAGCCCCAGATCGAGGGAGATTATCAGTGGTCTTGTATGTTTTCCATTTTCTAATAATTGCTCCCACAGTTGATTTCTTCACACCAAGCTGCTTACCTATTGCAGATTGAGTGAAGGTTTACAATTTTGTTTCTGGTGTCCTTTGACAGCTCTTTGGTCTTGCTTTTTGAAGTCTGACTGTTTGAGGTTATGGACAGGTGTCTTTTATACTGATAACTTGTTCAAACAGGTGCCAGTAATACAGGTAATGAGTGGAGGACAGGGTAGCCTCTTAAAGAAGAAGTTACAGGTCTGTGAGAGCCAGAAATCTTGCTTTTTTTGTAGGTGACCAAATACTTATTTTCCACCATAATTTGCAAATAAATTACATTACATAAAAAGACAATGTGATTTTCTGGATTTTTGTCTCTCATAGTTGAAATGTACCTATGACGAAAATTACAGGCCTCCACTGTACCTCGCGAGTCGCAATTCTGACTAAAACGTATAACTCGCAATTTTCCATGTTATACCACAAAAAACAGCGAAAACCTGCATTTGTGAGATATAAACTAGAATAAATACTTTGTTCTAATGTTTGTTCTCTTATCACAGTGCACTGTCACAAGCTCGCTGGCAGTTCAAAGACATGGATAACAAATGGAAGGATTATAGTAAAGTAAATCAATCTTTTTAGTTTTTTTAATTTTATGAAATGATGGTTGCATAAGTTGCTACGAGTGCATTCTTAAGTGATCTGTAATGGGTGATTGTTAGGTGGTATCTTGCTAGAACTTGTTAGTTGTAACTGTATTAGGGTTATATATTCAGAAAAATAAACTGCAGTTTACAAAAACATGCTTAATGTGGCCATCATGCTGCCTGCTTTCTAAAACATTTTGACGTGTTCTTGCACAACACTAAGACAGTCCCATCTTCTGTTCGGTGTCATAAACATGGACTTTGTGGTTGTGTAGGGCGGCTCTCGGGGACATTGCAGTGTGTCAAGTCAAGATATTGAAGCCCAGTACCAGCAGGACACCACTGGGACAATGAGTTTCAGGGCGGGCAGGTTCAGCTATGAGCTGGACTTTTCGGGTGAGTTCATTCACAAACAAACAGAAATATGTGTTATTTAGTACTCTTCAAATCATTTGTTTTCTGTTACAGATATGACCCAGACCAACCAGTCCACTACCACCAGGAGACCCGTACGCCGCCTTCAGCAATAAGACCTCACTTGCCTATTCTACGTTTACTTCATTTACTTGTAGCTATATGTGAACTCAGGATGCCATTTTATGCAATGTATGCTAGCCATACCCAGAATTAGTGATACAAATTATTGAAATTATGTTCAGTTTGTCCATGCTAACCCATGTGCCTATATTGTTTTATTAACTGCCATAAAATAACAGTTCTCATGGTGATCATGTTCTATTATTATTCTTTATAGCTTTTCTTTTCAAAGCCTTTACTGTGATTAGATTGCATGTGCAATATCTTATGACTGCTTTCAATATTCATATTGGTGCTTTTATTTTTTAAATGGCAATTAATTTTATTGGAGTAATTATATATAAAGTATAGGGTGCTTACATTATTTATGCCCACACAGGTTCCAACACCAATTCATTTCCATGACTTAAATGTTGATTATGGTTACTGAATAAATAATTGGAAACTAGCATTGACTATTGACTATTATTTTATTTTTATATTTCTGTTTATTCCACAATTTTTACATAATGTGTTAATTCTCTTCATAAACAAATGAAGAAATGTCCAGGTCTTTTTTCATTATTTTTATGACAAAGCACTCCCTTCCAGATATGTTTTATAATAAAATCAGCACACAAAAAAACAACTACTATGGATTCATGTATCAAGATTATAACATTTTTCATTTTGCTGAAGGAATCTCCCTGAAGGAATTTTCAGGGAATCAATGTCAATTTAAAAGGTCCACAAAATAACTTAATTTTCTTATAACAATATTAATTTGAAGTGAAATATGCACTTGCCATATTTCATGAGATCCGCTAATAAATATTTGTAACGTCAGTTTGTTGTCTAAATTCACTTACCCCTCACAGTAAAGCCTAGCTAGACCAACTGTTGATGGTTTGTTATAAAACATTTTAAGGACACCAATTTGTACACTATTACGCATCAATAAAAGTACTCACTGCCCTTCAAATAATCAATTTATTTGATTCCAAAATCACCATCATTCCACCAATCCATTCACATTTTAAAATTAAAACAATCCAGATGTTTTATCTACATTAATTTAGACTATTTGAAAACTGCATGTAGTGAAACAACACTCATACAGAAAGTAATCTCCATCACAGACCTGCTATTGCACAACTCTCAACATAAGGCCTCTCATTCATAAGACCAGGAAAAGGATTCCCTTTGAATAAAACCTGTCTGGATATTAAAGATTCTCCTCAGGAAAGTGATTCAACAGTATTAAAAAAAGCAAAGTGGTGGAAGTTCACCTCTATATACTGTGCACTTCATTCACGTTTTTTCCCCAGTAATAATACACATTTTGGTGACTTGCTGTGTTGCAGCGGTCTGTTTGGTTATGATATGGAATAACATATGGAATTTAGTTGGTCTCTTCTCACAACAGAAAACTGCCCATATAATGATAACAGACGAACAAAAAAGCAGCCAAATGTAACGTCCCTAAGAAACACAACACTACAGTATAACACAGGTGATTTAACACAGGGCAGGAAGTAACAGCAGAGAACTGAAAGGGAAACGAACGCTTCGGGCTTCATTCATGAAACGCGCATTTCTGTTGCACTCAATTTAATGCTACATTAATATAAGTGATTTTCCCAAGAACCACAGGAAATGCATATTTTATCCCAAAATGCGCAAATAATACTTATTTGAATAAAGAAGCCTATTTCTAACCTTTTGTATTGGTAACATCTCCGTATTGAAAAAAAACTAATTTCTGTAATATTCTCATTAATGTAATGCAAATAATATTTTGTAAAAAAATTCTACAATGAAAATTGTTAAATTAATATATTGTTGTAAGTAGTTCATTGCATTTTTTTTATTATAGTAATTTTTTCCCCTGTAATTTTGTCTTTGGATTTTGGGATAATATATGACCCTTTCAAATGAGATTCACCGACGAGATCTGCAGAATTTACAGAAATTCATTCTGCTAGTGTTTCATGAATGAAGCCATTAGCACAAACTCACTTTAAAAGTACTGACAATAACCCAACATCTCAAACCCTAAAGGTTTTTATTATTTTATTTTTTTAGCTCTATTACATTTAGTGCACCTACAGTATGAAGACAGTGTACTTCCTTTAAGAAATTTCACCTCAGTGGATCATGTATCAGTATAAAACTCAAACAATAATCACCAGATACAGTATATACACAAATAACACATTATAAAAAGACTTGTTCAGGAACCAACTATGCACTGTACTTATCTCATGATCGTCGCGTATCAGACAACACAACTTTAAGACTTCCTTTTTGCAAGACAACATCAGCAATTCCTGAGGCCATCGATGACGTTTGTTCAGGTAGAGGAAGCCGGCTCATTCAGGCGAGCGGTGAGCATGAGGCTCAAGCAAAAAGAAAATGAAATCGAAAATGCTTCAGTTTGTTATACCCACTTTGTATGTGAGTCTTTCTTCCGGGGGCGCGCTTTAAGCCAAACGACTCAACAAATGCAAGGCATCCACCGACTGAAGCAGCTTTCGGTAGAAGAGCCCAAGCTTTCAGTAGAAATGTGACAGTTTGTCTGCTTTTGATTCACACAAGGTGATAAGTTGACTGTCCACATAAGGCGCACCATGATAAGAGCCAAAAAAGAAAAAGACAAAACAAGCCATCTTTCAAGGATACCATGTCCAACCCTCCAACAAAATTTTCATCTTCGCTGCTGATGTTGTTTCGCTTTTGATTCCCACATAAGTGGGAACGTGAACGAAAGGCAAATGTTTTACCCGAAGAGGTCCTTAAAATCATTGTTGACTGAAGAACTTTGTTTCATTACACCAGTGTTAATTGTGGAAGAGGCCACAGGTTGCGAGAAGTTCTGGGGGTTGAAGAACGGGTTTGCTTGCATTCCAAAACCACCTTGGACTCCCGTCATCCCCATCGGAGTTGCCTGTAGGGGTGCAGTCTGGGAAGGTTGGCCTGTACCAAACTGATTGAGCCACGGAGAAGGTGCAGTGGTTCCTTGAGCTGGTTTAGGGGCCATTTGGTTCAGGCTGACTTTGGGTTTATTAGAAGCGAAGAGGGAGTCTAGGGCGGACATGTCTGGGGGTTTGCCGGATTGGATTTGGTTCTGGTTTTGGGTGAGGGCACTGAAATTTGGAGCGCTGGTTGTGGTGGCCATCCCTCCATAGAGGCCAGGAGTGGCGGGTCTCATGGCCATTACCATACCTCCCGTCTGGAATCCCATGGGTGAATTGAAGCCGTTGCTTGCGCCCATGGTGCCCATCCCACCCATGGTGGGTGCTGCTGGGTAGGTCGAGGAAATGGTGCCGCCCTGCATGGGCATCGTCCTGGTCCCAGAGTTTAAAGCGAGGTTGTTCAGGGATGTCATGTTCAGAAGACTGCTGGTCAGATCCTTTGCCTGAACAAACAAAATATTCTTCAGTTATAGCACGTACATCCCAAATCAAAATGGACCCTTTTCACAGACCGTGATGTTCCATTCCAACAGATTGAAAATCTAGTTTTCATTTACATTTATAACACTATACTTTGTGTTATAGGCCTATTACCTAGAGCAGTGGTTTCCAACCCAGCACATTTATGATGTTTCTCTTATCTGACACACCCATCTGAGGTTTCGGAGAAAAGCCACTAGAAGGAAAGCCTGACACTTTTTGCAAACGCTGCGGCGGTACGCAGGGAAGGAGACCAGAGGCCGTTTTTTCTGAATGGATGTCAATGGAGAAGAGGCTTTACTACACAGAATAAACCGCTTTTGTGAGGTAATAGCTTATCATTTGATGAATTGACTGCCTGTCCACTAATCTTCAACATGTTTTACGGCAAACAATACTTTTGTTGGGAATGATATATAGATTGTACTATGATAAAAAGGTTATTTTATAAGAGAGGGAATGCCGCGAGAGGTAATACTCATTTATGGCATTACTATTTAATAGTAACATTGAGTGATATTGTATTATTATCCAAAAAAAGTAAAAAATACAGATGTTTTATTTCTTTGGCTTCCAGGTTTTATAAGTTATGATAAGACTTGAATTGTGATGACTATTATAACTGCACGCATGCATATGACGCTGATATTGTGCATTTAAATGAATAATTATAAATAGTGTTATATTGGAAGTTGTTTAATGAAAATAAAAAAAAAGTGTTCTTTCTATCGCTGCCAGGTTAGTCTTGTATTGTAATGATTTATGACTGCTGTGTGCCTAATGATGATGCTTTTTAATGAATGAAGGTTAAAAACAACATATTTTAATAAATTAAATACGTATTAAATTACAATGAAAGTTTTTAGTGTACTCTTAAATGTAGTTTTATGTGCCCTGCAGTGACTAGTACTGTGCAGCTAATACAGATATGCTCTTTTTTTCACAGTAAAGCACAAACAATGCTGTCCTACTGCACGTTTACTAGCGATCCAACACCAAATTCAGGACATTTATTCCCAAGACCAGCGGGCTAATCCACAAGAAACTGATTAACGTAAATTGCAACTGACTGTCATAAAACTTTGAACGGCGGGCACCGCCATTACACAATAAGGTACCTCACGTGATCCTAGTTAGCCGTTACGCTTTCTCCAATGGTAAGAGATCCAGACCCTCTCATCTCCCTATAACAAGCTGATGAGTTGAATCGGGTGTGTTTGATTATTGAGACATCTAAACTGTGCAGTGCTGAGGGTGCTCCAGGGCCAGGATTGGGAACCACTGACCTAGGTCTTAAATTACATACACTTGTTTAAACTGCTGTGATGGTGTTTCTGCTGAAGGAGCGACGGCACGTTTGAAGAAAAAAATTATCTTTCTCTCTTCTGACCGATGGCCTTGCTTCCTGAAGTACTTTTCATTTTCTTCATTGCAATTTAATATGAAGTTCTCAAAAATAAAACGAAACATGAAGCATCAACTAGTACTAAATTGAACTGAATCGTCACAAACTGTGATTTAAACACACAAAAAAACAAAACAAAACACCTAATCACTTCTTGTGACCTGCGTATTCACAACCAGTACAAATAGCGATGCAGATTAAGACTAGGCGATTTCCTAGGCAGATATTAAAGGGTTACTTCAGCGATTAGCATTAAGCCTTGTATCAGTAGAAACCCAGGACTATATTCAAATTATCGCATACTTTCCCCCTCATATGACCCTGAGACGAGAGAATTATGTATTTTATTTCTGGAAAAATTCCTCCGATGACGCAAATATCGTCATTTTGTGTCATCGGAGGAGTTTTTGGCTAGAGGCTGAAGACTACAGCCAGCAGGAGGCGCTGTTTCCACAAGTTTTCAACATCACACTCACAGCACTCGGCTCGCGGAGCTGCGGAGATTCATGTAAGCGGAGCGGTGGAGAGCAAAGTGAGTGTTTAACTTTTAAAATGAATTTCCTATGAAAGTTAAGCTTCCAAAGACATGAACTGAACACGCGCCAGACTGTTCACGTGCTGTGAATGCAGTCGCAGCCGCGAATCCAGCGTTTACCTCCGCTCATGTGATGATTGAAATCTGACTCCTGCTGCGTTTGTGCCGTGGCGCTCAATCGGCTCACTCGCTTTATAGCGAACAGACACGTACAGTTTTTAATTGTAATGTCTCTAACTGAACTGATTTTCTGAAAATGAGCGTGGTAGGCAAGTGATCCAGTAATCCAGTAGCCGACTAGCCGTGCCTAGAGTAGGGCAGTGAAGCAGTGCGTTCTGGGAATTGTTGTCTTTCATCCCCATGAGACAAAAATACATTTTCTGTGTTTTCTCAGTCTAGAAGGCACCAAATTCAAAAATAATTTCACATTTCTACTACATTAATGACCCGTTTAAATACAGATTCATCTTCCCAGCACTGAAGTACCCCTTTAACACATGCACAACATACGCGGTATACTGACGGAAGTTTGGGGATTTCATGTGTTGTGTGATATCTCTGCGCCCAAGTAGCAGTGCTTCGCTTGTGCTTCCCCATAATATAGTCCCAAGTTAATATCTGCCTAGGAAATCACCTAGTCTTAATCTTCATCGCTATTTGTACTCGAATACGCAGGCCACAAGAAGTAATTAGGTGGGGTTTTATCACTTTTACTCGGGACATGCTAGCTGGCAATACAGGATTCCATTCAATATGCTAAGCTAAGCTAGCGGCAACCCTGCCAAAGACAAAAGTGCATTTGCCCACATATCTAAATGTAGGAAAGATGTTGAATAAGCCCTATTTCTAAAAACGGTGGAGTGTTCCTTCAAGCCTTGTCTGTGAAACCGGGGTTAAAGTTTATTGGAAAACAATCAAATATATAAGCAGCTTCAGAGTGTACGACTGGTCAGGGCTTGATAATAAGGACTGCCAGATGGGTCGGGGTAAGTGTGAACAACGCAGTTGACGGATATGTCGGGCCATTGCTGCATTGTCATGACACTATCATGTTGTGCACATGTATTAAAGCCATGAAAACTGATTTATTCAAGCGCAAGAAGATTTGAAAGAGAACTCAATCTGTTACTCATGCTGTGTGAGAAGTTTTGTGAGCGGAAAGCCGCGTCTCAGACAGCACACGAGTACTGAATTGAGTTCTCATGTCTTCTTGCACTAAAGCCAAACCTGTACACACACACACACACACACACAGAATTATATCAGAAATTGATATTGGGCTTTTGGGCATTTTTATTGAAAGGCAAGGTTATGATATTAATGAGTAAAAATGTTTATTAGTCAAATTATAATTGCATTTTGATTATGAGGAAATTATTGCATTATTTTTACTTAATGGTTACAAGTAGTGTAACAATCCTTAATTAAATCTTTAACAACACTGACATTGTGTAAAAATATTTTAAATAAAAATAAAAATATTTTTTACATTTCTACCAGAACAGACACTGTTTTAATTCTGTTTGCATCATTAATTCTTTATTTTCCGTTTACCACTGTAAATCTGCTTTGAAAAATTCTGTATTGTAGCCTAGAAATCTAGACGCACCCTAGCGGCAGTAAATCTGCAAGTGTAGTCTAGCAACTCTCGGTAGACCTGCGAGCTGGAAAAAACAAACTTTGGTCAGGCCAATCACATCGTGTATAGAGTCGGTGGGCGGGCTTAACATAATGACGGCAGAGTTGTGGAGGTTCCGCGCGGCACGCGCGCGACATGTAAACAAAGAAGCTGGCGAATCGGCTTCGGCCACAACTCTGGAAGACTTGGAATTAAGCTTTTCTTTGAGAAAAGAACAGAACGGCACTGAAGTCATTCTTAAGATGGGAAGATGTGTTCGGAGTTTTGCCGACCGGATACAGTGAAAGTTTAATCTATCAACTAGCTCCGCTTCATGTTGCTCTGGTTGGTTGTAGCTATCGTATTGCGGAAGGGAATTTGAAAGACAACCGTTTATCCCGCCCCTCGGATTGAGCCCTGCCAACGGTGAGTTCCCAGACCCGACATCTTGATGTGGGTCTGGCTTGTCAGGCTGTCTGTCTGTATTGTATAAACTAAGACTAAACTTGTAGTCTTACAAATACTAAATTAAGACTAAACTTGTATAAACTAAACTATACGTAAATGGCAAATATGCAAATATGGTAAATGGCAGCTAGTGTGAATATCAGATATGGTACCTTTTACAGTAGATACTAATCTATTATCATGTGTAAAACTGATAATAGGTTTCCCACGGTACCCCTCTTAAGTGTATCATTGTGTCAGAAATCATGTACTGTCTGAGTAGGTACTACATTTGAACTTACTTTATGACTGTTAAAAAATGTTCTATATATTATGAATCTGTGTGTTATGAATGTAAATCTGGACGTACTACATGATGTCATATTCATGTGAACTACCAGGTCATTCATAAATCCTCTCCCATGACCTCATGGGATAGTAAATGTCCATTGTATGCAAACTTCAGAATCTCAGGGAAAGTAATAGTATCATTTTCCTGACTACTGTTTTTCGAATACTATGTATTCAGACAAACTAATCTGTTGGTGTACTGTTTTTCGCATACTATATTATAGGGACGTATTTGATTTTGGACGCAGCGCATGTGTTACCTGAGGTGTTGGTGTGGCTGATTTGACGCTCTGTGGTGCCAGTGGCTGCTGGCTTCTTAGTTTGGCAGCCTGTTCCTGTTCTTTAGCCAAACGCTGCTTTTCTTCCAGGGTGAGAGATACCTGAGCACACCACAAACAACAGTTAGAACATCAACCTGCTCTAATGCCAACATCCAAGCTCCATAAGTAAAACACAGCTAAGCAAAACCAATGCATTCCCCAAAAAATTATAAATGCCAACTCACTCGTGAGGGTTGTGAAACAGTTGATGAGGAACCATTCTGATTTACATTCACACCTGCGCTTCCTGAACTGCCACCAAAGATCTCATCAATCTATCAGAAATCAAAGAGAAACGCCAGGTGATTTCACACAGTGGCCGCAATTAAAGTTGGTTGCTGGATGTGCAACAGGTGTATTTACTTACATCTCTGACTTTTGTGGCTGGGCTGGGTGTGTTTTTAGTCTCCTCTGATTGGTTCATCTGGTTTGTAATGTTTAAACTCCTGGAATGACACTCATTATTACTCATAAGTTCACTGTTTGTTTGGATAATGTTGCACTCGTGTCAAAAGCTGCAGAATAAGCTTCTTGCAAAATCAAAATACAGCCTTTTAAAAAGGAATGAATAGAGAAATGATTGAAACGACACCTCTGCTGCTCCTGCATGATGTGCAGCTGCTCTAATTTGGTCTTATGCTCCGCCTCCATGCGATTCAACATGTCCCTGATCACAGCCATGAAAGAGTTAAACTGAAACACACCAGAAACAGAAAACAGTATGTTTGTACACACAATCTATTATAAATGATCTGAAGTGTGAGACTGAATCGAGTTGATTTTAACGGATGAAGAAGAAAACACGTAAGTTTATGTGTAAGAGTGAGTGCGTTGTCAACCTGGTTAAGGTTAAGGTTGTTATCAATACTAAGTGACACCAGATGAGGTAAACTCTTTGCAGCCAGGTGCTCTTTTGGGATGCCCAGTTTCTTATGGGTGAAAGTGCACTTGTAGATGCCTGAAGAAAAGAAAAAATAGCACATACATTTGTATAACTGCTTCAGTCATAAGATAATAGGACAATGTTGCAAATTCAAGAGAAAAAAAGCACACGAGTCGTAAGGACTACTATATGATGAGGCTTTTAATGTTCTTGAAAGCCTCAGTCAGGCACAGCGATTGTATTACCCAGAATGCCCATGAGCACTGCTGGTTCCCTGGATGGAATTTGTTGCAGGAATGGTAAAATTTCATCAATGACGAACCATTTATCCAGGTATTCCAGAATCTTGCCTAGGCACACCAAAGAGTTCACCCTCACCTGAAAGCAACAACAACAGAGAAACTAAACTCCTTTTAGAGAAACAAACCTCAGAGCTACTCTTATAAATGTTTTGTTGATATGGTACATTCGCTTATGTTACTAGAGGAGTAAAGACACAAACCGCTAGCGAGGATGTCTGTAAACAGGTAGATTTGATACGAGGAATAAGTGCGTTTTTCATAGATGGGTACTCAATCAGATTGGCAAACGTGGGAATGATATTCAGACAAAGTTCCTGTTTAGGAATAAAACACATGTTATATTTTGAAATACCTAAATTCAAAACCTACATTGATGCATCGCAATGCATTGTTTGGACAATGAAAATTCAATAGACTGCTAATGAAAATTATCGATTATAAAATAATATAAAAATTTATGTACAAACTTAATAACAAACATTTTTTTCTCTGTGTTCACCTGTATTTGAATAGAGGGGGCCTCCACTGCTCTATACACCATGGGCAGAACACTGTTCTTGATGTCTTCAGGAGGCGTTTTGGTCAAAAGCAGGTCCATCTTTTGTAGAAATATCAGCAGAATCTGGATATATGAAAGAAATAATATGATTCCCAAAAGCCCTCCCAAGAAATTGTAACAAAAAAAATAGCTAGGCAAAAAAAAAAAAAATGTAAGGGCAGTCACCACTGATAACAAATGACTCTAAATTGTAATGTAGACGCATGCATTTTCTGTAAAGCTGATGATACGCATTGTGAAAAGCGCTACACAAATAAATGTGAATTGAATGATAAACAAAACAAAACCAAACATACTCATGAAAACCACATTAAAAGATCAGTGGAAACGGTGGAAACAAACAAGTGCAGATGCAATACCATAAATAAAAATATCTTATCATAATACAAATATTACGATGACATAAACTACCACAAAGACAAATGTCAAACCTCACTCACCATGTTGCTGGCCTGATAGCATGAAAGAGAGAAAGTCATTACAAACTCGAGCCTAATGGATCACGCAGGCACGCAGAGGTCATAGCAAGTCCACAGGACTTCAAGTGCACATCAAGTGATCCATTGAGGACAGGGCCAGAGAGGTTAACTAGTGCAAGGGGTCAATTGTGGGGAGAAGATTTAAACCAGTGATGTATGTGTGTGTACCTGTACAGGCTCCTGCTGTTTAAAAACTGGGGTGAGGTCCGGGAGAACAAGGCGGATATATTCCTCCTTAGTGCATTCCTCAGCGATGAGCAGTACATTTGGAAGAACGAATGGAACCATGTCGGGATTCACAAACTCAGACGTGAGGGCCGGGAGAACTCTGTATATCACCACTCTCTGAGGACAGGAAAACAGAAGACAGTTAGCTTAGGTACACATAATGCCATAAAATACTTACAGAACATATAAACCTCACATCCATCCATCTATCCATCCTTCCATCATCCTGTCTGTCTGTCTACCCTCTATCTATCTATCTATCTATCTATCTATCTATCTATCTATCTATCTATCTATCTATCTATCTATCTATCTATCTATCTATCTATCTATCTATCTATCTATCTATCTATCTATCTATCTATCCTTCCATCTTCCTATCTGTCCGTCTACCCTCTATCTATCTATCTATCTATCTATCTATCTATCTATCTATCTATCTATCTATCTATCTATCTATCTATCTATCTATCTATCTATCTATCTATCTATCTATCTATCTATCTATCTATCTATCTATCTATCTATCTATCTATCTATCTATCTATCTGTCCGTCTACCCTGTATCTATCTATCTATCTATATCTATCTATCTATCTATCTATCTATCTATCTATCTATCTATCTATCTATCTATCTATCTATCTATCCTCCATCCATCTTACATGTATAATATACATATAAAAATAAGTTTTCAAAACCGAATCAAATCCATTGTTGCACCATTAATTACACTGAAAATATGGACAATTATGGAAAAAATTTTTTTTGGATGAATACATCTGGGCTGTACAATTCATCAAACCCACAATATGGACTAGTGCTTGTTAATATGAAACAGCAATGAATTAATTAAATACAAAGTCAATTAATCAGGCATGCTTTTTGATTATTAAAATTGAATGTAACCATTATAACAGAATGCAGAAAAAAAAAATAGATTTCATAGGGACGTGCATTTTATATTGCTATTTTCTAGCTAAAGGTTCTTGCCTTGGGCAACTTGGGCAGAACTTTCGGGAGGCCTTTGTAGAACTGAGACTTCTGCAAGTTGTCCCGCTGGAAAAGCGTGTCGAAGTACTGAAGAGTCATCGCTCCGACATCATCGAAAAAGGGAATCTGAACATACACGTACAATGAAACGTCACTCTCAGTCACGGTCTTACAGAATCATGCATGATAATTCTTATTCAATCAGTACAGATACTTAAACAAATAGAAAAATTGAAGAAGACCAGCAAGGAGGGAAAACTCTGACCTTTGTCATCTGATCTGCGTCTGGACGCACATTGGAAGTGACGCTGAGTAACATCTTCACATGTTCCCGTACCTCCTCTGGGATCTGACTCAACACTCCTGGACTCAGATGGCTCAGCTACACATGAGGATGGGGAACATTATGAGATTCACACGTTTTAGGATTGTCACAATTAGGGTACCATAAAAACTAAAGTATCACAATAACACTATTGTTCGCATGCCTTGTTTCTCATAGCAAGAGCTGAGTGTTGTGGCTATTCTGTTGTGGTTTTAAAGGGGTCCAATTATGTTTTCCTTACATTTTGAGCATGAAAATGTCTGCAAAGTTACATAGCACAAAGTCCACTCCAAAGGGAGTTATTCGTTAAATCAGTAAGCACTACGGGTGCAACGGATCACAAAACTCACGATTCGGATTACAGTTTTTGAGTCACTGATCGGATCAGCAAGGATCTATTAAAGACAAGTGAACAGTCAGTAATAAAATAAGAACAAATATGCAAATTACAAGAGATAAATACAATACACCAAAGTTACAAATATATTTAAGTCTAAAAGTAGTATTCAGGTACAGAAATGTAACAATTCAGTGTAAAATACCAATTTGTAGTTGCGCGAGTACCTAATTGAGTTCTCTTTAGCCTCTTCTTGCGCTTAAAATCGCTTGGATGTTTAAATTGGCAAGACTTAGAAACGTGCAAGATCAACTTTCACTTTCAGATGGTTAAACTTTGCAACTAATCCACGAATCACGTGTGCCGAACAGTGTTGCCTGTTCTGTATGGATCACGGATCAACTACGATCCGTTACACCCCTAGTAATCACTGTTTCTGAACTCCCTGAAACGCATTGATCATATACTCTTGAGTTTGCTTCCAGGAACGTATACATCACAATATCACTCATTTAAATAATTCCCACCCAAGGCATACTCACATAAAAAAAGGAGCGGTCATAACCTGATATTATATTATATTTATTAGATTAGATTTATTGATTTATATTATATTATTTTTCCACACTTTTGACCATTAGTGTATACTATAAAATGCTGCGGTACTGCTGGTATTTTGAGGTTTGGGTACCACAATACTACCATAGCAGTAGTTTACTGTGAAAACTGTTTTAGGACAAAATGGGAATGTAACATGCTTAAAAACAGGAAGTTAATTCCACAGGTGTGCAGAAGGTTTTGGCTGCTCACCTGGTCCAGTTGTCGGCTGAAGCTCTTGTATATGTCCTGCTTGTTGACCTGAAATACGGGTTTGCCTTCATTAAACACAGCGTGGATCAACACGCCCAGTGAATACATGTCAGAAGACACGTCACAGCTGACGGACAGGATGTACTCAGGAGCGACATATTCTGGGTTCGGGAGGCAGAGAGGCGGTAGATTGGGGTCCCACTCTTTACACACATACTTGGGCTAAAAGGCAGAAACACACAGATACAGTCACTTAAATAGGTTTGAAATAGCTCATTCAAGTTCGGAACAGAGATGATCTAAAGATCTCTGGCACTTAAGAGACATTAATTCCAGTTCCAAACCTCAGCGTCAGACGGGTTACTTGAGGAGATGCTGAAGTCGAAGCCCATGATCTTCCAGGCTCCGCTCTTATTCAAGATGATGTTCTCTGGACACAAGTTACCATGAACCATCTTAACTCCACTGTGGAGGAACGACAAACCCTCTGAGACCTTAGAGAGAAAACAGAGAGAGACAAAAAGCAAAGAGATCTCGTTAGCTACAAATGTAAAACAAAAAGCATGGTGGCATCATTTCTTACAATGCATTTAATTATTGCTGATCTTTATTTTATAAAGTATTACTTAAAAAAAAAAAAATTTAAACCATGTTTAATTTTATATGATATATTTGTATATTTGATATAAAAAAGGTATTTTATTATTTTAAATAAAAATAATTTCTCTATTACAATAAAACTTTTTATATTTATATTATACTTATATTACATGCAACTAACCCTAAACTAAACCCTAATCCTACAGTAAGTGCATGTAGTTATTCATATTACTTAGTACTTAAATGTATAATTACAATGTAACACGGACACCTTAAAATAAAGTGTAACCGAATTATAAAACATTATGTTTGTCATTTTTCCTTTTTCATTTTGGGCTGAAATATGACCTTTAAAGCATGGTACGATTTTTGCTGTTGTATCTCACCTGCAGTAAGCCGTATTTTGTCTCTACATCATAGAGTTTGTATTCTTTGATGTCTGTGGGAACAGGACTAGGGAGGTTGTCCCAATGGCCGAGCACATTTGCTAGACTGGCGAACACGGGCTCTGTGCAAAATGCCAGACAGTCTCTAGAGATAAAGAGACAAAGACATTCAGTGAGAACAGCAATGACAGACAGATAAAAGCACAGAAAGTAGGAACTCGTTATGTTTGTAGCCTTAGAGACATTTCTGAGCCAAGTTTGAGGTACTTAAAGTGGTTTTCTTCTTCTATTGTGTAAAAGCTAAAAAATTTAGAAAGACTGATGGTTCGTTCCAAAAACTAGTGAGCTGCACACCTAAGCAACATTTGTAGGTGTCAGAGACACGCAGCCGGTCATTAAAGCAAATAAACTCTACTAATAAGATAGCACATTTTGACAAGAATCTAAAGTATACTTTGTAGATAAAGCAATTCCAGGATGCAAAGGGAAAATCTTTGTGCAAGCTGGTGGAAGGAATATGGAGGTTGTTCTTTTTGAGGTTCCATGACAGTTAATCCTGTTTACATCAACAATAACTATAGCGAAAAATAATAATGATAACGGCATTAACGTCCAAACCAACGAATGATAACGTGCTGTAGTTATGGTGTCTATGATCTCTTTAAAGTTGAGTGGATTCTGACTGGCTGTCAGAATTCCATTGACATTGTTCCTCTGTGTCACTATCATTCTAGCTGCGGTGTGGAGTTTGCTATTCTCATAGAATTAAGAACGACAACTAAAAAAAGATAACTATAGCGATAACTACATCAGAGTCCACACCAAGCGGCAACCTCCCGCTGTCTCTCTTGAAGAAAATACGGAAGTGACTTAAACTGCAGTTCATCGACTGGCCACTAGGGACAGGCTCCAGAAGGGAGCAGAATCTCATTGAGCCCCATGTTAAAATGCCCAACTTTACAGCAGAATAAAACATGTTTACATCCTGGTACAAATTCTAGTTTTGGTCTAAATGGCTAGTTTTGCCCTTCATGACAACTGTGAGGGGGTGAATTTATTTATAACTCATTCGTTTACATTAAATAAAGCCTTAAAGTTATGCATAATTAAGGGTGTGGCCACTTTGAGTGGCAGGTGGATTGCCGTTTGTCTGCTGTCTGTTAGTCATCGCGTCACCTCAGCTCCGCCCACGTCCCGCCTCTTTGCCCATTTTCTGTTATCAGGGAGTGACGGTTGATGACGCGCTGCAAAGATGGCAACGGCCAGCTCGACCCTACTTTACACTCCAAAACTGCTCTGCAGAATCCTATGGGTGACGTCACAAACACTACGTCCATATTTTTTACAGTCTATGGTCTACACCAACGCACGTTATAAGCACGTACTGCAGTTTTGCCATCTGTTTTTTTAAATGCTACAGATCTTTAAAGCAGGATGGATTCTGATTGGCTTTCATTGTTTTTATCGTTGATCAGCTCAAAAATAATTCTGAATGTGATTCCAACAATATCATTCCTCCGTGTTGCTGTTGATATTGTCGTAATGTGGTTATTCTTTTAAATTTAAAAGTTTTTAAAAAAAAATGTTTAGTGTTATAGTTATTGCCCTTAGTGTTATTAAAAGTTCAGAGTTATTTTCTTTGTCTTTAACGAACTCGGTCATTGTCGAGTCATCTTTCTACACTATGCATCAAAGTTAACGCTCCAAATCCATTTATCCTGTTGTCAGAAGTAGCGCAAACGCATGGAGTATAGCAAAACGGGGTATCTGTTTATTGTTGGTATCTCTATGTGTCAAAACCAAGTGTGCCAAACACGTCCTGAAAAGTGAAGCCAAAGTGCTTTGATCGCCCCCAGGTGGTTGGTCCCAGTATAACTCATAAACCCCGCCCCCTCCATGTATTCTAATGGGATGCTTGTCTGGCTATCACCAGACCAAGCTCAACCTTTTAAGATTGAACATTGGTCTGGGGAGTCTGCTCTGTATTTTCTACTGCACAAGAGGCGTGATCAGCGGGCATAGTTCAAGTGAATCTGTACGCAATTGGATAGTCCTTCAACCAATCTGACCGCTTACATGGCAGACGCAAATGCACGTATCCGAATCATATCGGATTTATTACCACATATGAGTGAGGCCTGAATCCGATCTGAGGATATCGGAATTCATGCGTTTTTTTTTCCCGCTTACATGTTCACAAGACATATCTGATCTGTGCCACATGAGAGGAAAAAATCTAAATTAGGTCACTTGAACCATGTAGTGTAAGTGTGTTCTGCAGTAAACTGTACTAACAGATGCTGCTGGAGTGTCGGCAGGGTTTTGATACCGTGGCTCCACTTCCTGCTCTCTACTGCGCAGATGAAGGTCCCAAATCAGTGCATATTCGGACATTGGTGGCTTCACTTTTCTACAATGGAAAATAGTAAAGGGCTGTCGTCCATCTTTTTTACAGTCTATGATAGTATCAATCATTACAATGGGTTCTTTTTGATTTTGACATGACGTGTGACGCGTGTTTTTAGTCCTACCTAGCCTAAACCCTGAAACAAGTGTATTCCATGACAAGGATTGTATCAGTCACTGACATTATGGTTTAATTTTATTCACTGGATTATGTACTTTTTCCTTTTCGTAGTTTCGCCCGTTCACGCTCTTCCGATTGGGTGTGATTTTGTTGTGTCTTATAGCCTTGTCGCATCTAGCGTGGAAAGTCAAACTTGTCACTGAATCTTATTGGATTGTGTTTAGTTATGATAAGGTGTTAGAAGTGATCCGCCTGTGTAGACCGTAGACAGCAGGACTACAGCTTGAGTCCCACATCAAAGAGATCCATGTATTATTCAGGAGAGATTTTCCACAGGATGAACTGCTGCTTTTGAACTGATGTATCCACACAGACACATATTGATTGTAGAAGCACTGGAGCCAAATCTTAAAATAAAGAAAAACTCTTTTATCAAGAATAGATTCTTTGCTCTTAAAGCTTACGTAAATCGAAGTTCATTTTCTTTGCAGTGGTAATAACACTGTTTTTTTTTTCAAACCGTAGTAATGAGCTGACCTAAACGGCATCACAAGCATATTCGTCTAAGCTTCCCAGAATGCTGTCCATGCTGGCCATTTTGGGACACAGCCTGTGTTCATGCGTGTGCACATTGTGGTCACCTGGACTCCTCCAGCGGATGCTGGACCGTGAGGAGGCGCGGGTGTCGTAACCGGGTCAGCTGTTGAACTCCTTTCTTCAGTGAATCAATAATCTGATCCTTCTCAAACTTCTGATAGCGATCAATGATCTTCTTATCGAGCACAAAAACAGCCACTTCCTGTGGGAAATAGAAAGCACATTAATTCCAAAATATGTAAATGTATATTTAATTTGCAGAAAGATAAAAACATTCAATAAAACCGAAAAATTACATTTTAAAGGCATAAAAACACACGTATGTTATCAACAAACGTACAATTGTGGCAATGTGAGGAAGCAAGTGAACATTTCTGTGGAGTCATGACAGTTGCATCACTAAAGACTTCCTCTTTCACTGTAAACAACTAACCAACATCTAACATGATCGTGTCATATTATGAGTGATATTCATGACAAGCCCAAGACTGGCAGTCACTATAATGAATAACTAGCGCACCTGTTTGGTGGATTTTTTGGTGCCGTTGTAGATCCTCCAGCTCATTCCTGGACCTCCGCTGGCGATATGTCGGCCCACCTCAAACTCCCGCGTGACAGGGTTGCCCATGATGGCGCTGGTCATGTCGGCCGTCACCTTAGTGACGGTGCTCTTTAGTTTATTGAGCATGGACTCCATGATTTTACTGGCTGCTCACCTGCAACAGGAAATAGCAAAAGAGTGCATGAGCTTTATGAGTTATTTCATCAGCGTTTTCATGCTTCCTGTTGGTCAAATACACAGCGGATGGGATAAGTTCAAGGTTATCATCGTTAACCAAATCCATTAAAACATTTTTGTTGATTATTAAATGAAAAGCTTACTTTAGTTATTTGCCATGGGAACATTTTTCATTAAGATTAAAAATAATAATGAAATATATGAAACCTAAATAGTAATATTTAACACACAAAATAAAACCTTAAAATAAGCGCTGTATTCATGCTGACGGCATCTCAGAGAGTTTGCAGCAAAGTACGAGAAATAAGAAATGCCCCTCTCTGTCAGCTGCAGACATTTAATACTCTCTGGCAATGGTTGTTTCTTTCCACACTGTGATGTGGCTCTGGATTTATAGCAGGAAGTATTGTATTAATCTTAGATAAACATGTACCAATACATTATTAAAATCAAAGGTTTTATTTGATTACATTAGTCAATGCAATGTGAACTAACAAACAATGACCAGTTGTATTTTTATTAACTAACATTAACAAATATAAATAAATATTGTAACAAATGTTTTGTTCATTGTTAGTTCATGTTAGTTAATACATAATGAAAGTTTATTGCTAAGTGTTACAACAATAACATTGACTATTAATAGAAACTACTACTAAAATAAAGTAACACCACATTTAATCATAAATGAGTTAGAGTGAAAGTAAACCCTTACGCATTAAGGCGTCGTATAAGAGAGTGAATTATCAAGAATAATTATAGTTTTATTCATATAATTTAACATTAATGTTGACATTATATCGATGTATTGTCTCTGTGTTTGTTAAAAGGAAGTCGCACGTCATAAGGAAAGGTGTGACGTATTTAACATATTTAATGAATGAACATTGAGCACCTGACAGGTGGACTCACACAATGAAATAAGTTAAGACTGGCGGAATAACCTGCCGTTTACCATCAAAATTCAGCTAACATAAGAGTTTTGACACAAAACAAATCACAAGAGCGTAAAGAACTGTAACTTGGATTATATATGATACCACAAAAGCTGTCAAAGAAAGTCAGTTCAGTAGTTTGGAGACACAGAGGGAGACGTTTAACTATCAATGTGTATTTTCTCAAGAAAACAAAATCTCATAGCATTACTTGAGTATCAACTATGTGAGAGAAACCAACTAAACATAAATATATTATTATCTTCTCAATGTAAACAAATGATAAAACCCGACAGCAGCTGAGCTAACCCGCTAATGCTAATGGAGTGAAGCGTCACTTCATATAACTGATCAATAACCGCCGAAAACGGTCTCAGGATCAGTATCCAGTTCATAAACACGGAGACTTCAGGCTTACCTTTACACTAGAGGCGCTGACAGTGACACTGAGCGATTAAAACCAGGATTTAGACAGTAACAAAACCGTCAGCAGTGGTGGTGGCTAACAGCCTCCATGACACTTCATCAAAACACCTGAGAGATCCCGCGGCGTGAAGCCGGACGTTAACCCTCAACGCTTCAGATTGAAAAGAATCTATGATAAAAGTCTTTGTTTTCAAAATATTATCCATATTGATTTACTGCTTTTAACTCGAATCTTCATCCGAGATTGGTTTGCTTTCTGCTTGAGACCTCAGAAAGCCGATGATGATAACATCAAAATGTACAAATTATTAAAATTGTTAATGTTCCAAGCAATGTTTAAACAATTATTTATAATTAGCCCTCATATGAATGGAAGTTTTATTTAAAAAAATAATAATTCAACAAAAAATTCTTAAAAACACAAAATAAGAGTCAGAAGGTGAGCTTTTGTAGACATTTTAATTTTAAATATCAGAAAATTAAAGTGCATCTAAAAAAAATGTTCTTACCAAATTACAACAATTAGTCAACTTAATTAGTTCAAAGTACCAGTAATGCAATTTAATTAACTTTCTGTTCAATTACTTAATAAATACAATTGATATGCAAAACCAGTTAATCCAGTGCATTCATGCATCATTTTAAAAGTGAAATGCAATGAAATCTTCCCTTTGTCTTTCTGAATAATTATGCCTTATACATAGTAACACCCTATTAAGCTACATTTTTCAATACAAATCCATTTAAAAATCAGAAGTAGACATTTATACAGAGTACAGTAATATATGAGGTCAACATTCGTTAAAATCCTTTTTGCTCACAGTCATTGAAATTAAAAAGTAAGTAAATAAGTGATACAAGAAAGAGCATCATTTGAATCTTTTACCTTTAAGGCATAGGTATCTATTTCTCAATTTCAAGTGCAGCTAAAATTAATTATACTAGCTTGTAAAAACCTGAGCATATCGCACATCACACAATTCAAGTAATCCTGTACTGAGATATGGTCAAGCTCATGAAAACAGTATTCACTCACCTGATTAAATCTATGTAGTGTTCAGTAGTGATTAGCGTCTTTTTTTATAATATTAATACTTGTAATAACTGTCCTGCTTACAAATATTTCTATAAATCAGAGACTACAGTCCGGTAACATTATTTTAGTGTCTGTTCGCGTTACTTGCAAACAAAAATTATGCATAGTTGGGGAAAGTTACTTTTAAAAGTTATGCGTTACAGTATTGTGTTAGTCCCTGAAAAAGTAACCTGAAAAAGTAACTAGTTCCATTACTTAGTTACTTTTTAAAGAAAGTAATGCGTTACACTACTTTTTGCAGAACATTTTCTCACCTGGGCTGGGCTTGCTTGGGCTTAAGGAAGTGCAGTCAGTTAATAAATGGGAAAACAAAGTAACTTGTGTTGCTTTGAACAAGTAACTCTGCTAATTTGTTTTAAATTTTAAAGTAATGTGTTACTTTACTAGTTACTTGAAAAAGTAATCTGATTACGTCACTTGCCTAAATGCGTTACATCCAACACTGATCACATGCAACTAACCCTAACCCTATAGTAAGTACATGTAGTTAATTATTATTACTCAGTTCTTAAAATGTATAATTACATGGTAACAAGGACACCTTAAAACAAAGTGTAACCCTCAGTTCTGTACGGTTAGTAACACTAATCTTTGGATTGCTACATTAGGTGGAATGCAGGAGCATTCGCACAGTACTACAATAGATGAAGCCACATGTAAGAGGGGCAAAAGGCCTTCAACTAATAAAAATAAGTTTAACAAACAACTCTATTAGACATAATTCTTTATCCGGATTGATAAAAACCTTCACGGTCTAACAAACTATGTGTATCCAGTGTTCATTAGTTTCTAGAATGTAGAGAAGAAGTGCTGGAGAAAAACCCCTGGGTGATGTTTCTGGAACTGTTTAGCCAGTCGTCTCTTCTGCTTGACGGACAGATCGTCATTGTGAGCGATGTAGTGCATTAACTGCTTTAAACTGTCAAGAGTGGCCATATCTTTGTTATCCTCGTACTCCTGGAGTGACACCTGCTGGCAGAATGTGAACACTGCAGAGGCAAAAGAAATCAGGGAGAGACGGTAAATCAAATCAATGCGTAAATCAGTTTTATAGGGAGACTGCGAGTGGACTTACACGCTACATTATCTAGATCTCTCCCTTGCTGCAAAGTTTGTAGTGTCTTCCTCACAGCCTCAATCAGTGATAACGGCGTCTGGATATGAAGATATGAAAGAAAAAAATGATTTAAACATTCTGCGATTCGCACAGAACTTTCAGAGCTAATGTATTTGTAAAAAGGGCATACCTTAAAGAGTTGAGTGTGATTATCCATGAGGAACAGCAGTAGTTGCTCACATTGGACTCGTGTCATTTCTTTACTCTGGATCACAGCCTTCACAAACGTCTTGCTAACCAAGGCACGGTTCTCAATCTGTTTCAAAACAAATGAGCCTGTGCATTTATAGTACGCATTCACACACTTTTTTAATGTTAAGAATGGATAAAATATATATATTGTAGATGAAAATATTGTTCCAGTTAGTAGAAATGTTTACAGTGAGATTTTTTTTAAAGAAATTAATGCTTTTCTTCAGCAAGGATGCATTAAATTGATCAAAAGTGACAGTAGAGACATCTCGGTTTTCACAAAAATATTTACCAGCACAACTGTTTCCAACATTGATTAATAATCATAAATGTTTTTGGAGCAGCAATATCATATTACTGAAAGATCATGTGACACTGAAGACTGGAGTAATAAAGCTTTGATCACATTTTATAAATATATTAAAATAGGAAAAAAAGGTATTTTAAATTTAATAATGCAGCCTTGTTGAGCATAAACTTTTGATTGGCAGTGTATAATAATATAATAATTAAGTTAATTTTATTATAATAAAGAAAAAAACAATTGTCTTTAAAAAAATAGGGTAAATTCTAATAATTCACTTTTTTAGTAGGAATTCCAAGAAAACACACATATACAGACATTTATATTATATATAACAGTTTAAAATAAGGTCTCATTTGTTATCATTAGTAATGTATTAATTAACATAAACAACACCATGAGCAATACATTTGTTACTGTATTGAATATCTTTAATGTTAGTTCATAAAAATCCAGCTGTTCATTCTTTGTTCATGTTAACTACATTTGTGAACTAATGAAACTTTATTGTAAAGTGTTCCATACACATATACTAAATGTATCTTTAAGTATTTTGGGAATGGATTCAATCAGTGAATCTCCTGGGATTGAACTCTTAATCACCTGCTTGTGCAGTCTGAAAGCTTCATTATCTGCAGCGGCTGCCATAAAACGCAACAGTCTACGTAACTCGTCTCTGCTCGTGGACTCCAACAGCTGCAGAGAGAGCTGAGCCGCTCTCAAGGCATCCTTTCTTCTTCCACAATCTAAATAACACAGAAAGAATGAACAGCCTCTAACACAAATGACATTGAGCCCATTGGGTTTTACATTTACCCAAAAGATGTAGGATTCCAGTCTGGATGTCCGTGTAGCGGCCTGGCAGTAGTGGAGGTCTCTCTGGGCTGTTGTAATACTTGGCGATGGTGTCGAACAGCAGTCTCTTATGCTTCCCCTCCCCAGATGCTGCATTCTGCTGGATGAGCTGCTCACTGGCAACCACGATTAACTGATCTGGGAACAGCTCAAGACAATCCACTGCTGCCACCAGCCAAGAATCCAACCTTCGAAGAGATGAATGACACACACACAGGTGAACCCACATAAAACCCATGAAACCGAATGTGACGGCACTGAGTATTGTAAGTGCACTGACTCATGCAGGTTGAGACTCTCTGAGACTTCACGATCCACGCAGGTGTTGGAGATGACCAGGTCACCGTGGTTGCGCACAGATGAGCGCAGGGGCTCTGGTTTGGCAGGCGAGGTCAGAATACAGTCCAGCATGGAGACCTCAACCACCTGTAGCAACTGAAGTAACGTCTGCTGCCTCCAAACATCCCGCACCACTGAAACAAACGCGAAACGAGAAGAAATAGTAAGGGCTCTTCACATGGTCATGCATCCTTCTGCACTGCTGTCTAATCTTGTCAATGTTTCTCACCATCTCATGCTATGCTATGTCTTTAAAGCTACACTGTGTGATATTTTCCCCCATCTAGCGGTGAAAAGGTATATGACCATCCAGTGAATATTAGTTTCTGTTCCTCTCAATTCCGATTTCGTTTTAACTCCTACTTTGGCTGATTTAGTCCAAGATTAATATGGCTTCCAGTTCGATCAAGTGATGAGGTTACTTTAGAAAACTATTATAATTTGCAGTTATTTAATTTGTCAGTTAACATGTAGGTTATGACATCATAGACTGTACAAAGTGCGCTACATGGCACTTTAAAAACCGGATAGTTTATTTATAATTCGATTACGGATATTTCACGTCATATTCGAATGCATATTCAAATATCGAATAAAAAGTGACAGCCCTAATCTGAACCCCCAAGAAACCACATCAGACCACTTCAGAATCCATTACACCACAGCAGACATTCAAGAAAAAACACTTTAGATTTAATTTAAACCTCTTTAGACTCATGTATATCCCAACAGAGACCAAATCAGACCCCAAAAGACCAGCATTTACTCCGGTGCTCTGATTGGTTGAGGGTCTATCCAATTGAGGTCTTTCCTGGTTCAGTTGAAACCATAGACTGTATAAAAATATGGACGTATTGTCCATGACGTCACCCATAAGATTCTGAAGAGCAATTTTGAAGCCTAAAGTAGCGTCGGGCTGGCCGTTGCCATCTTAGCACCGCGTCATCAACCGCCACTCCTGGATAAAAGAAAATGGGCAAAGAGGCGGGACATGGGCGGAGCTGAGGTGACGCGATGACTAACAGACAGCAGATAAATGGCAACCCACCTGCCACTCAAAGTGACCACGCCCTTAACTATGCAAAACTTTAAGGCTTTATATAATGTAAACGAATGAGTTCTAAAAAAATTCACCCCCCTCACAGTTGTCATGAAGGGCAAAACTAGCCGTTTAGACCAAACCTAGAACTTGAACCAGGCTGTAAACATGTTTTATTCTGCTGTAAAGTTGGGCATTTTAACATGGGGCTCAATGAGATTCTGCTCCCTTCTAGAGCCTGTCCCTAGTGGCCAGTCGATGAACTGCAGTTTAAGTCACTTCCGTACTGGCTTCAAGAGGGACAGCGGGAGGTTGCCGCTTGGTTGAAACACGCACCATAATCACAGCCCAATGGAGACACTCCTCGCTGCAGCCTGTAGCACGATGACGTAGCTGGATCAGATCCAATACGTACTGGATGGTGGTTCGTTATGGCGAGTGCGTATAGTTATAATGCGAGTGCGAGTCTAGTTATAATGCGTATGCGCTGGTCTTAAGTGAGATGTATGGTCAATATTGTATATAGATGATGTTCTAACCTGTGTAGTAGTACTGATAAATAGTATTACATAATTATTGATGAATAAGTCATTGCTGAAGTTATCCTAGTTTCTCTCTACATGCATGCAAAACAGTTAAATTGTAACATATTCTGGTCATACTTGCTGTTGAGTGGAAGCAAAAATGAGTCAAGTAGCCTAATTGTCTGTCATTTTAATCCTCAAGGTACAACCAGTACACATTCAAGGGAAAATGTAAAACGTGTGTCTTGATTTCGTGAGCATGTTATTAATAATTGTTTTTGCACGAGCGGTTTGAGTATTTATCCACAGTTCACAAAGCTCTCAACTGTGCGTGCGCATGTGACGTCATCAAAATGTGCATGAAACCACCGCGCATGCGCGTCCAGTACGTGTTGGATCTGATCCAGTACGTCATCGTGCTTCAGGCTGCAGTGACAACTTCTTGGCCCAATGGAGCGGTATCAGACTCATATTCTGACTAGAATTGAGTATGACGACGTCAGGCTAATAGTTTTGCCCTGATGTAAACTAGATGCTATTTGAAACGGCCAAATCCTTAAAATAGCTCCACCCCAACTTATTTACATATTTACAGGAAAGTGAGGACATTTATTTTTAACAGTTCTAATAAGTGAATACAACATATTTTGTATTGTCAAAAGACTTTTAATGCAAATGCAATTAAAGAGGAAAATAATTATGTTCTTTAAAAATCTAAATTATAAGCAGTTTCACCTTTTTTCGAGAGGAAACTGTTGGAAATTGCAGCACGATGTAGATCAGAGGGCACAGATGGGTGCAGGTTTATATTCTTCAGTAGTCTCTCCACTCTTCTGTCAGATGATCCAAGAACCAAAGGGTTGGAGATCGTCTGCATTTCTCCAAACCTTCAAACAAACAACATAAAACCTTAAGTTCTGTAAATTAATCTTTTGGATGTGCCAATGATACAAATGTAATTACCTCGAAGTGCTCTTCCTCTTTCCAGGAGTCTGGTTCTCACCCCCACCGTATGTCTTTTTGGCCGATCCATCCAGGAAGCGGTACAGGCTGCAGCTGGAATCCTCAAAGGTCATTTCTTTTTCTCGTCTGAAGAGCTTCATCCCGATGGGTTCGAACACTCTGGACTCCATTAAGGCTTGGCAGAGCCTGGCAGCTTTGAGACGGGACACCTCGCTGGAGCAGAAATAGATGTTCTGCATGAGGTGGCTCAGAACCACGTCCACCGCATCAGAGCCGGTGAAGCAGTCATGATGGACGCGCAGGTGCTGTCTGCGGGGTCGGAGCTCCACCTGCATCCGCAGGGCCTCAATGATGTTCTGCCACAGCTGAGTGGCCCTGAAGGGCCCAGAGAAACCTAGAAGACAGTATGGAACATCAGGCAGAGTATAACCAGTATGAAACATCTGGGATCTTATAGCTGTGATCTTATTTGTGAAAAAAACTTAACATAAATAGATTTAGAGTGAATGGTGGGAAAAAGAACAAGACAATTTTAGTGATTTTTAAAAAATATAAAAATGTTTGCTTAAAATATACTTTGAAGATATAATGTACACTACAAGTGCACAATCTAAACAATTAATTGTTTACACAAATAATGATATTATCATCTGATATAATCACTTTACTTCAAACACTTATATACTGTGTGTCTTTATGAACAGTATGATAATGTTGGGTCAATATAATTATGAATACCATAGAAACAGTTTACATTATTCTTGATTGAGCACAAACGACTAAAATACTTTTACATTAATAGAAATTAGCTAGTTTAAAACGTGTTATTAAATCCGAGGTGCTGAAGAACTCAATCACAATTTAAACCTGATAAATATAACGAAAACACGGTAAAAACTGTGTAACGTTAACTAGTTAGCTGAATACCCCGATAAGGATCTTGATTCATTTGGTCAAGTTCGCAATCAAATGGAGGAAATATACAGGTAACATATAAAAACAAACTGTACTGAAATACAAAATCTTCATATAAACCGTTAGTTTGTACCTGACAGTTGCTTATTGTCTCTGAAACAGGTTTGACTGTTCAGTCTTCTGAACCGCGGAGTCAAATCCACCGCCATCTCGGCAACGGAAATGACGTCACAAGGTCATGTGACGTACATCGGTGCGACGAGGCTCTGACCTGAGATCAGCTGCAGTTTTTTTTTTTTTTTATAAATCTTCAAGTAACAGCAATTAAGATATCCACATTTATATCAGCTGCAGAAGACAGTTATGTAAGACCGAATTCGCCTTCTGCGCGCATGCTTGAATGAATCTGATCCTAGAACCATGTGTTGTACTATCCCTACACTCAGACAACGCAGTTAGAATTTGGTGGAGCTGTGGAAAATAATACGATCACGCCCATCCAATATTTGACTATAGGATCGAACATTAGATTTATAAGTACACTAGTTTTTGCTGCAGAAACAAAATACCTTAATATCGTCCTTTTCCCCATTATTTTTTCACACACACACACACACACACACACACACACACACACACACACACACACACACACACACACACACATATATATATATATATATATATATATATATATATATATATATATATATATATATATATATATATATATATATATTTATTAAATGTATTAAATGTAATCCCTACGGTATGGGGACAAAATGTCCCCACAAAGATGGCAATATCCAAATTTTTGTCCTTGTGGGGACATTTTTTTGGTCCCCATGAGGAAAACATCTTATAAATCACACTAAGTGATGTTTTTGAAAATGTAAAATGCAGAATGTCTCCTGTGATGGGTAGGTTTAGGGGCAGGGGCAGTTAGGGGGGTAGAAAATACGGTTTGTACAGTATAAAATGCATTACGCCTATGGAATGTCCCCATAAAACATGGAAACACAACATGTGTGTGTGTGTGTGTGTGTGCGTGCGTTAATTCACATAGCATACTAGAAATCGGAATGAAGAATTTGGTATGAGGAAATTGATCTTACAAAAAAGTACTATTTGTGTCGTATAGAGATGGAATGATTACATATTACATTTAATTATTTTAATGCCTTTGGTTTTTAATGTCATTGGGCTTCGAGGATGAGTGAGATGTGAAAGTGTTGCGGTGACTCCGAATGAAACGTATTATAGACGTCATGCACGCGATTTAAACTGTTTCGCGGCATTCACGTTTTTTTTCCTTTATTCGAATTAAATATTTATTTTAAGATATTAAAGTTACTCTTTTGTTTTGGGCGGTCTGGACTGGCACCTCGCGTGTCCTCGCTCCGGCATGACGTCACAGAGGGACACTCCACGCGACAAGTGTAGACAAGATGGCGCTCGCTGTTGTGCCTCAGAAGTAACCAGTGCTTGACGATAAATCAGGTTAGTGAAATATCACCGATTTTAAACAGCTCCGATCTAATATCGTTTACACCCGCGGCAGAAATAATATACAGTCCTTGTATTTCAGTCGCCCAGCACCCCAGTCTCAGTCCAGTGCTGTGTGATTTTAGCATTAGCACACTAGCATCCCGTGTGTTGGTTAACTTTCCTCTTTAACAGGCTCATTAGAGACACCAAACTAGCAGAGCTGCTCGGAGCTCATCTGTTAACCTGGTTAGCTCTTTGGAAGTAGGTAGATGAAGGAGTTAGTTAGCACCTATCATCATCCACCATTCGCGCGCCTAAACACCTTCAAAGTCAAACTGAGTTTCACTAGTTAAATGAGTTACATTTGGTTGACCATCCTCGTTTAAACACATTCCCAGACTTGAAGTCGCGTAAACCCAGAGTTGATAAAGACAAGCACTGACCGTGCAGTAATAACTTAAATACAAATCAATTTTCAATAGCAATGTGCTATACGCACATTTAACCTTCTAGATAAGTCTAATGTCAACAAACTACCGGTAGGTGCATTTCTAGTGTGACTAGTTTGTTTTTGTTAAACACACGTGGGGCCCATAGGAACTGGGTGTTATTTTGGTCGTGACACAGATAATTAGGCGCCTGTGAAGCTAACGTTAAATAAGAGACATGCATTTGCATAAGCCGGGTTGTTTACATGCTAAGCTACTTACTGATGTTTACAGGCTGGAAAGTGGTGCCTTAGTAGTTTTAAAATACATGAATTCTTTGAAGCATTAAGATACTGGTGTGCTTTTTAGACATAGCACCTTGGGAATACCTTTTTAGCATGTACCATGTAAATATTGTGGTCCTTGTATTTAGAGTGGCGTGTAAATACCATGTTATTTGAATATTGTGATGTATTTCAAAATACTCTGGTAATTTGGTTATGTACCATGGCAGTATCCTGAATGATATTCCTGGTGTACAATGCTAATTGCTAAAACCATGGTACAGGAATATGGTAATATTTCAATACCATGTGTGATATATATATATATATATATATATATATATATATATATATATATATATATATATATATATATATATATTATATGTTGTAGTAAAATGCTATTCTTTGGGTTACTACTGTGTGAATATTAAGATTTATTTCAAAGTAAAATCTTTTTTTTTTTAAATGGTAATCATGGCATATTTCACTGTACCGTGGTATTACCGTAGCCTACTAGAGAAATACAGATGGTTATTTTTATGTGGTCATTCTTATTTGTGTGAATATGAGTGTGTGTGTGTGTATCTTGTTTGGCTATACTTGTGAGGGGCCAAATGTCCTCACTTATATAGTAAACTGACAACTGACTATTGAGGATATTTGACTGGTCCTCACTATTTAAAAAGGCTTATAAATCGGCCAAAACGTTTTTTTAAAAATTATCTATTGTTTTGCACGTTTCTGGGATTGGGTTAGGGGATAGAAAATCTCATTAACCTGAAATACAATCAATGTGTGTGTGTGTGAGAGAGAGAGAGAGAGAGAGAGAGAGAGAGAGAGAGATTGAGTGAGTGAGTGAGTGAATCAATAAAAAGTGTAAATGAATGAAAGCATGTATGTGAGTGACTGAGAGAGAGAGAGTGTGTGTGTGTCTTGACGGAAATAGATGCTTCCTCCTGTTGTGTCAGCTCAACCGTGATCTTGAGCAATAGTTTTATGATGTTCTGTTGAATTCCTGTTATTATATGATATGTATACTGTCTAGCTCAGGGTGATACAGGATTACTAATTCAGAAAACACTGAAGAAGGCCATGACGCACACATACACTCCCATTCAAAAGTTCGGGGCAGATACTTTTTTTTTTTTTTTAAGATAAGAGAAGTTTCTTTTTACTTACCAGTGATAAAATACATTAAAATTGTAAAATATTATTATAATTTAAAATAACTCTTTTATATTTTATTATATTTTAAAATGTAATTTATTCCTGTGATCAAAGCTGAATTTCCAGCATCATTACTCCAGTCTCAGTGTCACGTGATCCTTCAGAAATCATTCTGATATGATGATTTGCATGTAGAAACCATTGTGCGTTCTTCCATGATACTTTGATGATTATAAAGTTCAAAAGAGCAATTTATTAGACATTTTTATAACAATGTAAAAGTTGTTACTGTCACTTTAAAAAGAAAAAAAAACATAAAACAAACTTTTAGATGGTTGTGTATGTATTAATCCTATGACATTTTTATGACTAGAAATAATGTCTTCAAAACGACACGCATCCATTCTAGTCTGACCTTTTTTTCTCTGCAGATTAACCATCATGCCTTGGGTGGAGCTGGTTTCACCGCTGGCTGCCGTCACCATGGTGATGTGAAGAGGGGCAGTGACTGACTGTGATGGACAGGTGTAAGCACGTGGGTCGCTTAAGACTCGCGCAGGACCACTCGATCCTAAACCCGCAGAAATGGCACTGTGTGGATTGCAACACCACAGAGTCGGTGTGGGCATGTCTCAGCTGTTCGCACGTAGCGTGTGGACGCTACATAGAAGAGCATGCGCTTCAGCACTTTAAGGTATGTTTAAACGATAATGTGTTACCTGCATGTAATTGATATATTGTTTAAAACCATATAAACAAATACAAACTCCTCAAATAGTTTTAGTTAAAGGTTAAACAATCTCTATATGAACTTTTTGAAGCGTCAAAGTGTCAGTAGCGTAGCTGTCAATGGAGGGACAGAAAGCTCTGATTTCATCAAAAAGATCTTCATTTGTGCTCCAAAGATGAACAAAATAATAATAAGGAGTAATGTATTGATTTTCTTTTTTACAATAAAATGCTTGCTCCTGTCTCAGCTTAATATGAAGAATCAACTAGTCACAAGTAATTTGCTTGATCCTCAATTACTCCTTTAGATATAAACGTGAATATCCATAAAAAAATAGTTAAACTTATTATCAGACTGTCTTATTTTATAAGAATGTAGGTGTTGTATTAATATTGAAGTTTGATTTGTTTGTAGGAGCAGCATCACCCTTTGGCCCTGGAGGTGAATGAATTGTATGTATACTGCTACTTGTGCGATGACTACGTGCTGAATGATAATGCGACGGGTGACTTAAAGCTTCTGCGTAGCACGCTAAGCGCCATTAAAAGCCAGTGCTATGAAGTCACCACGCGCAGCGGGCGCACCTTGCGCTCATCCTCCGCCGGAGACCAGCTGTCAACTAGCACGCAGGAGCTGCAGTTGCGGGATGAGGACCGTATGTTCACGGCGCTGTGGCACCGGCGTCGTGCTCTGATTGGCCGCGTGTTCCGCTTGTGGTTTGTACAAACGGAACGGGGGAGAACGCGATTGGAGGAGGAGCGGCAGCAGGAGGAAGAGGAGGAGAGGAAGCGGGAGGCGCGTGAAAGAAGGCGGCAACTCAAACGGCAGCTCAAAGAAGAGCTGGAGAGCGCACCTCCGAGGAAGAGCCATCGCATTCGTCGCCAGAGCCTAAAGGCGGATTCTGTCGATCCCACGGCACTGCCAACCAATAGCACCAAATCTGTGAGGCGTAGGTCTGCCCCTGCTCGCGTCTCTGCCCGTACTCCACAAACTCCTAGAGAGAGAACGCCTCAACAGAGGCGCCGTCCACAAGCCAAGGCAAAACGCCCCCGGGCCCCGCCTCCTAAAACAGGCGATTCGCCTATCAAACGGCGACCCACCGTAACTCCAGGAGTGACGGGTTTGCGCAATCTTGGCAATACTTGCTACATGAACTCGATATTGCAAGTTTTGAGTCACTTGCATGTATTCCGGGAGTGCTTTTTGCGACTGGATCTGAATCAAGCACTGGAACTGCTTGCCTCTGCCGTCAGCCGCAAGTTAGGGCTTTCTGCTCAGCGCGTCATCCTGCCCAAATTCCCAAACCAGGGGTCTGGGCTCAGCGGAGGGGCCTCCCGTTCACGCAACATGGAGCTTATACAACCCAAGGAGCCCAGCTCCAAACACATCTCACTTTGTCATGAGTTACACACACTGTTCCAGGTTATGTGGTCAGGCAAGTGGGCTCTGGTGTCCCCTTTTGCAATGCTGCACTCCGTGTGGCAGCTGATCCCGGCTTTCCGAGGTTATGCACAGCAGGACGCACAGGAATTTCTTTGTGAACTCTTAGATAAAGTCCAGCATGAGCTGGAACGGACCAGAACGCTTACACCTGCCACCGTTCCAGCCAATCAGAGACGGCTTATCAAACAGGTGCTCAGTGTGGTCAACACCATCTTTCATGGCCAGCTCCTCAGTCAGGTAATGAGTTTCCAGATAATCATCCGCTGATTAACATTAAACATTAGGACAGCAACAAACTCTATGCAAGTACAAAGACTCGGTCAAAGCACTGCAAGGGTGCTTAAGTTTGGCTGCTGTAAGGGTGCAGTACTTACTTTACAGCATGACTGGTTTTGCGTTGCTTTGGCGCTATCCACTTACTTAAAGGGGTGATAGTTACATTACATTTTAGAGTTACCTACACCAGGTGTGATTTCCAGAGAACTAAATACTCCCCATGGAAAATTTTCCTGGTTGCATTCCCACAGGCAGTGGGTACTTCTTGTTGAGACTTTTATTTTGACTACGGACATTTTTGACAGAGCTAGAGCACACAGCGCTCCCATTCTCGTCTTCATTACTTTACGATCTGTTTAACAGTCCTGTCTAATCCGTTATTAGATAGAACTGTTATACAAAGAAAGTAGACCGTATATGAAAAAGTATTGATGCCCAATGTCGCTAACTGAGCAGAAATACATAATTCTGTTTCACTTAGTCCCCTAAAAGTCGCGTGGGTTTTCATCTTAGCGTAAAGGTTGAGAGGTCCATCTATCACTGTTTTCCATGTTTGAAAAGTTAGTTCATGGTGTAAATATGTAGGCTATAATCTGTGTGTGTACGCCGCTTTTAAAAAAAAATTGTCGGGTGCTGGTGTTTCACGTGCGTTTGGCCAATCAGCATACACTTGCGTCACTGGTAGTTCCTTTTGTGCTGGGTTAGACCCTGCCTTGCTGAAGTAGGAGCTAATTTAATTAATTCCCCCAAAAGGCATTTCTAGAACTAAAATCGTTCCCAGTTCCTGCGGTGCCAACACGCCAAAAAGCAGGTACTACCGGCATTAGTTCTAGGAACTATGCAAAGGTTCCTCCGGTGTGAAAGCCCCTAATAGTTGACCTGAAAGGTCTTGTTCTAAATGGTGTGTTCATATGATGCTTTTCCACTGCATAGTACGGCTCGCTTAAACAGTACCACCTCGGTTGGGGTTCCAAGCGTGCCGTACCGATACTAAAATGTGACCTGTAAACATTACAGATCACTGATTGGTCAGAGACAATCACCACTACTAGTGTCATTGGATTTGCGACACCGAACCTGCTAGCAGTAACAGCCATGACAGTATCGTTCGCACATCTTGCTTGAAAGGAAAACTAGTTAAAAAAACAAAAACACCATTCCTTCGATGGGCTCCTTTGCTCCTGTTTCGGGCATTTGTTTTTGTGTTGCGTTTACGATGATGTTGCGGCAGTTGAGGCGGCTCAAGTGAGCCGTGTTGAGCCGAGCTGTACCACGCAGTGGAAAAGCGGCAATAAAGTCCACAAGGTGTTCATTCAATCGCCTGGAGGGCCAACATCCTGTAGCTCTAATCTCTCTGGAATTTTCTAGTAACCCTGAAGACCTTTATCAGCTGGTTCAGGTGTTTTATTGGGGTTGGAGCTACACTCTGCAGGACAGTGGCCCTCCAGGAGGGGGATTGTACATCCTTACCGCATGATGTCCCATTTGACATTTCAAGGTTTAGAAGGGTGCTCCCAAGTGCCCTTCCATTGAAGCTGCAAAGTGCACATCAATGGCAACTACACGACAGTCTATGCAGAATTATGAAGGACGACAAGGACTTATGGACCAAAAAGAACAGTTTTCTCTGCACGTGTTGAATTCTCACTGTTGCCCCTTGTGGCAAAACTGAGAATGACACGTGCTTGTTTTTGAACAAATTTCAGATGCTTCTAAGCACACAAGCTTGATTTAATTTGCGTTCACGTACTTGACAGTGTTTATTCTGTAAGCATTTTTACACATTTAACGTACAATTTGGATTAAAATCCTCGTCTTTTCTTGCAGGTGAGGTGTTTAGCATGCGATCATCGCTCAAACACAATAGAGCCCTTCTGGGATCTTTCTTTGGAATTCCCAGAACGTTACCACAGCAACAGTAAGGACGCTGCACAGGTTCCATGTGGGTTGACGGAGATGCTGGCCAAGTTTACAGAGACCGAGGCTTTGGAGGGAGCCATATATGCTTGCGACCATTGCAACAGTGAGTTGGAAACATGCCATCATGTGACTGTAGGGAAACATTACTGGATAATAAATAGCCTGGAACTTGAAATGGATATCATGGCACCCAAGGATGAAGTGTGTTATTTCTGCACCAGTAGTTTTAACCCCAAACACTCTTACTACCCAGTGCTCGTCTTCAATTGGCCAGTCAAACAGATAACTCCGCCCCCAAACTTACATACTTAAAGGGATAGTTCTCCCCAAATAAATGAAAATTGTCATAGTTGCTCCATACCTGTATGAGTTTCTTTCTTCTGATTTTACACAGATGATGTTTTAAGAAATGTTGGTAACCAGAAAGTTGACGGTAGCCTTTGACTTCCATAGTAAGAAAGAAAATACTATGGAAGTCAGCGACTACCGTCAACTTTCTGGTTACAGTGTTCAGCTGAAGAAAGAAACTCATACAGGTTTGAAGCAACTTGAGGGGGAGTAAATTATGATATTTTAAATTTTTGGGTGAACTGTCCCTTTAACTGAGCGTCAAGCCACTCAAACAAAGAGAGCAATATATTGAAAGCATCAGTGTCTACATTCTTCAACCTTCTAATGGCTAACTTGGTTGTCAAAACATACCAAAGAAAGTATTTCAACCTCAGAAAATCAGAACACACTACACTTTAAGTTTGACCTCAAAGTTTTTTAACGCTTCTCCCGAGGAGGCAATCCCACTCATCAAAAAGTTCTTGTTTTGCTGTCTCTTTAAGGCAAACGGCGGCGATTCTGTTCAAAGCAAGTGGTCTTGACTGAAGCTCAGAAACAGTTGATGGTTCATAAACTGCCTCATGTTCTCAGACTGCACCTCAAACGCTTCAGGTATCCACACGCGTTCACATGCACACGACCTCCTGGATTTCCTGTCGTCAGTCGGATGTTTATTATGTGTACGTGTATGTTTAGGTGGTCTGGGAGAAACCACAGGGAGAAGATTGGCGTGCACGTTCAGTTTGAGCAGGAGCTGAACATGGAACCCTACTGCTGCAAAGACTCCAGTAACTTACCCCACCCGCAACACTTCCTCTACCAACTCTCTGCTGTCGTCATGCACCATGGGAAGGGATTCGGCTCCGGCCACTACACTGCCTTTTGTTATAATACAGAAGGAGGTAAAACATTCTTCTTTTCATGTGCCACGTCAGAAAAGTCTAGTCTTGTCAATCTGGTTTGCATGTAGTTATTCATAAAAAGGTACCAGGAATGGCATAACTAGTGTAAACGTCACCTAACACAAAACCAGTTCATCCGCATAGTGAAGTAATCCCTCCATAAAAGGACAATTAATCAAATTCCAAAGCTCAAAAACACATTATAATTGCTCTAGCAACAAATACAAGAGGTACATTTATGCTTAAACGCTCCAGAATGTCTTGCCCCATACACTTCCATTGTAAAGGCATTAGTGTAAGTTCTTAAAAAATATTGAAACATTTTAAAATCAACTTATTTAGTTTACTGAGTTATTATAAGTACATTAAGGTGTTTGTTGTTAATGCATCTTATCCTTTCTTCTCAGGGTTTTGGGTGCACTGTAACGACTCTAAACTGAGTGTGTGTGCCGTGGAGGAAGTGTGTAAGGCCCAGGCTTACATTCTCTTCTACACACAGAGAAACTCTCAGGACAATAGCAAAGCCAGTGACCTCTGACCCCCGCTGAGTAGCCAGTCAACCGTGGAGACTGTTTTGTTTTGTACATTCTGTTGATATATATCGTTTTGGGACGGTTAGCTTGTCTCCTTTTTCTAGTGTACAGCAAATGTGGAGAATGTTTTTGTCACGCACACACTTATGCCTTAAAGTTATATGACTGACAGATTTCGGTAGGAGGCATTCTTGCAGTGATTGTAGCGTTCGTTTGTGTGCACGTACGAAGAGAGCGAAACTGGTCCCAAGTCGGAAGCATTAATGCTCTCATTAGTGTCTCTGTGCATCCCTGATTGATGTCCACAAACCAAAGTTGTTTTGAATGTGTTCGAGTCTGAAATGTTCATAGCGTCAGTATGAAAGAAGGTGTAAGAAACAAATGATGTTTTCTCTCTTCATATCTTTCTTCATATTAAAGTGTTAAATATCTTCAGTCATATTTTTAAAGTGCCCTGCCAAGTCAGTTTAACTCTTTCCCTGCCAGCATTTGATAATTTTCACAATTTGTTTTGTTTGTATGGATATCTGAACATGCAGTATATCAAAAGATAAAACAGATCCTCTGCTTTTAAACAAACACTTTTTTATTATTATTCTAGCTTCATAACACTTGAATGTGGGAAAAGTTCCATTAAAAACGCAACATTGAGCAAAAAGCTGAGAAAATCACTTTGTCAAAGACTACATCTGGATCAGATTCAGAATAATGGTCAAAACATAGATGGAGTAGATCGAGGCCATCAACACCCCTAATGCTTGCACAGTCCTAAACTTCGTCCTGGATCGACTACTCATTCAATAACATTAGGCAGTTTAATGTTTATGATCGCGTTGTTTTACAAATGCATCTACTATCGCTCGTTCTGTGTCTTCTTCACCTGTGTTTTGATCAGGAGAGTCCGTGCTCTTTCAGAAGATGTGTCATAGCGCTCCCTACCGTATAAAGGCCGGGATAAACCAAGTCGACCGTCGGGCCGTTTTTCCCCGGTGTGTTCCGCAAAGTTGGCTTTAGTCGGACGCCGCCTGTGCGATTAAGCATGTAGAGTAGGCGTCGGGCCGTCGTTGAGAAAGAGATAACTCTGATTGGCTGTTCAGCTTAGCGCACGAGAATAAAAGTGATGAAAACTAGCTAAGAAGTCGAAACGGTACAGACGGAAGGAGGTTATAATTTTACATGAGCCAACTGAAATGAAGATAGTGACCAGCATGATTGATATTCAAAATGGCAAGCAAGCTCTGCTTTAATTTGTTATATTGCAGGCCTGATTCGGTTTTCCGTTTTGAACGACGAATATACAGACCCCTGCTGATATAGACGGTTATTGTCATACACGCATGCGCAGAATGCACAACAGCTTTTCGTTAATCGTAAACACGGAAAGCCGAACATTTCCATCAATGGCGGGAAAGAGTTAAATATGTTGACACTTTTAAACAAGACTCGATTCAGGAATTTTTCTGTCTCCTCCTCAGAATGTAGTTTTATACCTGGTATTTGGGTAGATATTTTTTCCCATTTTACAGGAAAATGTAAAAGATTTTTCACCAGCAAAAGGCAATGTATGCTGTATACATTGTCTGTGTGTGGTTAGACCAGTTCTCTGTAGTTTGTACACTTTGGATGTATGTGGTTGTGCGACTCACACACACACACACACACTTGCTCAAATATCTTACAGTTTCCACATCTTGTTTGTTCTTTTTTTTGTCCATTTTCCTCTGCATTCGAGCAAGTATAGATGTAAAACTATGCAAATTGTTACCTCAATTCATAGAGAAATTTACCTCAATAAAAGGAGAATATTTTTGCATTTTTCTAAACAACTTGCCAATTGTTTTCCTTACCATTTTCACTTTACTTGAAATATGGTCTATGAATATGCATGTCTCTTGATTATTAAAAACTTCAGGTTTCATTCATAAAACTATTGAGAAAACTGCAGCATTGTCATAAAATGCATAATTTGTTCACAACACATATTGATGCATATAAGTATTGTGTAAAAAGCTGCATCATGAAAGCAGAAATTAATAAAATGTGCAAATAGTTAATTAACGGCTAAAATGACTGAAAATTGTTGCATTGGACTAAATGCACAAAATGTCTAATTTGTTCATAAAAACGTTCCTATGTTATTACATCAATTAAACTAAACTTGCATAAATCATTCGTAAACCTAAAACTAGCTCCCTCATGCCATATGCATGTGTAAATGTATACACTATGTAACTTAATCAAATTTAATTATGTAATTGTCCCATTTAATGCATACATTATAATACTCTTGCATAAATTGCCACATACATTGTAGAAATTATCCATAACATTTGCATAATTAGTTACAGTTAACCTGATATCTTGAGCAGAGTTTCCTCGTTGTCACAGCGACTATTTGAAAATATTTCCAGTTTCAAAGTTTGTACTCTTAATAAAACGCATACCACTTAATACATTTTATTTTCAGTTTATTTTGTCTTTAAAAAAATAAAATAATAATTCAGGGAGTTCAAAATGTAACAGTTACTAGATGAGACAGCCATTTGATATCATACAAATACCAAAAAGACTGTAAAAGCTGTGCGCATTATGACTGACTTCCTGATGAATTAGATTTTCTTTTGCAAAAGCCCTTCAGTGACGTGTAAAGCCAAGCAGCCATACTCTTTACATTCTCTCATTCACTACACAGAGTACAAATGAGTATAAAGTCTTTATCTTGCTCACTTCGAAAACGCATTAATTTGGGCTCTGGCTTGTACACATGCATAGTAGTTTGCCTAACTAAATGCTGAGTATATGCTATATGGTCAAAATAGCATTTCAGGTTTTAAACTACTTTCCTCTTTTAAGAATACGTGTGTTTTTGCATGGGACTGGAGTGTGAGTGTTTATACATATGTACATCTCAGTAGTCGTCTCCGCGGCTCACGACTTCTTTGCACGTAGGTCTGAGCAGGATGGTGTGTTCAAACTGAGCTGTGTACGAGCCCTTGCCGTCACACAGAGGGGGGTAGGGGTCGATGATGCCCAGGTCACACAGGTTCTTCAGGGCCATCAGGTACTTGCTTTCGCCCAAACGGTCGAGCCAGCGGCGACAGAACGCCAGGGTGCCGAAGTTCTCGTTCACCACGTTTAGCAAGTGCTTTGCCCTGGGCAGCCTGAAGTTCATTAAAAGAGGTTAAAAAAAAGAGATTTCTTTTAATTAATTAATCTGGTTTAAAGAATAGAGCAGTTTGATCATTCTTCAAAGCATGTACACTCACCTAAAGGATTATTAGGAGCACCATACTAATACTGTATTTGACCCCCTTTCGCCTTCAGAACTGTCTTAATTCTACATGGCATTGATTCAACAAGGTGCTGAAAGCATTATTTAGAAATGTTGGCCCATATTGATAGGATAGCATCTTGCAGTTGATGGAGATTTGTGGGATGCACATCCAGGGCACGAAGCTCCCGTTCCACCACATCCCAAAGATGCTCTATTGGGTTGAGATCTGGTGACTGTGGGGGCCATTTTAGTACAGTGAACTCATTGTCATGTTCAAGAAACCAATTTGAAATGATTCAAGCTTTGTGACATGGTGCATTATCCTGCTGGAAGTAGCCATCAGAGGATGGGTACATGGTGGTCATAAAGGGATGGACATGGTCAGAAACAATGCTCAGGCAGGCCGTGGCATTTAAACGATGTCCAATTGGCACAAAGGGGCATAAAGTGTGCCAAGAACACATCCCCACACCATTACACCACCAGCCTGCACAGTGGTAACAAGGCATGATGGGCCAATGTTCTCATTCTGTTTACGCCAAATTCTGACTCTACCATCTGAATGTCTCCACAGAAATCGAGACTCTTCAGACCAGGCAACATTTTTCATTTTTCCAGTCTGTCCAATTTTGGTGAGCTTGTGCAAATTGTAGCCTCTTTTTCCTATTTGTAGTGGAGATGAGTGGTACCCGGTGGGGTCTTCTGCTGTTGTAGCCCATCCGCCTCAAGGTTGTGCGTGTTGTGGCTTCACAAATGCTTTGCTGCATACCTCGGTTGTAACGAGTGGTTATTTCAGTCAAAGTTGCTCTTCTAACAGCTTGAATCAGTCGGCCCATTCTCCTCTGACCTCTAGCATCAGCAAGGCATTTTCACCCACAGGACTGCCGCATACTGGATGTTTTTCCCTTTTCACACCATTCTTAGTAAACCCTAGAAATGGTTGTGCATGAAAATCCCAGTAACTGAGCAGATTGTGAAATACTCAGACCAGCCCGTCTGGCACCAACAACAATGCCACGCTCAAAACTGCTTAAATCACCTTTCATTCCCATTCTGACATTCAGTTTGGAGTTCAGGAGATTGTCTTGACCAGGACCACACCCCTAAATGCATTGAAGCAACTGCCATGTGATTGGTTGATTAGATAATTGCATTAAAGAGAAATTGAACAGGTGTTCCTAACAATCCTTTAGGTGTAAATAGATGCATCAGACCAACATGCATTAATAATTTTACGCACTGTATGCGTTTATATTAAAGGCAGGGTAGGCGATTTGTTCCATAATGAATAACCTGAATCTCACACTCACTCAGTTTCAAAGGCGTTATGAATGGCTGATTAACATCTTACCTGATTGGCACATGTCCAACATCAAAGTTCTTCATGTAATGGGAACAGTCCATGTCATCGTGCACCACTCCTTTACCAGTGCTGCCGAACGTCTCGATAGCGTACACTTCGCCCTCCTGGACGTGAATGGAAATGAATAGAGACCCAGTCATACTTTTTCTATAAACATGATGATGAATGTAACAAATTGCCTTTTCAGTCTTTCGATACTTAAGTTCCTGAGTTTCGATTATAAGAAAGGACAATTACACAACTGCTATTAGCTTTAGCACATATGCTAGCATACAACAGTAACCACGGGGGCTTTTGAAATTGAATATGAAAAGTGTATATTGCACATAATCTGTATACTACTATACACAAATCATACTGTATATGTAAAAAAACAAAAAAAAAAGCGACGTGAACCTGTAAGCAACAATGAAAGTTTCAACTGGTAGTGTAGTACATTGTTGTGACTTGACATTATGTCATAAATAAAAATGGTTGCCTTTTTCTGCTTTCATTCCGGTTGTGTTAAAGCGATTATCAAGACAAAATAAAAAAAAGCTATTATTTACGTGATTTATGTCATTTATAACAGATGTGACAAGACAAGAAACATTAGCCATACATTTTTTATAACCATGTCAATGTTCAAAAGATGGTTATGGCCCTGTTCTGGTTCATTTGTTAAAAGTCGAGATGATGAGTGCACTGCATTATGGGATACAGCATTATATACTTCAGCAATAGTAAGAGTAGTAATCTGGTATGCTATTCTAAATATAGCCAAAGTAATACGGATACCTTTAATGCAACACACACACACACACACACCTCCATTCTGGTGGCTTCTCCTCCCTTCACTATAGGCACTGTTTTACCAGCATGTATCCGATACTGACCAATAGAGTGCCCGTTCAGATTCCGGATAGGTTTCACTGAGGACACACAATGAGGTTAAGATGATTAATTATAAGAGAGAATTGCAAGAAATACTTATTTCCTATTTCAGTCAATACCTTGGTACGTTTTCCCATCTATTTCAACCTCGTACGACTCCATCACTTCCTGTATTGATTCTCCAACATCGCAAAGACGCACATCTATACCTGCACACTGTGGAGAGACATATGGAAGTAAAATAATGCCAAATGTTTTTAAATAAAAAGCCTGTTGAATTGCAGTACTTGAAAAAATATGCATTGCATTAACCATGATTGCATTTTAATGCATTGTATTTTAGGGCTTGCATTTATATGGGCTGAAATTCAACATTTGTATATTTAAGCTGTGAATATTTCAATTCAAAACATTTCAAACACATTTTCATTAATAAAAATTCAATAATCCATATTCTCCTTTCATATTTCACTTCCAAAATATTCAAACTGTTTAAAAATACAACCTATAATATTCAACAGGCAATTGTCGGTCTGTTTTATTTCGCTTTACAAATTCGCTCCACAATTCAATGGTTCAAATTCGACATTGAATCAGGGACTGGAGGAAAAGCAATAGACTACCGATGCATTATATCTATCTGCTGTTAGTCGCCCTCACCAGTAGGTGGTGCAAGCGCAACGCGTGTTGACAACATCAGAGCAACAGACAGAGAGACGAAACTTTCATAAAACATCATTTGCTGAAATGGTCACTACCATAGATACCTGGCGCGGGAAAAGGCAAACACCGAGAGAATTAAGTACTTGCCAGCCAGTACTAGTGACATCACGTGCAAAGTATGAATTAATAGGATCTTGCCAGGACGTCGCCAGTATTAATATACAAAAGTTGGTGTTTTGAGGTGTAAACGATCGTCGCCTGCATGCCAGATAGTTGTGCGATTGGATGCACAATAACCACATTTTGTCAGCGTTTGTTGCGAGCCAGGTATCCATGGTAGTGACGTGACTGCAAAGTATTTAGGCCTATATCAATGCTAAAGGCGAGGAATTCTGGATTAATCAGAAAAATCACCTTCCTTTTGAACGCTGTAAAAGTCGTATCATAAGACACTTGAGTAAACGCCGTGTGATGATTTGTGTCTTAATCAGCCTTTTCAACATGTAAGTTATATACTATATATACACTCATAATAACTCGTACTTACCGCTCGGTCCATTTCAGCAAATGATGTTTTATGAAAGTTTCGTCTCTGTCTGTTGCTCTGATGTTGTCAACACGCGTTGCGCTTGCACCACCTACTGGTGAGGGCGACTAACAGCAGATAGATATAATACATCGGTAGTCTATTGCTTTTCCTCCAGTCCCTGATTCAATGTCGAATTTGAACCACTGAATTGTGGAGCGAATTTGTAAAGCGAAATAAAACAGACCTAAAATTGCCTGTTGAATATTATAGGTTGTATTTTTAAGCAGTTTGAATATTTTGGAAGTGAAATATGAAAGGAGAATATGGATTATTGAATTTTTATTAATGAAAATGTGTTTGAAATGTTTTGAATTGAAATATTTACAGTTTAAATATACAACCATGTTGAATTTCAGCCCATTTTAATGCAAGCCCTAAAATACAATGCATTAAAATGCAATCATGGTTAATGCAATGCATATTTTTTCAAGTAGTGCAATTCAACAGGCTTTTATTTCAAAAACATTTGGCATTATTTTACTTCCATAGAGACAGTGTTACTTCTGCACACACGCATGATAACTTCATCGTGTCAGTGTCACACACGCTCACCTTGATGCCCGTGTCGGTAGCATCTCTCACAGCCTCAAGCAAGCGGTCATACTTTGGATTGAAGGTGACAGTGAAGGCACAGTCAATGATCCTGCCTAAAACACACACACACACACACACACACAATAAATGCTTCGTGCTCATACCATGGTTCAAAGCACCTAAAGCAAAGTTTATTAGTGTTTGAGGCCTTTGTTATATGTCATTTATGCCAACATTATTCCCACCGCTTTATGAATCCTTTCTTATGTAAAAAAAAAAGAACAAGCAGCTTATGACAGGGAAATCTCTAATTCAGAGTAGACGTTCACTTCACAGTCTATCACTCATCTGCAGTCCGCTCTCCAGTGAAAACATGAAATCAAATGCATAATCATTTCCCCCACTTTCCTAATTTATCAGATGAGAAACAGATTCAGACAAATATGTGCAAGGTTTGCAAGTGTACAACAACAAGTACTTCTAATGGCTTTTAATTATGATTGTTTCATTATAATAATAATAATAATTGTTATTATTAATGATATTGTAATAACTGAATATAATAATATAATAATTATTTTAAATTAAGTACTTTACATGGCTTTTAATTAAGATTGTTTATTATTATTATTATTATTATTATGATTATTATGATTATTATTATTATGATTATTATTATTATTATTATCAATAATAATAATAATAATAATAATAATAAACGTATTAATAAAAGCCAATCATCATAATTTAATTCTTATTTTATATTAGGTACTTTACATTGCTTTTAATTATTGTGATTATTTATTAATAATAATAATACTAATAACTATTATTAATAGTATTGAAAGCAAATTGTAGTAATTGTATTCTTATTTAAATTATGATTGTTTAATAATAATAAAAGTCAATCATCATAATTTAATTCTTATTTTATATTAAGGACTTTTCATTGCTTTTAATTATTGTGATTGTTTATTATTAATATTATTATTATTATTATTATTATCATCATTATTATAAAGCCAATTGTAATCATTTTATTCTTATTTTAATTATGATTGTTTATTAATAATAACATAATAATAATAACTATTATTCATATTATTATTATTATTGAAAGCCAAATGTAATAATTTTATTCTTGTTTTAATTATGATTATTTACTACTTCTACTAATAATAATAATAACTATTATCAATATATTAAAATGCCAATTGTAATAATTGTATTCTTATTGTAATTATGATTGTTTATTAATAATAATAATAATAATAATAAACTATTAGGGGTGCACGATATTGGAAAAAAATTACTTTGCGATATATTTTTTTCCCCAACGATATATATTGCGATATTGAGAGCCATCAATCCAAGCTAAAGTCAATAATTACCATTCCATGATATTAATAATTTCACTAATAAGCAAGCTTAATTTCAAGTGACAAAAAGTCACTTAATATTATATTCCATAATTAGAACATTTCTGTAAACACAAAAGCAGAACACATTTTTAAATAAAACAGCAGCTTTACACCAACCCCCCTGATTGGTTTACAACAATATAACTTAAAATAAAATATATATTTTATAAAACAACTTAAGCATTTTGGTTCACAATCTCTTAAGTCAACTTTTCTTAGCCAAAGTAAAACCGTGTTGGTGTTATTCATCATAATCATGGCTAAATATATTGCAAAGTGCCTCTTTTTGGTCAACAGCTGCGAAAGTCAACAGCTGTGAAAAATGGTTACAAATTTAACATCAGTGCAAGAACAAAATGTATGCAACTTAAATGAAATACTCAGGAGTCAGTCAGGATTAGTCTGATGCAGGAGTGCAGCATTCGGAACAGAACCGCCAGTCATGAGCTGCTCACGTGAACAGTGCGCTTTGCTTTCTTTCCGTTTCGTAAGAGGACTTTTCAAGCTTTCTGTACACATAACTCATGTCTGTGCAGAAGTAGCCTACACGCTCCAGTTCGTTCATGTGCAACACAGGTGCTCGCTCCCGTGCCCTCATGTCACCGATTATTGTCTGCTATAGTCTGTTTGTTTCTTATTTATTCAAACCAAGCAATTGGTTGAGGAAACATTGATTAAAATTAAGACACAATTTGTACAAAACGAAATTCACTTTAAAAAAGGCTTTCTACAAAAAAAAGCTTAATTAAGTGGTCAAATAATTTCGGACCCACTCTGTCTTTGACATATTGCGCATTTCACTTTTAATAATCAATATGGCCTAAATTTAAAAATAGCATTATAATATCTAAAAATAAATATGATACAAAATATTGTTTAATGGCTACAAAAGATACAGTAGGCTACAGTACAGAACAGGTACATTTAATGTCTGAGCGGGATGCAGTGAGCGAACGTGGTTTTACCGGTGAGCCTACCCTGTTTTAAAAGTAACAGAGCTACTGAAACATGTAGTTAAGCTATAGTAGTGTCGCAACTTGTATCTCGCTACTGCCCAACACTGGCTGTATGGCAGTGCACTAGATATGAGACTTGGTTAAGCTATGTTTAAATATTAGCCTATATTATTATTGTTTTAATTTCATATGTTGATTAAGAAAAGTGAGCAGCAAGAGTAAGTTGCTTGTAACATACTTCATTGTGAAGTAATTTATAATTTGTCTTTGTGTACATTTTTGAAATTTCTGTATGTTTAAATAGGTTTAAGGTAAGTTAAATAGGTTTTTGTCTTAATAAGTAGGGACTTTTATTTTGACGGGTGTTGCAGTCTACGGAGCGATATGGAAAGAGAGTGAGCGCTCGCGGTTCATCGGTTCAGTGGATTTAAGCAGATTTTAAGTTTACAGTTTGTTAAGCACCCCCTGAAAAGGCTTGTATGTACTTGCTTATTGTAATTTGTAATGAGTATTTTTGTGTATTTCGCAGTGTTATGTTATTGATACTGCTATGGAGATTGAGTTTGTGTACGAGGTATTAATGCGCGCTTTTTGTTCAGCTCTTACGTTGATTTTTGGAGATAAACGGTTTCAATAAACTCCTGAAACACCAGTTAAGTCTGGCCATCACCCGGACGGGGTCCGCTACACTGCTGTCTCCGCGGTTGGCCTTTAAACCCCGGGGACATGTCGCCACATTTTTGTAACCCTTTTTTTTCGTCTGTCCATTAAGTTACCTCAGCCCAGCGCTGAAAACCAATGAAATGAGTTACTCGACAAAAGTGCATTATTGTTACGAGCAACAGCATTCTTCGACAAAAGCTGTCTAATCCATTACAAGGAATGTTTTAAAGAGTAACCAATAAAAATATGTTTTTCAACCCACCCGCCACTGTGGGCTATTATCATTAAAAGTCAATTCTTATTTTATATTAAGTACTTTACATTGCTTTTATGTATTATGATTGTTAACATTATTATTAACTATTATTATTATTGTTATTAAAAGCCAGTCATAATTTTATTCAGATTTTATATACTGTACTTTATGGTTGAATATTAATTTTACACCATGACATTTCATTATTATTAATATTACTATTATAGTAGTATATAAATACTTTTATTACTATTAGTTATTATTATAATAAAAGGCAGGCTACTTCAGTGAGGCTACGGTTTTTAAACAGCGTGTCGTTCATGGCGTACCGTTGATGTGTGTGCCGAAGTCAATCTTGCACACGTCGTCGTACTGGAGGACTGTGGGGTCTCCAGCGTTCGGTGTGTAGTGAGCAGCGCAGTTATTCAGCGAGCACCCGGTAGGAAACGCCAGCCCCGCGTTCAAGCCGTCCTCTTTGATCAACCTCCTACTGCAGTCCTCCAACCGCTCGCTGAGTCAGAGAACACACGGAAAAGAGACTCATACCAAAAATCAACTGGGGCTCGGGTATTGATGTCCGTTTCGTTGATGAAGAACATCACTTCAACTGATATTTTCAAAACCGTTTGGAGTTGATTTTTTCTATTTTCAATGCCTTTAAAAAAAAACACATTGCAGGTTCACAGATATTAATGTCATGTCCTCACCAGATGTCAATCATAGTCATTCCAGGTTTGATCCAGCTTTTCACATATTGCCGCACTTGCCGATGGGCTTCGGCCGCCTGTCGGAAATCATTCCACATCTCCTCATTGGCTTTATCCATCATTTTCTTCTCCTCACTGCTCATTCTCCAAGCGGCGCTGGACCTGAGAGATCCAAAAAACACTTGAGATCATGTAGCAAGAACATTAATTTACCCGGGGAATATCCACCATCATATAATCGCTATTGAAGATGGACCTATAAATGTTCCTCCAGGCCATTACGGACTTTCTGTAAGGATCGGGAAAAGTCTCACAAATGGGGTGAAATGCGGATTTTATAAAGTACATCAAAATGAATACAATTTCTGTCGCTCCCTGTAATGAGTCATTTAACATTTGTCTAATCAGGTTAAAAACTAAAGTTTATATCAGTCATTTTCAACTGTACCTTCTCTGACTGTCATGGTTAAAGTTTGGCAAAGTCAAGTCATAAACGCCTTCGAAGATGCCGCAGGAATTCAGTAAGAGGAAGTTAAGTTTACGAGCTGGCCCTAGCACACACAACTATTTTTGGAGAGAGTACTTTAGGAGCGAGGGAACGCGAGTGACCTCTATGTCAGTAGTCTCGGCGATATAATATTACACCGAGCACAGGGTAATACGAGGTAGAGCGGCCCGTGGAAAGTACAAGGTGACCTGAGGGCGTCAAGGAGTGTATTCACATTGAGAAAAGACAAAACATTCTTACCCATCCTGAGAAAGAGGGTATTCACACTCCTGACCCACGGGAAACACACCACTGGTGTACAGATCGCAAATGGGGATGGATGGAGGGTCCGTTTGGGTTTTGGCTACAGGAGAGAAGGTAGAGATCAACATCTTCAGTAAATGCATTTAAAGGGATAGGTCACACTCATTTCATTGTAAACCTCTGTGAATGGAACTCAAAAGAAGATATTTCACAGAATGTTCACATCTTGTTTTCATTCAATGAAAGTGAAGCTATTTAATTGGGTAGCATTTGCGCACCATTTCAAATGTGCCTACAGTTCACACAGGAAGCAAAAACGCTACCTGATGATATTCCCAGACAGCCTGAAGATTCTGGTCAGTCAGAGTTGATAGAAAATCATGTAGCGCATGATGCCCACAGACCCAGTTTTTCTCTGTGACTTTAAAGTGTATGATGTGTTCCAGATTTTTTTCCCATCGGATTTTAAAAGTCAGTGTAGTGTATTTCAGCCTTTCAGTATCAGCCAGGAAGATGCTCCGAACGGCATTTAGGTTAGTACTTGGTAGCTTACTAAATATAGGGATTATTACACTTCATCAAACATTTAAAAAGGTCTCAGTCCACGCTAGCGTTTTCCAAATGTTTCTCATCCACACTGAAACACTGGAACACACTAAATTCACCCTACAGCGCATATGGTCATGCTAAATCATTTACATACACATTGCAGAATCTGCAAAATGTGAATTAAAATAAGAGGATTACACAAATTGTTATTTTTTATTTAGTACTGCGCAGTGTTAATTTTGACAGCAAATTTTGATTTAGTTTTAGTCATATTTTAGTCACCTGAATTGTTTTTAGTTTTAGTCTAGTTTTAGTCGACTAAATATCAAAGATTTAGTCGACTTAATCTACAGTAGATTTAGTCGACTAAAATCTAATGACTTTAGTTAAATTGTAATGCATTAATTGAGCATTTAAGCATTACATAACCGACTGTTACTTGAACTGACAGTGTGACATCTTTGTGTTTTTGACATTAAAAATACACGAAAGAGAGCTCAATTCACTTTTTTTGTTTAAACATCTATATAGTTTTTATAACTTTGTATTTCTGTTTTAGTTAGTATATCAGGTTAAGCTAAAGCTTCAAGTTAGTTTATTTATTTAAGTAATGGAGATTTTTAATTGTTTTATGTAACTATTATAACCCTGATACTGAATATGTGCCAAATACTGGTCTTTCCTACTGACTATGAATTAAATGGGAATGAAATTAAATACAGTTTATTATGTAACCAAAAACGAATATATAATGCATGACTTATAAACAAGCTCGGAATACACCGGGACTCTTATTTTGAAACGCCTTATTATTGCAGTTGCAGCTGCTCTTTCAAGTTCAGACGAGGGAGATAAATATGCATTGTTACAACCGTCTACAACATATTACTATTTAAACATGGTAAAGTAAACATTGTCCTTATTCATCAGCATTAGTTCATAAACAATTGCCTGATATAAATGTAGCTATTCATTGATTAAGCCGCTCTGAAGCGCTGTATTGGAGATGCGTGAGCCTGAAGAAGCTCAACAGCGCCGTGTTTTCCAGCCATTAGATCCGCACGTTACAACCATAGACTATAAGGATACAACTCAAATGTGCATCTGTTACACAGGACATCAGCTCTGACTGGATCTCTTCACTAATCGTCCCTCCTGACATTTTCGTCTCGTTTTTATTCGTTGACAGTAGATTTTCGTTATAGTTTTTGTCATCCAACTCTAGATTTTATTTAGTTATCGTTTGTTTTCTTCAATAAAAAGGTCGTTGAAGAAAAGTCTTCACAACGAAATTAACACTGGTGTGCTGAATAAGATATTTTACATGAAAGAGTCAACAAGACAAACAAACAAAAAAAAAAAGCTGAATTTATAAAAATGACCCTGTTCAAAAGTTTACATACCTTTGATTCTTAATACTGTGTCATTACCTGGATGATCTACAATCATCTTTTTTCTTTTCTTTCTTTCTTTTTTGTTTTTGTGATGGTTCATTTAGACCCTTGTTTGTCCCGAGCAGTTAAACTGCCCTTCTTTCTTCAGAAAAATCATCCCGGTCCCGAACATTCTTCAGTTTTCCAGCATCTTTTGCATATTTGCACCCTCTCCAGCAGTGACTGAATGATTTGGAGATCCATATTTTCACACATGAGGACGATTGAAGGACTCAAAAACACAACTATTAAAAAAGGTTCAAACATTCACTGATGCTCCAGAAGGAAACACGATATATTAAGAGCCAGGGGTGAAAACTTTTTGAATTTGAAGGTCAAGATAAATTGAGGTCTGTGAGGTCAGGCACTGATGTTGGACGAGAAGGCCTGGCTCGGAGACTCCGCCCTAATTCGTCCCAAAGGTGTTCTATCGGCTTGAGGTCAGGACTCTGTGCAGGCCAGTCAAGTTCCTCCACACCAAAATTGCTCATCCATGTCTTAATGGACCTTGCTTTGTGCACTGGTGCGCAGTCATGTTGGAATCCAAACTGTTCCCACAAAGTTGGGAGCATGAAATTGTGCCTGGTGTAAGTCCTTTCACTGGAACTAAGGGGCCAAACCCAACTCCTGAAAAACAACTCCACGCCCTAATCCCCCTTCCACTAAACTTTACACTTGACACAATGCAGTCAGGCAAGTACAGTTCTCCTGGCAACCGGCAAACTCAGACTTGGTCACTCCAGAGCACACGTCTCCACTGCTCTAGAGTCTAGTGGCGGTGTGCTTTATACCACTGCATCTGACGCACTTGGTGATGTAAGACTTGGATGCAGCTGCTCAACCTTGGAATCCCATTCAATGAAGCTCTCTACGCACTTTTCTTGAGCTAATCTGAAGGCCACATGAAGTTTGGAGGTCTGTAGCTATTGAATCTGCAGAAAGTTGGTGACTTCTGCGCACTGTGCGCCTCAGCATGTGCTGACCCCTCTCTGTGATTTTAAGTCACTGTTTTTCCCAATTGCTTCCACTTATAATAATATTATGTTATAATAATAATATTATGTTATAATACCACAATAACAGTTGACCGTGGAATATTTAGTAGTGAATAAATTTCACGTCATCATTTTCAAATACCTCCGTTTTCTCAGTCCACACTACAACGCAAATTTATCCACTTAAGAAAACGATTTTAAAAAAGCTCAGTTTTCACAGGGCAAAAACACCATCACGTTGTGGACAGAAGAGAAAAATATGCATTTTCAAACCAAAACCTATTAGTGTGGACAAGGCCTCACATTACGAGTATGTACTCGCACCAGGTTTAACATGACAATGCAGATGGCTTATATTGAGTGAACAATAAGTGCACAAGTCATGTGGAATACTTTTTTGTTGTAATTTTTAGACCCTGATCACTATATCCTGTCAGCATGGACAAGAGCAGCATTAAAAATTTTGCTCACACTTTTGCATTTACCTCTTTTAAATTCCCAGAAAGAAGGATTGTACATTACTTGAACATCGTAAGACACACGTCAGCTATACAATTACAGGAAAAGTTTGTGGAAAAGTCAGCTGATAACATCTGTTTTTTTTAAGCTGACTTGAACGTTTTATGTTACATCTCTGATAAATATCTGCTAAATAACGACAAAGCATTTGGTGACACTTGGGACCCGCTCAAAATCCTCAGATGAAACAAAGGCTGCACTGCAGGATTTTCCCAGAGGCACAGTGATCTGGCGTTACGCCAGTCCGCTGCATTGGCAGCCAAACACGCTCCCTGCCCCCATCAACACCAGCACACATACGCCGATTCGTACCGCGGGCCCGTAGCGACACACATTCAAAGGTGCTGCAATGACACGGTCACAGATTCTCACAGATATCTGCTCATTTCTCTTCAGTGGTCATTATAAAAGAAAAACACTTACGTCCTTTCTTCTTTTTTGTCTTCTTTTTCTTCTTTTTCCCAGAGACGTTATCAGCTTCCTCACCGTCTGTGATGGTAACAGAGTTGACATAATAATAAGCGACGTGCAATTAAAAGGACATTATTCACTGTACATATTCATACTGTACACTGCTCATATCTGACAAAATTATTCACCATTAAGCAAATTACAGCAACAGGTTTTATTTTACTATAGAAAAATGCAAAAAGCTCAAAGGAAAAAATGTGGCAGGTTTCATTGCGTTAGCACAAATAAAACAATTGACTCAAAGCACAACTACGCAATATGATTACAAAATCTTTAACACGTTTTTTAATAAAAGGTGTCAATTTTTCGTAGACATCAGAGCCAGACTTTATTTGATATATAATGAACTATTTTTAATCCAGTTTTGTGTAATAACATCTCAACTGGTTGATATTACTTCCAGTTCTTTCATCACACTAGAAATGGAAGTGGCACATTGCATTGTGGGAATGAACATTGCACCCTGTGTTTGTCTCCTGCACAATTTGACAAATGTAATTGGTTATCCAGATATCATAGGCATATTTGGGGAGTGTATCAGGATGCAAAAGCATACATAATCTGTGGATCGCTGAAGCATTACAGGAAAACGGGGGGTGTTAGATCATTTATGTGGTAAAAGAAATGAGTACAAGAACCAGAAGTGTTCATTTAAAAGCGGAATACCTTCTTCTCCATCCTCTTCTCTATCTTTCTCATCCAGGTTCTGCTGTTCTGTTAGTTTCCTCATCTCCACCTCGCCATCCTCACCTTGCTCGCCGTGTCCTGCTGCAAAGTCACACACACAGGTGAACAAGCACATAAGCAAAGGAAGTGCTAAGTGTGCCAGATGCACCAGAAGCGGCGACCTGTGCGTATGTGTGTGTGTGTGGCGCGGAAGTGAGTAACTGCTGTCAGTTTGGAAACTGTCCACAACTTCATCTCATATACTGGATCTATATGAAAGCAAACTTGGCTCAGAACAAGCCCGAGAAACATTCTGCAGCATCATATAACCTTGGTAGGGCAAGACATTAGAGGTGATGTTGCAAGTACACAGAAAAGTACATGTTATAAAATACAAGTGCATGCTCAGCACAATTTTACATGATCTATAACTATTATACACACATATATATATATATATAGATTTGAGCCTAAAACACTATTCAAATGTCCCGTTATTTTTGGAATGTATTATGATACAAGTAACGGACATCTGAATTGTGGTTTAGGGCATCTTGAGCTGAAATATTGTGGACTGACAGCATTTTTCATCATAATATTAACTGATTAATATAATATTTTGAGATGCAGCCTATATGTAATGCAGCCTTCTATTTATATAAGAAAAAAAATTAAAATGCACACAAATATATAATAAATTAAAATAATTTGAATAGTATAAGATATAAATATAAAAATATTTCACATTTATTTTATATAAATATAAAAGTATTTTTTAATATTTTATTTCTCTCAAAACCACATGTATGTAAACTAAAGAATAGATAAAATACTAATTGCACAAAATAATACATTAAATGTTTAATAGTAAATAAAGTATTAGGGCTTTTAAACATTTTTAGGGCTGTCAAACGATTAATCACATCCAAAATAAAAGTTTGTGTTTATATAATATGTGTGTGTGTACTGTGTATAATTAATATGTATATTTAAATACACACACATGTATATATTTAAGAAATATTTGCATGTATATACTGTGTGTATATATATATATATATATATATATATATAATTATTTCTTAAATATCTACATGTGTGTGTATTATATATATATATATATATATATATATATATATATATATATATATATATATATATATATATATATATATATATATATACACACATACACATACATACATAATAATTATACATAGTACACACACACATATTATATAAACACAAACTTTTATTTTGGATGTGATTAATCGTTTGACAGCACTAAATGTAAAAACAAAAATACTTTTTATGTATTTTACATAAATGTTTTATATTAATTTACATAACGTTAAATGTTGTTGTTTTTTTGTAATGTAATCTATTATTTTGTATCTACAAAAAAAAAGAGAATATAAAGAATACAAACAATTATATAATAAATATGCTATGCCAAAAGTATAAAGTTTAAGTATAACATTTTATTGTTTACAAACATTTAAAAATACATTAAGCGTGTTTTTAAAAAATATTTTCTTTAGGATACCAAAACATTACAATACTAAAATTCGTACGGTTGGAAAAAACTTTTCTACATCTTCGTTCTAACGCCTGACCCTAAAGGTGGGTAACGTTAGTGGGTAAACATAGGGGGCAGATCCAGCCCTGTCTTGAGTTCATCAGAGTTCATAACTGATCATTTAAAGCAGCAGGCAGTGTAATAGAGTGTCTCTGCACTTATTACTATATCAATTAATCACTCACCCGAAACGGCCGACTTGCTTTTCTTCTTTTTCTTCTTCTTCTTCTTAGCGGGATCGGCTTCGTCCCGTTCCGCCGCGTGCCCGTTAAGAATCAGCGTGTCCATGCCTGGCTGTACCGGTTTCACCGGCTGCAGCTGCTCGGTTCCGTTCGCCTCCATGATTGCGGACGCGAATGGAGAGGGACCGGTGCATTGTGGGAGGAGCGGAGAAAAGCTGCCGAATCAGCTGAGTGCATGACGCGGAATGTCAAAATGCGAAGAACTAGCTCATTAATGTTAATTAGGTCGTGCTGCTGACGCTGCTGTCGAGAGCCTCCAGAAAACGAATCTAGTTCATATTCATGAACGTGTGCATTCGGTAATTGGCCAGCTGACTAGTGCGTTCTGCCTCTTAGCCAATCAGATAGACCCAATGGACAGACGTCACTCATAATGATAAATATTCACAAATCAATCCAATGACATTGTGGAGTTTGTAACGTAGCGAGCGGAATATTAATGAAGGAACCCCATTCAGAGAAAATGTTTGATAAAGTGCAGGTTTATTTTTTAAATATATTAAGTATTTATTCATATTCTAAAGCAGCTATAATGTGTACGTAAGAGTTCTGAGCATCATAATGTGTATAGAGTCGTACCTCAACTCATTTGAATTAGTGATAGAATTTATTAATGTGCAATTTAGTACACGATGTTCTTTACTGCACCTTTTGTGTACATCTCAAGAAGGTGATGTCTGGGTCATATTTCACAAAGGAACAATATAGACACAGACACAGACACAGACACAGACACACACACACACACACACACGCACACGCACACGCACACACACACACACGCACGCACGTCTGGTCATCTTTGTGGGGACTCTCATAGGCGTAATGGTTTTTATACTGTACAAACCGTATTTTCTATCCCCCTACACTGCCCCTGCCCCTAAACCTACCCATCACACGAAACATTCTGCAATTTTATTTTTCAAAAAAACTCATTGATTGATTTATAAGCTTGTTTCCTCATGGGGACCTCAATTTAGGTCCCCACAGTGACACGAGTCCCCATGAGTCTGTGCAGTCATGTTAAAGTCCCCACCAGGATAGAAAAACATGAACACACACACACACGTTTAATTGTGAAATATGACCCAGATAGCACCTTCTTGAGATGTACACAAAAGGTGATGTAAAGAACATTGTGTACTAAAATATATATATATATGTGTGTGTATAAAAATGTATAAAAATTTGTATTTATAAATATAGATAAACATATACAAATACGAAGTTATATATATATATATATATATAAACAACATTATTGCCACAACAATTATGCACATTTCCTCCAATCTATTATATTGTCCAGTAGATGGCAGAAACTTTCCTCAAGTAGTCTAACGGATGTTTCTCTTATGTAGTGGTACAGCAATACTTTAAGTATGCACACAAGTGTATTCTTAGTGTGAAACTGCATTAAGTCACCAAAGACAAACACATATATGTACATGTACTTTATTTCACAAATGAAATGCAAGATTGCCACTTTTGGAGTGAGGGAAAACTTAAACCTTTAGAAAAGGCAAAACTGGTGTTGAATGAGGACAAACACAGACAGTCTCAACCATGGCCAAGACCATTGTTTGAGTCTTGACATCATGCATATATGCATGGGGGGAAATTAATTATGAACGTTAGACATAAAAATATACAATTCACACACAAACGTTGTCATATCTAAGGTTTTGCTTTCTGGTCTTATCATCATGGTCGTTGACATTCTAAGTCTCATTATAACATTTAACTGTAGTTGTAAAGTGCAACAGTCCTTACAAGGGGAAATTGTTTAAGGCAAGTTAAACCGTAGCTTGGTTAAGAGTTAAAAGAGGGCTTAAGTTAAAACTGGGTTTTGTGTTAAAGGACGGACAACGTCTTTGTCATTATTTGAGAAAATCCAATCAGGCAGTTCAAAAGCTTGAAACTGGTATTTTAAAACCTTTCAAATGACTTTGAAGCAATAACCTTGCGATGGTCACAGTGGTGAAACGCCAGCTGTGTCTGAGCAGAAACTGTCAAAGTGTGATGAATAAATAAAATCAGGCCAGCTATTTATTTCCCTAAAGAACAGCCTCACAAACACAAAAAGGAGGCTTCACTTCAGGAGAGATACTGTATTTTCGAAGACACCATACCAGCTGCGATCCACTAGGATGTCAGCATTACCTTTGCTTTTGCTTTTGTAATTAATGGTGTGAATCTCATGCACAAGGTCATATTTCACCCCAAAATCAAAATACGCATAGAGAAAAGGAAGCCTATTTTTAGTGAAATTGAGATTTTGTGCATTATTTACTTGATATTATTTACCTAAGTTCTCATTAAAGTCCTTGTAAAGTCAAAATTAAACATGTGTTCTGAGTTTCTCACACCACAGATAAATGTGTTATTAACCACCTAGCCAAATTTGAATCATAAAAAAATTAGCTAAGTACATAAAATATCTTATCGAAATGTGGGGGAAAAATTGCACTACGAAAAACAAAAATTCTCAACACCATTCAAAACAAATCAAATCAAAAAATCTTATTTACATTGTCACAATTAAAAATTAGTAAAACGGTTATTAGTGTAACAGGAAAACATTTATTTCTGTAGTATGGAGGGGGAAAAAACGTATTGTCATTACTGGAATAAAAAAAAAATTGTGTTAATAAATGAAAAATAAAACCTCATCATTATAAAAAAAAATTAAAAATCCAACAGACACGTTCTCTCTCTCTCTCTCTCGTGTATGTATACATTCATAACTAATATATATATATATATATATATATATATATATATATATATATATATATATATATATATAATAAAATGTTGCAATGCACAAAACCTAAAATAAACTCAATGCAATTTCTTTTTCCTTTTAATTTTGGGGTCAAATATGACTCAGACAAGTTCTTGATGGGCGGGCTTTGTGAGATTTACCCAATATAATTGACTTTTTAGGCATTTTTAGACCTTGGGACCTCTGTTACGGTGAATAAAACTGGGACATGGCCAAGGATGTGAGATTGTGTTAGTGTGTGTTTAGGTTTTTGTCTGTTATTTTGAGTACTAGCATGTGCCAGTCTGTACCTGAGGCCGGTCATGAGGAGAGTGGACATGGGATGTCACATGAAACATAAATCCCCCAACACACACGCGCACGCAAATATACACACTTTGAAACCGAGACGCACACACACCAGTTACATCCAATGATGTCTGTGACCTGAAATCAAGCTCAATAAATACAACCAAAAAGATGAGAATAAATATCCTCCTTTTTCAGTCCTCCTCTGTATCTCTCGTCTGCGGTGATGTCACTTCCTCTTCTTCCTCCGAGTCCCCGTAGGTGCATTCCTGCATGTGTGCGAACGTGTGCGAGCGAGCCGCTACCTGGGCGGCCAGGGCGGAGCTGAAACTGATCGCTTCGGAGCCGTGCAGTTCTGTCAATCTGTCAATCACAGAGAGGGTGGGCACTCGGGGTGTGAGTGGGTGTGTCCCATCATGCTCGTCATCTATGAGTCCATCTGATTGGAAGAGCTGCGTTTCCTCTGCAGCCTCCTCACCGGCGTCTTTAGCTGCCCCAGTTACATCAGAATCTCCACAGCAAAATTCAGTCACAGAATCTCGCTCTCCTTCCGCCCCGGTCAGAATTTCAGTCTGCCGCTCGCTTTCGTTCTCCTCTCCTTGTTGGGAGACATGGTTGTCTGTGGTAGTCATGGACTCCACTAAAATATGTGGCTCTAAAGAGTTTGTGTCGGTTTCTGATGAGTCCTTAGCAAACGGAGCCAGAGCAGCTAGAAGGACAAACAATACATTGAAAAAGAGTGTTGGGAAAGACAAACAAAAATGGTACAAGTCATTTAAAACTTAGCCGTAGTTTAGAGAAGCTAAGCTAACTGCACTAAACATCTTGATTATATTACCTTTCATGCAGTGTGAGCTGTTTGTGAACGTAAAAGGTTAAAAGTTTCAAAGATTAAAGTGCAAAAATGGAATTAATGCCTCCTAGAAGAAATAACCAATTCTGAACTGAAAAGAGTCATCAGTAATTCCAGTCTTACACAAATTCCAACCTGCAAAGTCCACTTTGACCTTCCCTCAAACACTGTAGTTATAGCTGAGGCCTGGAAGAGTTCGGTTTTTGTTGTGTCGACATGTCGAGGAGAAACTGCTTCTTTCTAGTGTTTCAATAGACTCGGGCTCGAACTGATATGGTCAAACCGACCCCATCGTTACTATTCGTATCAAGCGCTGAGGAAGCGGAACATTTACATATGGTAATGGACGTTTTATTAATGTAGACCAATCACAAGCGTAAGCTCTCGGAGAGGAGGGGTTTAGAGAGACAGAAGTCTTCTGTGAGAAAAGAGGTGATGCTGCAGTGTATATTATGAGAAAATTTAAGTTTTTTTTAACCATAGACGCATGTTAACCTATTGTAGGAGAAAACAAAATTGGGAACCTTTGAAATAGCATAATAGGATAAGAAAACTTACTGCCTGATTGAGCCTTTAGAATGCAGTTAGAATGGCCCTAACATTCAAGATATTGAGGTAAAAATTACCCTGCAGGAGTTGTCTCCTCATATTTATTTCATATGATGTGATACTGCAAATGTGATACTGATTTTACGCAACAGTTCAATAGATAAGATGTTAATATTGTACTATATTTTAGACACAATATTGTCTGTTTGTGTCAAAGAAAATATTACATATAAAGCCACAGCAGAAGGAATGTGCGTCTCCGAGCAACACAGCAGTGTTTCTGAATGAATCCGCGTTTTGAGCGAATCAATCGTGTGAACCAATGATTCAATGATCCATTCTTAAAGAGAGCCATTTACTTCAGTCCTGAATGAATCAGCCGTTTGAACCACAGACTGTATATAAATATATAAATATAAATATGGACGTAGTGTCTGTGACGTCACCCATAGGTTTCTGAAGAGCATTTCTAAAGCGTAAAGTAGGATCGAGCTGGCCGTTGCCATCAGCAGCGTGCCACTCCTGGATAACAGAAAATGGGCAAAGAGGCGGGACGTGGGCGGAGCTGAGGTGACTCGATGACTAACAGACAGAAGACAAACGGCAATCCACCTGTCACTCAAAGTGGCCATGCCCCTAATTATGCAGAACTTTAAGGCTTTATTTAATGTAAACGAATGAGTTATAAATAAATTCACCCCCTCACAGTTGTCATGAAGGGCAAAATTAGCCGTTTAGACCAAAACCACTATTTGTACCATGATGTAAACATGTTTTATTCTGCTGTAAAGTTGGGCATTTTAACATGGGGCTGAAAGAGATTCTGCTCCCTTCTGGAGCCTGTCCCTAGTGGCCAGTCGATGAACTGCAGTTTAAGTCACTTCCGTATTGGCTTCAAGAGAGACAGAGAATGACTCAATGACTTGCTCATTTAGAATTGTACCGCTACCAACTGGCAGTTTTATTTATTTTTTTAGAGAATAATTTCATTAAAAAAAAAAATTCATATTCCATGTTAATAAAAAAAACAATTAAAGGTATAGTTAACCCAAAAAATTCTGTCATTTACTTACCCTCATGGCCAATGTAACCTAAAAGTGAATGTGTAATCAATTCTGTTGAATCAAATATAAAAAAAAAATTTAAAGCTACTTTTTGTGATGACTTTCGATGCTTTTCTCATTTAACACAATAATGACTTTAAATGATCTTTTGGGGGTCATTTCTCTTCCACATTTGATGTGCGACTAATTTGCGATTAATTCGATTAATTAATTGCCACATTGTGTAATTAGATCAAATAAAAAGAGCCCTAATATACAGTATATACAATGTACAATATAAAAATAATACTAAAATAACAGATTTAAATAACTATTTCAAGAAAATATTTTGTAATTGATTGGCTTAGCTGGTTAAAATTGTCCCGTTGGCTGCTAAAAGTATTGCTTTTATTTATTTATTTTTTCAAGAAAAATATTCACATCTCAAATATTTAAATTACATAGTCAACATTTTCCAGTCTTCCTTAACTGGTCTTAAAAGTGTGAAAGGAAATTTAGCGTCACATCAGACACTTGTGAGTGAAGAGTTTTGAACCCGTTCATTGAAATGAACCGTTACATAAACAGTTAAATTCACTTAAATCAATCGGCCTTCATAACGGTACCTAGAGAGAAGAATACTATAATATAGCAAGCGTGTGTTTGTGCACGTAGTACCCTGATCACTGAACAGCAGAAGCTTGCGTTTGTCTCTCTCTCCATCTGATGTTCGGATCCCCAGGACGGATTTCAGCTCGAGTAAAACACGCCTCGATTCCTCACGCTCATGACGTTGGCGCTCCTGTTCCCACGGCGACAGCATGTCTGCAGCCCCTCTCCACTCTGTCTCCGAGTCCGAGTCCGAGACATATGCTTCCAGTTCCTGGCCAAGAAAAGCTACTTTTTAAATCCCAACTAAGCAAACCACAACATACATAGATTATGCATATCGCTGCATATGCACTAATAACAACACTGAAATCTTAGCAGTTTGTTTTGCTTTGTTCCGCAATTTACATCTGTGAAATTATGTTGATGATAACAATAACAAGCACTAAACTTACAAACAATAAGCAATTCAAAAAGATTTGGACACAAATGTGAGTTCTGCTTGTTTGTCGTGCCTGAAGTTTATGGCTTTTATGGGTCAATGAGAAATAAGATATGTCCACAACAAAGAAAAAAAATCTAGTTTATCTAGTAAATGCATGTGCCAAAGCCTAAAAACAAATGCAGTCTTTGTATTCATGTTGGTTGGTAATTATTATAAAAAAATTTAAAAGGTATATTTAAATGTATTTCAAGGTAAAGTGTTTTTAGTACATTCATTAATTCATAAATCAATCATTTAACATGAATTGTTTCCGAATGTTGAGATTATGTTTTGTGGAGCTGCACCACTTGCTGCACTATTATAATTTAATCATAAAAGGTCAAATTATTAAATATTTTAAGACACCTTGAGGGTCTTCAGAGGGCCTCTATATGACAATCTCTTGTTTATGCATATGTCTGCATTACTTTGACTCGGCATGCAAATGTTTTTCAAATATTAATAAGCAGTATTACTGAAATCAGCAAACTATTTATCTAAAAATATTATTTTCTATAAAAGATACCGAAATACTTTTCTTTTGGAATTTTTTAGAAGAAGAGTTTTTTCATCATTATTGTGTCAGAAAAAAAAAAATCTTAGAAAAAAATTATAGAAGTGACATGACGCTCATTATTGGGGGGATCCCTGAAAACAGATTAAATCTTTGCCATAATCAATAATGAATAAAGTGTATTCAAGTCATGTATGAATTAATTGCATCTTTATTCTATGGATAAAATGAGCGTCATGTCATTGACTCATCATCACCTCAAAGTATGAGGAATAATAATAGTGATGCTTGCCTTAACAAACATTAATAATAATAATAATAATAGAGATGCTTATACTTCTCTCATGCTTTAAAAAACAAACACACACACTGTACATACACACAGACACAAACACACAAACACACACAGACACAAAGACAGAGACAGATGAACACACACAGACACACACACACATACACACACACACACACACACACACACACACACAGATGAACACACACGCACACACACGCATACACTAACACACACATACACTAACACACACACACACACACACATACACTAACACACACACACACACACACACACACACACAGACACATACACACAGACACATACACATACACACAGACAGAGAGACACATACATACACACATACACACACACACACAGTACCTGTTCCTCAGGCACAGGGTCTCGGTCCTGTATGTGTGTAATGGGGGCAGGAGGGGGATCTGGGGCAGCTGTTTCCTCTGGCTGATTTGAACTCTCTGAGGAACACACACAAATACACAGTATCCTGCTAATGTGTCTCCTTTCAACACAAAAAAAAGGACATGGGACAAATTGAGTTTCTAGATTCATGACGCACTTAAATCTACGGGAATCGAATGTCGCTTGATGTGGTAATTTTATTACAGGTATTGTGATGTTATGTCCAAATACAGAAAAATGGCACATATTATAAATCTATATTACCATTTTAAAAAAGGAATTAAAAAGACACTAAAAACTAAAACAAATAGTGGGAGAGTTTAGACATCACAACATTATAAAGTAAACGGTTTAAATGTAAAAAAGGCCATTAATAGGTCATATTTTATCTGCTGCAAACCGTGTTACCTGCAGAAATGCCTCACTGGATCTTGTGCAGAGTAATAAAGGTATTCTGTTAAAAATAGCTCCTGTTGTTTGGCACACGATTGTTTGTAGACGTGCAAAAAAACATGAAAGAACCGCACAGCTGAACTTTGACCTTCCTACATTAAAAGCACCAGCCCCGAGAAGTGTCATCATATGAAGCTGGGCGCCATGCGACCAATGATTTCATCTACTTGTGCATTGTGGCCTAATTCTGTAAAGGACATCACTCACCCCATCGCTGTCTTTTTTTACCCTCCTACTTCCCTAAAGATCCCTAAAATAACTGAAGGGAGGGAAATCAGTTGAATAAGGAACTCTAAAAATACTCCTAAGACACACACTGTTACACACAAAGGGTGACGCACCTATTATATGGTGAGGACGTCAGTTGCAGAGCTCGTATACACATATATGGTCATGCTACAGGCATATCACAAGGCTCTCTAGAATAATTGATTGTGATTAGTCAGTTCTTTGCTTTTACTGGTCAATTGTTTTTTCCTATAACAACCACATGACTGATAATGCCCAACTGACTGTACAATATAATACCCATTCTAGGGCAGGGCGATATGGCCAAAAAAAATGATCACTATAAAATAATTTCAGTCAATATCGATAATTATCACGATAAATTTCAAAACGTTATTTCTTTCAAGTTTAAAGGCAGATTTGTGCTCCTAAGTGAGAGTTGTAGAAACCAAACAGTCAATTGTGATTTTAAACTACTTTTTGATATGAATATCCCGCATTTCTGCCATAATACCATGCCATAAAAACATTACATCGAACATTTATCAAACTTTTGTTGAATCAAGGAAAATTATACTGCGATAATTATCGTTATAGCGCCCACTTATTCCATTCTATTGTTTACGGTCATTTTTGACCATTTATGATACCAACATTAAGTAATATTTATGTTAACATGACCTAATAATAATAATATTATGATATAACATTTATATCATATGATTTACTGTAGCTATTTTACAATATAACAAGCAAGAGTGACGTTTTTCCCAAATATCAGCGCAATTGCAAATGTGATATTTATTTTATACAACTGTTAAATCAACAATAAGTTAACATTGTGAGCTACATTTTACATCTGTCAGAACCAGCATTAACTTCTTGAGCAATTTGAGCTACAGCAGCTTGTCTGTTTGACCAGCCTTCGCTCCCCACGTGCATCAATGAGCCTTAGCCGCCCATGACCCTGTCGCCGGTTCACCACTGTTCTTCCTTGTACAACTTTTGATAGATACTGACCACTGCAGACCGGGAACACCCCACATGAGCTGCCGTTTTGGAGATGCTCTGACCCAGTCGTCTAGCCATCACAATTTGGCCCTTGACAAACTCGCTCAAATCCTTATGCTTTTCCATTTTTCCTGCTTCTAACACATCAACTTTGAGGACAAAATGTTCACTTGCCGCCTAATTATATCCCACCCACTAACAGGTGCCGTCATGAAGAGATAAGCAGGGTTAATCACTTCACCTGTCATAATGTGCCTGATCGGTGTATAATGTTTATGTATACTATTACAGTATAATATGAAGGTGAGTACAGAATGATAACATTTTTACTTCTGGGTGAATTCCTCCTGTAAAAGGGACCTTTTTGCCCAACTGTACAAAAATCCTGAATTTTTAGTAATGTAAAATGTCTCAAATTTAACCCAAGAATCACAAATTTGTGTTGTTTGTTTGGACTATACTAAAAACTAAACTGAATTCACAAAAATATTTAAATTCTTCTTCATCCAAAAGGAGCAGCACAGCAGCAGAGTGCTGTGATTGGTTGAGAGGATGACCTCTGACCTGGGGGGCTGGAGACCCGGCGTAGCATGCGGTCGACCTGCGCGAGTGTGTCGTCCCAGCAGCAGGTGCTGGCCTGCATGTGTGGCTGCACCAGCTGCAGACGCTCCCTCAGCTCCTGATATCCCGCGCACGTCATCTCCTCCGTCTCTTTAGCGACCATTAACTTTTCCAAATCATCCTCCAGAATTATGACCCTAGGAGAAATTAAGTGTGATAAAGTGTGTTAACCAGTGTGCACCCTAGGTGCACCCCCCCCAAATTTTTGATATTTTTTTGTAGTCAGTATAAAAATGTAGTAAATAAATTGCCATTGTTTCAGATCTTCTTACATTCTTTTATTTTAAAAATAAAAAAGTTATAGTAATTATATTATTAATTAAAAAAAGTGACTTAAAAGTTATAATAAATAAGATTAAAAATCATATAAACAATTAAACTAAGTACATACTCGTTTAAGAGTGTTTTCAGGTGCAGTTGTAAACTGCGGACAGACGTGTGCAGAGAATTGAGCTCTCTACACTTCTGCCGAGCCCGTCCGTTTCTTCCAGAGGCAAGCGACTGGTGCTGCGTCTCAAAGTAGCGATGGAAATCGAAGCTGCGCTGGAGATCACCAAGGCAGCCGGCCAGGGTTCGATGGAGAGAGTCAGTAATCAAAGGGACGCTGCTGTATGTGAGGGGGCGGGACCTGGAGTCTAGCTCCTCCCTCCCCGGAGACAGCAGCAGAGCTAATCGCCGGAAAAACTCAGAGCTCTGCCCGACCCACAACTGGAACAACGTCTGCAAACCAAGAAACGATTACTGAAGGGAATCAGGAGTTGTGTTATTTATGACAACAATAGAGCTGGGCAATATATTTAATATAGGTCGCAATGATTTTGTCAATGCAATGAAAAGAAGAATAACGAGTATTGTACGCATAATGCTCTTAAATGTGCCTTTTGTTTGACCATTAGGTTTCCTAAACATATCGTGGAATAGATTTGTGCCTCCTCCTTCTGTCCCGACTCACAGAAATCACAGCAACAAAGATTTGATTAATTTCTTTGACTAATTCATTCCATTTCAATTAATTCAAATAATAATTCAACCACCTTATGAACCAAAAATATTCACGGAAGTCCCAGCATACCATTTAATGTCATTTTAAAATAAAATATATGTAGGTATTTATCATAGACTGTAAAAAAATATGGACGTATTGTCCGTGACGTCACCCATAAGATTCTGAAGAGCAGTTTTGGAGCGTAAAGTAGCGTCGAGCTGGGCGTTGCCATCTTAGCACCGCGTCATCAACCGTCACTCCCGGATAACTGACAATGGGCAAAGAGGCGGGTCGTGGGCGGAGCTGAGGTGACACGATGACTAACAGACAGCAGACAAACGGCAATCCACCTGCCACTCAAAGTGGCCACACCCTTAATTATGCAAAACTTTAAGGCTTTATATAATGTAAACGAATGAGTTATAAATAAATTCACCCCCTCACAGTTGTGATGAAGGGCAAAATTAGCCATTTAGACCAAAACTAGAATTTGTACCAGGCTGTAAACATGTTTTATTCAGCTGTAAAGGTTGACATTTTAACATGGGGCTCAATGAGATTCCCTAGTGGCCAGTCGATGAACTGCAGTTTAAGTCACTTCTGTATTGGCTTCAAGAGAGACCGCGGGAGGTTGCCGCTTGGTATTTATTGAAATTTATTACTTTAAATTCAAAATTTAAAGAACTATTACTACTTATTATAATATGATATTTAAAATATTATTGAATATAATATAATCATTACTGCTGCCAAATCGATTAGTCATGATTAATCAATCTAACACAGTTATTGAGTACATATAAATATACAGTGTGAGTGTCAGTACCTTGAGTGCAGGCAGGCTGTAATCATTGGTCAGTTCTTGTGCTTGCTCATCAGAAAGATGCTCCACCCCCAGACCAAGACCTAGCTCTCTGATCGGCACGGTGGACACATAGTTGGTGACATTGTCGATCTCTGAGTTCAGCGGAAATGTAAAACACAGTCAAGGACTCAACCACTAAGAATTCAAGGGAATTAAATGTTTAGAAATCGTAAATGTAAAAGCAACTGATCGCTGCGATGCTGTTGGATCAGGATATGATTTGAGCATGATGCATGTGGCGAGGCGAGAGGTTCGGAATGCGCAGCGGAGACTCTGATAGGCCGCCTTCCGTAGACCAATTAGCTGCTGACTCCGCTGCCCCGCCCTGTTAAAGGGACAGGCGCCACTCACCCTGTCGAGTAAACTTGACAAGTGAAATGTGATCCAACTGTGCAGACGTCCGAGAACCATCAGGGCAGACACACATCACATACAACACATATAATACTACTATTCTGACACTATGTAACAATGTAGCATGTAACAGAAAAATAATGACAAACTAATACACCTACGTACACTACCATTCAAACGTTTGAGATTGGTACGATTTTTTGAAAGAAGACTCTTCTGCTCACCGAGGCTGCATCTATTTAAATCGATATAGTAAGACAGTAAAATTGTTAAATATTATTACATTATTAATCTAAAATAACAAACGGTGTAGCAACTCAATGTAATAGCACATAGTGTAAAAACTGCACATAATGTAATAAGTATTATATTATTATTGTAATAATGTTCATAATGTAATAATTCTCAAAATGTAATAAAATCTTGAGCTCATTAATGTAATAAAAAAATGACATTATGAGAAATGTATTACATTATAAACTCACCAAAAGTTTTATTGTTTTAAAACATAAAAAATATTAGTATTACATTCTTAAAACTCTAAATCCAGTCTTAAACTATACATGCGTAATGCAACAGAGTTAAATATTAATGCAAATATTATTATTATTATTATTAAACAAAGCATTGGTATTCCTTTACAGTGCATTGTTAAATGTTCTGATTTTATTTATTTATCTGGATTTAGATTTGTTTTAAATGTACTGTAAAGGAATGCCAATGCTTTATGTTTAATAATGATTTAATAATAATATTAATAATAATGTACTGTGAGGGAATACTAATTTATGTTTTAAAAGTTATTTCAATAATTAAAATGTGACGTGATTTTATGTAATGTGTGATGTGAGTTTATGTAATATTTTCTTAAATTCAAAATTGTTGTTTCATTATGAGCTCATATTACATTATGAACATTTTATTTTAATAATAATGTAATACTTATTACATTATGTGCAGTTATTACATTATGATATAATTTATACAAGTATTTGCTTTATCTTACTGACCCCAAACTTTTGAAAAGTTTTGTATATTACTAAGAATTATTACACATAACACAGACAGTATCTAGTGAAAGACAAATTACATTCAACATGCATAGTAAACTAAATACACACATACATTATTAAATCTATATTTAAACACAGACATAACAGGTATTAATTTAAATAAAGGAAATGAGCACATGCCAGTAACTCGCATGCAGGATATAGTGTGTAGAAAATATAAATATGTATTTAACACATTATTACTAATTTGACATCCATAATTGTTAAATGACATAATAATTGTTAAATGTTAGGTCACCCAAAAATGAGGGTGAGTAATTAATGACAGAAAATTATTTTTGAATCTATATCTACCTATCCCTTTAAACAACGCCACATTTTTTTGTGAAAATGTGTGTAAAATTTCCAGCAATTACTGTTGTTAACAGTTATGTCTTAAGTGAATGTAAACAGTTGAGAAAGAAAACGCATGTGTACAGTATGCATCAGTATATTGGATCCGTGCATTAGGTCTTAAAGTGACAGTAGCCTAATAATCCTGCTGATGTCTGCGTTTTTAATGTTAAACAACAAAGGACAAAGACGGACTGAATAACTTTTGCAACTTTAATAAGGAATCAATCTAGGTTTAATTTATACAGTGAATACCATGCAGTTATTTTAAATTTGATTACTTTATTACATTTCTGTAGCTGAAAACTAATGTTAGACCTACCGATCAATTTCATGGATGTGATTATTAACGTTACTGTGGTATGAAGCAGAGCAGGGCCGAGTGCTGTGGGAGCTGAGCAAGGCCACTGGAGCGATTGTTACACAACACACAGCTCGCGAGCAGAGGGACTTTTATTATGGCGGGACACAGTCACCCGCGCCATTTCCGCTTTTCCGGTCAAGAGTATGAGGTAATGCAGCTCTGTTCATCATATTAGATACATTTAAGTGTGTTTAAAGTTATGACGCTACTCTGTGAGTTCTCTCTGGCCGGCTGCAGTGACACTTGTTGCTTGAGTAAAGCGTTTCTGCAAACTTGCGTTAAGCACGGAAACGAGGGTAACGCAGATATTCTGCAATTGACAGGCGACTCCCTCAGACGCTATGCTCACACGTCCCGGTTCCTTGGTTAAAATAGCAATTTTCTCACAATTTACAAATAGTTGGAAACATATGGGATATTGTAAGAATTCAACTGAGCAAAATATATAACACTGGCCTAGTGGTTTTTGGATATTTTAATGCAAAAATCCTACATTGTGCACCTTTAAGTCACCGGCCATTGGCAGAATAAGCAAAAAGTTAGTTTTAGGTCCTGTTTTTACTTATTTAAAAAAAAAATGCTAAAATTTAAAATGCAGGGACAAACTTAAAGACTTAAAGCTTCCTCAAACTCGATCCTGGAGGGCCACTGTCCTGCAGAGTTTAGCTCCAACCCTAATTAAACACCTTCCTGTAATTTTCTAGGGTGCGCCTCAATCAGCTCTCTAGTTCAGTAGTCAGGGCACTGATCAGGGAGTCAGCCCATTGACTTATGTCCTGATCAGTGCCCTGACTACTGAACTAGAGAGCTGATTGAGATGCACGCCTAGTGATCCTGAATACCATTATTAGCTTGCTCAGGTGGCGCTCCAGGACCGAGTTTTAGGAACCCTGGCCTAATTTACAGATCGAAAATAAGAATTGTGATTCAAGCTCATCAAAAACAAGGAACATTCAAAACTATAAGACAATGAGTCGCAAAATGGAACTGCTTTTTCCTATCTCAGGTTAATGTCCATACTGTAGAGTCAACTATACATTTACCATTCTTAAATATGTGTTATGCTCTGTTTGTTTGGCCGATCATGGACAGGAGTGTTTAGGAAAACCGTTTTAGGAAAAAGATTTACTCATGAGCGGCACAGAAATTGTTCACTTAAAACTGGATCACATGCAAAACTAATACACAACACAAAGAATCAATTTGAGATTTTCACACACAAAACGAAAATCTAAAAACACTGCTGACATGAACAAACACGTGACTAGAGAGGAAGGGTCCATGTGAGTGTGTGACACTTACAGAGTAAATCCTCGCGAGATGACCTCGGTCTCCTGCATGAGGCGCAGAGATTTCCGAGAGAGACTGGTCAGCGCTCGGCTGTTGTTCACCAATCCCTCCAGCTGGACGGCCAGAGACTGGACGCGCTGCAGAACCGCCTTACGCCACAGAGACAGACCACGGCACGCACACATAACACACACCAGGACGGCACACAGCCACAGAGCCTGCTCGTGGTCAGGGTACGAAAAGCGCAGGCCAAGCAGGACAGCTAGCAGCCCGACCAAAACGGACACGTCCCTGTAACAAAGAAACACACCGGTAACATATGAGCCTGATGACGGTAAGGAGTTATTGTCGGTATTGATGTGGCTGTGTACCATAGAGAGGGTGGCGAGAGGTAGCGTGGCGCTGGCACAGCACTGCTGGCACTGGGGCAGACAGTATCAGTGGAGCCCAGAGAGAGCACACTCGGATCCAGAAGCTCGATCAGCTCGACGTCCTCCTGCAACAGCACGTCCTGAGATAACAGACAGCGCAGAGAATACTGGCGGAAGGCAGCATCCTGCGGGAAAACAAACACAGTTCAACACAATCTCTCCGCCGCTGCAGATCAATCTAATTATCGGATCATCCGACAGGGATTCTGTACTGTAACACACAACAAGACAACATCTTAGTCTCTGAATCTAGCGTTTTTATATATAATGTGATTAGTTAGATCTTATGGAATTGGAAAAATAAAAAAAATGTAACTAAAAGTTTAATTATTTTAAATTCACTTTATGGTTATACAGAAATCAGCTGTAATTGAGAAATGTATTTTAAACGACTTTACATTTTAATTCAAAACAATCACTTAAATGATAAAATTACAAAGACAACAACAAAATGGTTTTATTTAGAAATACATTTTTGTAAAAAATAAAGGGTTACCACCCACCACCAAAGCATTTAGTTTGTCTTAAGGTAAGATGATTTTACTTATGAAAACAGACTATTTATAATATTTATAGTATGTATTTTAGGTATGGGAGTGGCCTATCTTGAGTTATGCTATTTGGACTAGATTTTGGGATAGTTTAATTGATCAGTGAGCTGGGTTTGAGCTCACTTTAATTGGTCAACAACAGGCTGATTTTGTTACAGAGATCTGACAACCTCTGACTCAAGATCTAGTGATACAATAAAGTATAGTTTACTACATAAACAACTATTTTCCCTCAAATATTTCTGTGATATTTATCCATGACTGAAATCCAGGTTAAGTTGGTAACGTTGCACACTGTCAAAACGCTGCAAAAGGCATGAGATACCAGAGACAAGCGGAGTCCTGTTACTCTGCGACACTACTGAAGGAAAGACGGGTTGAAAACAAAAATCGCACACCCTTTACCCTCAATTTGAGGGCACTATTTGAGGGGACAGCCATTTGTAGTGTACAAATGTGCAATCATTCAATCCAATATTACACCACAATAATGAGTGTACAGCCGATGTACACTCACCGCTGTCCGACTTCACGCACTCGTTTTCATTCACTCCTTCGAGTTAACTATATCAGTGGGCTAACGTAGTGAATGAGGGTTTAGGGGGCAATTTCAGATTCAGATTGGGTGCAAATTGAGCTTCATTGTCTCACCAGCTGCTGCTCCTGCCAACGGGTGGCGCTGTCTCGATTCAGAGGACTCAGACTGCGCAGAGCATCAACCAGCTTCCAAACACCACCCATCTGCAAAAAACACACAGCAGACCAGATTTCTGTAGAAAACCAATGTAACCAACGGGTCAATCTGCTAAATACTGCATAAGTGTTAATATGTAAATATGGGCAGTTATATGTTAATGAGCTGATGGGTGTGATGTCGTAGAAATTACAATTTTTTAATTTTTTGGATGGATGGGAGAGAAAGCTTTGTGTGTGCAAGTATGCGTCCAGAGAACATCAAACTCTTTTATTTAAAAAAATAAAGATAAGAATATTAGGTTAGCTTGCACTACATTTTTATTGTCTAAGGAAATGCTCCCTCTTCACCATACATCACTCTGACAATAATATAGTAAAACACACACATTATTTATACACTGATCAGGCATAACTTTATGATCACCTTCCTAATATTGTGTTGGTCCCGCTTTTGCTGTCAAAACAGCCCTGACCTGTCGAGGCATGGACTGCTCTAGACCCCTGAAGGTGTGCTGTGGTATCTGGCACCAAGATGTTAGCACCAGATCCTTTAAGTCCTATAAGTTGTGAGGTGGGGCCTCCATGGATCGGACTTGTTTGTTCAGCACATCCCACAGATGCTCGATTGGATTGAGATCTGGAGAATTTTGAGGCCTAGTCAACACCTCAAACTCATTGCGCTCCTCAAACCATTCCTGAAACGAGCGAAGCATTCGGCCATCCATGTGATGTAAAAGAAAACGTGATTCATCAGACCAGGCCACCTTCTTCCATTGCTCCGTGGTCCAGTTCTGATGCTCATGTGCCCACTGACAGGGGTCAGCATGGGCATCCTGACCGGTATGCAGCCCCATACGCAACAGACTGTGATGCACTGTGTATTCTGACACCTTTCTATCAGAACCAGCATTAACTTCTTGAGCAATTTGAGCTACAGTAGCTCGTCTGTTTGATCGGACCACACGGCTCAGGCTTCGCTCCCCACGTGCATCAATGAGCCTTGGCCGCCCATGACCCTGTCACCGGTTCACCGCCTACGCTTGCCCATTTTTCCTTCTTCTAACAAATCAACTTTGTGGACAAAATGTTCACTTGCTGCCTAATATATCCCACTTCACTTCATCTGTCAGTGGTCATAATGTTATGCCTGATCAGTGTATATATTGTATTTTTCATATAAATGCAGCCTTAGTGAGCATTAAGTGACTCATAATTAGATTTATTAAAAATCAGATGCTGGTATGTTTATCATGTCCTCCTGAGAACCATTCCACAGACAGACTATTGATTCCTGTCTGGGTCATGATCAAACAAACCACACGTCTGTTTTTTTATTATTATAGCCTACATACCAAACACCCCCCTGTATATTTGAAATAAATATGGATTTTTTAAAATGAACTTCAGACTTGATATCATAAAATCTCAGAACAAGCATGTAGTTTTGGGAAATACTGGTCATTCACGCTCACACTGAGAGGTTTTCACTGTTTTGTCTTCTTTTCTTTCTTCATGTTTTTAGTATTCCACTGCTGTAAGACTCACATTCTAGATGCTTTGAGTGTGTGTCAGACAACAGAAGAATAGAACGAGTGTGTGTGTGTGTGTGTGTGTGTGTGTGTGTGTGTGTGTGTGTGTGTGTGTGTGTGTGTGTGTGTGTGTGTGTGTGTGACGTAGCAGACTTAGAACACACACAGGGAAAGCCTGAACTGTGTAAACTTACGACAATATGATGCTCTCTGTGAAAACTTTCCAAACACATTCTAAAATAAACCGTGTATGCATGCGCGCGCGCACACACACACACACACACACACACACACACACACACACACACACACACACACACACACACACACACACACACACACACACACACACACACACACACACACACACACACACACACACACACACACACACACACACACACACACACACACACACACACACACACACACACACACACACACACACTTTATTCTACCAAAGGAATGAGCTTTATTCACACACATTGACATTGTGTGGAACTTTATCACATTCCCAAACAAGACTGGACAATTCTTCAGTCATTCATCACTTCCCGTTCCTGAGGTGACCATGCGACCGGCCTTCACCGTTTCACACAGATGGCTGTTGTGAAAGGATACAACTGTGACACACTTTAGTTTTTTTCTAAATCAAAAATAATGACAGTTACTCATGCCTAGTAATGTTCTTTATCTAACTGAGAGAATGGAGTGTGTATGCTTCACTTTGTGAGAATCTTCGAACAACACTTTTTTTTGAGGTATTAAAATTATTTTTGATATACAATTTCAATATTACTTCTCCTATTTGATGTCTTTGACTGCTAAATATTTTTTCTCTAGGATGCTGGATAAAAGAGAACATGAAAGAGAGACAGGTGCAAGCGTAACACTATTTGTAACTAAAACGCATAAAAGAATTGACATTTTAAATCTTTAAAAAGTAAGCATGTAAATGATATATAGATGAAAAACACACCACAACTGTAACGATAATGGCACAGAGGAACAATATCGCTGTAATCACTTACACAGCTATTTTTTTCAGCATGAATGATAAAAAAATTGACAGCCAATCAGAATTCACCCTGCTTTAAAGTATTTAAAAGCGCTTATAATAAACAGAATATCATCTGCTGGTGTGGATGCTTATATAGTTATCATTTTAGTTATTGATCTTGGTGTGAACGGGCCTTTAAATACATTATTCCAGACAGCTAAAATAACCGGGTGAAACATATAAAGCTAAAGTATTAATCCAATGACATTATTTAAAGATCTTCTCTTGATACACAGTGAATTAATATAATTTATTTATTTATTAAGTGCTACTACAATTTCCTAAAATAACAATATGACATGTATTCAATTAAATAATATGATCTAATCTTTATAATTTTGTCTATTAAAGTTTTTGACAAATACATTTTGGAACATATAAATGTTTCTTATGCCAAAAGGTGACAATTACATTTGTAGTAGTCTGGTTTATGAATGAAAATTAAGGCCTAGTCCACACGTACATGGGTATTTTTATTACCGGAGTTTTTCCTCCTCGGTTTTAAAAAACAATCGCGTCCACACAAGCACGGTTTAAAAAAAAATCTGTCCACATGAGAACTCAAAACTGCGCTATGGTTGGCTGCCTGATTTCCACATGGGTTCCATTCACGGCACCGATGCACATTGCACTGACTGAGGGATGCCATGGGCTCAGTGAAACCCTTCTAAAAGTTCCTTTACTTTGGACTCAGTGACAGGTAACTGTATATACACAGGTGCAGGGCCGAAGTGGACTGTAATAGCTTCACACACTTGCTTTACTATTTTGCATTATTGCATTCTGGCGCCTTTGTTCTGCAATACAATGAAATAACTGAACATGTATCTGGCTATACATGTGATGAGCGCTGGTAGAGTCCACCGCATAGACTCGACTCACGTAAATCAAAAGGAGATAACGTGGAAAATCTGACGTCAAACAAAGGAGAGAACGGCGCGCACTTCGACTTAAAAAGCCGAAATCTCCGGTTTCACCATTTACACCGGAGTTTCTAAAAATCTTCACCCTGGCCAGAGTTTTCAAAAAAGTCCGGTTTCAGTAACCGGATGCAGCGTTTGCGTGTGGACGAACAGCCAAACCGCGTAGAAAAAGCTGCGGTTTTGAAAATACCCGTGTTCGTATGGACAGGGCCTAATACACACACAAAAAATGCATTGTATGATATATATAACTGCATATTTTATTAAATATATATTATGCATAGTTTTCATAAATCGCCTGTAAACTTTCAGGGTTCACCTAAAAAATGTTAATTATGATTTACTCTAATTTGAACCTGTATGACTTCAGTTCTTCTGTAAAACACAAAAGGAAAGGTTTTACAGAATGTTCAAGCTGAATGTGAACCGAGTCTGTGAAAGCTAAATAGAAGCATTATAAATGTATTTTTCGAACTATTTGAAGTCTTCAGCAGCTACACAATAACTTTGAGAAAGACCCAAACTGAAATCGCTATTAAATTGTATTGTTCGCACTTTTTGATCCCATCTACTTACATTTGATGGAAAAGAGCAGGGTGAACATTCTGCTAAACAACTTCTTTAGCGTTCCACAGAACATAAAGGCTATACGAGTTGGAACAACATGCCAGTGTATAAATAACAAAATAATTATTATTATTTATTGGACACAGAGTGGTCATTATTCTACTTTGATCTTTTATTGTGCGTTTCAAAAGCTGTGTGGGTTACGAAACAGTATTCAGATTAGCATCTAATCCGTTTCTGTTTGTTCAAGCAACACAGCTCAAGAGATTGTAGTTTGCTACCGTACGGTTTGCATATTGGAAAGGTAAGTGCTGACACTCACTCTGTGGGACGGGAGGATATCCTGAGGAAACTGTGCCTCCTCTCCACCAGCGCTTGGCTCCTCCTCCTGAGAAACGGGAGAACATGCCTCGAAATCTGTGTGTCCTAGATCCTGCAAGTACTGGAACAGCGGAGAGTTCTGGAGGGGGGAGAGAGACACAACTCTAAATGACAAATGAGGAGACTCTTGAGAAGACTCTTCTTGACTTTGCTTTCTGAAAAACTTTTTCAACAAAAGTTCAAACAAATAAAAAGTAACATTTCCATTACATCCCTGAATATGTCAATGTACACATCCCAAAATAATTGGTCAAGTTTTTGAAACATATAATGGTGAAAAGCTGTTTTTGAATCATGAATATGAGCTTTTATTGGGGTTATTCTATTTGGCTGCCTGAACTAACCTTGGCATGTCATAAAAATGTACAATAATATGACTTAAAAAAATATTAATTGACACAGTTGAAATGGTCTACAGGGGTCTTCTCAGTGATATAATGTTCTGTTATGGCTTTCTTGTCACATGTTGACAGAACTGCTTTCTGAATGGTGGCTGTAAGTTAAAGGCACAATATGTCATTTTCGCAGCTAGTGGTCGCTTGGCCAAAAAAAAGGCGTATCTTGATGACCCCATGATTTTGCGGAATCATGGGAGTCGTAGTCTTGACTCTTCACTTCTACAGCCGGAGGAAAAGAGTCCTATGGGATTCGGGCAGAAATCATATTCATGGATGAGTTAATACATTAAAGATTTATTAATGTTACTGTAGTATGAAGCAGGGTGGGGCTGAAAGCCGCTGGAGCGGAACGAGACCGCTGGAGCGATTGCTAATGAGAGACGAGCGCGACACACAACTCGAGAGCACTTGAGCTTTAACTACGCCGCAGATGAACGCTTCCGCTTCTTCCGCTCATGCCGCATGTGTGGTAACGCAGCGCTGTTTTATCATACTAGATACATTTGAGTGAGTTGAAAGCTCTAAATGGACAAAATTCTGGACAATGGACAAGCCTTATTTTACATGGAATATTGCATAAATTATTATAAATAATCTATCAATGCAATTTTTTTATTCATGTGCCTTCATAATCTTTAATCAAAATAACTTCCCCTCCCTCTTACAGAGAAATCTCTTCTATGATGATGCGTTTACTGGCGAGAGGGCGGGGCAACCTGTCACTCACATGACATCACAGCAATAACAAACCACAACCATCAATCATTTCCACATGGAAAAAATCAAGTCCCGCCCTACATTCTTTTTTTTTGTTCGAGAAGCATTTTCACTCTGATATACGTCACTCACAATAGAAAAAAGAAAAGACTATGGCAACTTCCATTTCATGCTGACTACAATAGATGTACTGCTCTGTAATAAAACGTCAAATTAATTTCACTTTTTTTTGTCACGTCATTGACCCACATACAAATTGACATTTCAGCATTGGTATTCAGTTCACATATGTCGTTCAGAGCAGCACCATTATTTAATGAGGGAAAAAAAAAACACGGAAGAAACAATTTGATGAACAAATAAGTGAAAATAATACAGCGAGGAAGGGAGGAGAGAGAAAGAAAGAGGAGTCATGATTCAGATATCTCTCTCAGGAAGTTAAGGGTTATGCTCGCTCAGATGAAAAACACCAGAAACAACATCCCTTTTTCCTCGCTTACCTCTCGCACATCCCTCGCTCTAGTCTTAGATCTTCTCAAACGCAACATCGCTCAACGAAAGTTGTAGATCCGAGACTCTGACAGGTCCCAATTCCCAACCAGAGATCCAGAATCACTGGCTCATTTCCACTGCTTACCATTGCCACTGGATTTGAGTTGCTAAAGAGGTTTAAAATTCTCATATTCTTATTATGGTCAAATCCTGCCACCCGTCACGAACTTTGGATCTTTTTGCTCTAAAGCTCATTTGCAGTGAGACGAATCGGTTGGCGGGTGTTTATTGATGTGAGAGAGCAGCTAAACTGGCCTGAGGCGAAAGACCTGATTTTAGGTCACCAAATGAGAACAAACGGAATCAGACTGTTTTTGTTTTGAAGTCTGGATAGTATGTGACGATATACAACAGATGCAACGTTTTAAAAGCATAACACAAATCTGACCAGCACAACATATGCCAAAAACTGCCTAAAATAATCAAAATAGGAGGATTTCCACTACTCCTGACCAATAAACTTCCACAGCTTTTGCCAGTCGTTCACATGTTTGTTTGTTTTAATACATGCAGACATTTTCTTCACAATAAAAAAAAAAAAAAGTACATCCACTATTGAAATTGATTTAATTTCCAATACATTTTCTGCCTTAGAAAGTATTTTTCCCACCTAGAGAAAGATTCAGAAAGTAATTAGAATTGAAACGATGCTCAAAATGAAATGTTTTTCTTTAACAAAAAATAAAACTACACTAAAAAAAGATATTTTGCATGTTTAAGTTTAAAAAATATTATCTCTGTCAAGGAGTCGCAGTTTATTTTGTTGATAAAAATGATTTTTTTGCTTTGTTTAAAAAAACATGTTGATATTGTTTGTATCAAAATTAAACTTTCTTTCTTCTTTAACATTAAGAGTTAAAATAACGTAAAAATTTTATAATTTTCAGCACACTGTAAAAAATTGTATTGGTTTAACTTAAAAAGCAAGTAACTGGTTGCCTTAAAATTTTGAGTTCCTTTAAATAACAATTTTGAGTTAATACAATGAAGGAAATTGGTTTAATAAAAAGAAAACTCAAAATATTATTGTAACTGAACCACATAAATGTAAAAAATGTTGTGATGAATCATGAAAATAGCACATTTTTGGCATGTTTCACTGCATTATAACAAATAAAACACAGTTACACAATATGTTTACAAAATCTTTTAAGAATATTTATGTCGATTCTGAAAAATGTTCATTGTATTAACTCAACATTTTAATTTCAAATAACTCGATTTTAAGGCAACCAGCTAACTTACTTTTAAAATAAATTTTTACAGTTTGAAAGGATGACAGCACTCTTTCTTGAAAAAAAGCCCAAGAAGTCACGGGCAAAAAAAAATGTTATTCATAATTTGATTAAATAAAATAAATCACACTACAAGAAAATAAATGTCTAAAAATGAATATAAATCTCTCCTGCTATTAGTATATTATTAAAGGTCTTTTATTTTTGTCACATCATAGGACACATTTATGGTACACAAAAAACACAACTGTGAAATAATTGACAAAGTTAGTTATATATATATATATGCACACACACACACATACATACATACATACATACATACACATAGAATATAAATATAAATTAATAATTAATAAATATAGTGTACAACAGGTGATAATTTTATTTCAGCATTTTTGTCTACATCTTATTTGCAATTATGTATATATTTGCATTATATCAGGCTGGCTAACCTGCTCTATATATCAATATTGGCTGATGAAACCCATATTGGTCATCTAAAAATGTGCTCTTTATTGAAATCTTTCAAGTATTTTTTTTAACGGGTAAAACATAACTGTAAGTAGTTGATCCAAGAAAAAACAGTCTTTCTCCATAATTTCTTACTTATGGCTGATTCGCTCTACTGTAATTTATTATAACCACTGCCACAGATTAAATGAACAGAGGTCTGATCTAGATCAATGCATATGAAAGCATGGTTTCCCTGGTGATGTTGATCTGACACCCCGACTCTTGACTCCTATAGGCGGATCAGGGCAACACATGCTTTGATGCACAATGCTTTTAATTCAATTTAAAGAGAATAAAATAAAACAGACCACAGAGACAGAGAAACAGAAACGGTCTACGTTTACACTCTGGCTGTGTCTCAAAACCTAGTAAGGTACCTACCTAAACCATGTCTAATCTCAAAACACCTACCTAGACAGCATTATCAAACACCACAGTACCAAAACCTAATGAGCTACCAGCATAAACAGCATTTTAGTCACAAAAACTAGTGGGCTGCTTTCCTAGACAGCACCTTTGAACAATATCTAAAACCTTATAGAACTGCCAGTCTAGATCATATTTTTGGGCGTCATAAGGTATCAAAATCTAGTGACCTGCCTACCTAGACAACATTGCAACCTAGTGCTTGACGCGCCTATGATGCTGCCCAGAAATGCTATCCAAAGTAGTCAGCACAATGTTTTACAGTCTCTGACCCTGTTCATACAAGATTCACTTCTCCTAACATGTTGTATTATGTGGAAAAAAGAGGCAGACATACTTTGCAATGCGGTTTACATTTAATTAAACCCAAAGTGCTTAATAAGCAGCTCCAAGTCATTGTGGAGGTGCATAGGGAGGAGTGTTATATACGTGCTAAGTGCAGGCTGCTAACTGCACATCTATGACAGATATTTGAGCAGCTGTTGTGTGTGTGTCTGGACCAGAGACTTACCTCGAACACAACTTCTTCATCAAAATCCTCAGTCATAGCTCTCCGCCATATATGTTCATCAGTTGCGCATGCTGGGATGGTAGTCGGTATGAATTACAGGAGAGAACTGTGTAGCTTCTGCTGATGCGCAGAGACACGCCATGACTTGAACTACAATTCCCATGATTCATAGCTCTTCTTCTTCTATTTGACGGCGGTTCGCAGAATATTTAGGTCTACATACCGACAACTACTGGGCTGTTGGTCATGATTTACTACATTGTTAAAATGATAGTTCACCCAAACATGAAAATGTTGTCATCATTTACTCCCCCTCAAGTTGTTCCAAGTTGTTCCAAAAATATTATGAAGAATATGGGTAATCAATCAAACAGTTGACTGTAGCCATTGACTTCCATATATATGGGGAAAAAATTACTATGGAAGTCAATGGTTATCGGCATATGGTTACCGACATTCTTCAAAATATTTTCTTTTGTGTTCAACAGAAGAAAGAAACTCGTACAGGTTTGGAGCAACTTGACGGGAGTAAATGATGACCGAAATTTTATTTTGGGTGAACTATCCCTTTAAGAACATTATTCTACAACATTAATTGTTACTTTCAGACCAGTATGAGGAAAATATTATCAGACAAAATGTAGTGGTTCAAACACATTTTTCCAAAAGCCCTTATATTTATTTTATTTTATTTTACTTTAAATATATATAAATTGCATTGCAACAATGCAATGTCTGTGTGATGACCATTTATTTATTTAGTTTTCATTGTTTATTCAAATTGTTTCTATACCTATTTATGTGGGTTTTGTGTTTAATTTGTAAATTGTGTGTATTTTTACACTGTACATTTGCATTACAACATGTTATTAAATATACAGATTTTCAATTTTAAAAAGTTATTTGAAAAATAACATGTTGTGCAATCAGGAGTAATCATGATTACAATTAATAATATTAATTAGAATATTATGTATATTATTATAAATATTATAAGATATTAAGTAGCCTACTGTGGATGCAGTTTGATGGATGTATAACCTTCTAATTTCATGTTCCCCAATGAGGAATAATAATAAATCACTGTATGTTTTAACTTCAACATGCCATATGTCCTATTACATCTACTTTTTATTCTTGCCACAAACAGCATTAAGACCATCTACTTTCTATTCATAACGCTCAAGAAGTGGATGTTCGATTCGCAAAGAATTGTTCTATAGAATCGGATCATTTGAATGAATCTTTGAAACTGAATCGCACTGTGCCTTGAAATCGGTGAATTTTAAAAATGAATATAATTGTGAAGTATTAATGAGCTGCTGTAAATAAAGATGGTCACTCACGTTACTAAAACAGCTACCATATTCGGTTGTTGTGGTTGTGAAATGCGCCTTTCCTTGTTTGTAAGGAGCACTTTAGGCGGAAATTATAATGTGGCCAATATGGGAGTCCAAACTAAGTGTTTTCGTATATAGTAGAGACCATTATTATTATATATGTCATAATAATGGTATATAATATTATAATCAGACAACATCGTTTGTGAAATGAATAAGTGAATCGGTTTTTTGAAAACATTAATTCGGTTCAATGAACCGACTCTCAAAATGAATCAGTCATTTCAACAGTGAGATCGCCTCTAGCGGCGGATCGTGGAAGTTTTTATTGAACTCTTTGACTGGACTTCGCCGTTCCAGCTTTACAAAAGCGGTGGCAAAAACCATGGAAAGCATGGAACTCATTCCGACTCATTAGAAATACAAAGAGTCTGGAGGATCTTTTGAAGGTATCGTGCTGTCTTTCCCTCTAAGACTTGCAATGGCTCCTGCTAGAAGAAAAGAGCTGAATCTGAAGGAACTGTGCTGAATGCAGCTCATTCATGGAGTAAAGAGAGTCGTTTGGGGATCATGAGTACAGGTTAGTTTCCTGGATGAATAAACATCTGCTACTTCTGTTCAACAAGCATTCTAGGCAGGGAAGTCTGAAATGTGGGACATTTATGGTAACATGTTGCAATTTGTAACGGTTTCATTAGAATATTTCCAAGTGTTGCAACCGGTGGAACTTTAATGAAGTCGCAGCTTCAGTGTTCCTATTCTCTGTTAGAGGCTAATCTTGTGCTAACGGGACGAATTGCCCAAAAGAAGAAATTCCTGGATGACGAGGGTAAGGAACGATGTTGTGGTTGTGATTTATTTTGGCATGTTTTTTCACCGCACGTTATTCGCAAAAGCTGAAACCTGAAGGGATATTCGGCATTATCCAGGGTTTTCCCCCTTAGGCAGGCATATGGAAGCCGCACGGGATACTTTGATTTGACTTCAATCTTTTGTTTCAGCTTTGCTTTATTTCCTTTCCCCGTTCCTTCGGTTATCACACAGATAACCATTTTTGGGGCGAGTTTACTTTTTTCTTTGTTCTCTTCAATCGATATGGACACTGTTATGGAGGCTTTAACCAGAGAGAATAAAGAAAAGTCCCGTGATTTTTCTTTCCACTGCTGTAAGGAACTCTACTACCGCAGAACATCCGCCTGATGACTCCGTCTCGCGTGCTGATGATGTGAAGCTGGGACTCCAGCGCGAGCTCTCTTTCTCTGATCCGGAGCTCGAGCACGGGCCCGCAAGACGCTCCGAAATGAAGCACGAGCTCCGGATCAGAGAAAAGAATGAGCGGAGGAGGAGGAGGGCGCCTCCGGGATTAGTCTTGGATTGCTTCCCTTGGAATGGGAAGACCACATTTCCTCAAGAGAGCATCAACAAACCCAAGCTTTTTCCCTCTCTCCTCCGAAAGCGGTGTCTAAGCGAATTCAGCGAAGTCAACACAATTATTTTCTTTTTAAAATTGTGACATAAAATGACTGAAATGAAAATATTTAACTAATATAATACTTTTCTGTAGAAATCTATTTTATAGTTACTATAGCTTCCTCGTTGATATTGAAAAACTAACAATTTAGCTTTTTATGGCTGTAACAAAGTGACAATAATTGTAGTAACTACATTTTGTAGGAAATTGGAGTGTTAACTACACTGATACCCTTGAGATATTGAACAGAATATACCCTACACCTGCCATTAGTTTTGGAGCATAGCAACATTTCCACGTTTTGTCTGTAACTGAATAATTCATATAGATTATATTAAATAAACCAAAGATAAACATAAATTTGAATATTTAATATTAAATCTATGTCCTCACTGAAGTTAAAGGTTCATTGTAAATATACACCTCAAAGTTTTCACAACAACGTCCATATCTGATACCGTACTGAACATTTATAAATCGGCCAATATCAAAGCCATCTTTTACCTCATAATTTCACCTGAAATTAAGTTCAACAACTTTACATTGGCAAATTTACACAATACAAAAAATGTATTACTTTGGTTGCCCTAATAATGCTAAAACTTTTATTGAATGCGCATCAACATCAAAACAAAGGTGAATACCTCTAAAAGTGTTCAACTAAATCAAAGAATAATTACTTGGTACATAAACTCTTATATTTTCATGTCTGAAGACTGTTTTGTCTGGTTTGATTTTCAAGAATCTGTGATTTTTTTTTTTTGTAAGGTCTGTCAAATGAAATGTCTTAAACCTCAGTGATGATGTACTTTGATGGTCTAAACATAACGCTCAAGTATTTTGAAGCCACTGTTTCAAGAATGCTGTACAAGAATATGCTATTCAGCATTATTGAGACTGATGACTAAATCTTGACCTGATAATGACACATATTGGAGCTTCACTTACAGGATTTCACACAATCCTAAAAGCAAAGAATCCTATAAATCAAAACTAGTATTGATGTCCACATGTTTGATGTTTGTTTCAATCTTGACCTCAGTTGTGACCCATCATGTTCAGCTGTGTGTATGTGGTATGCAAGTCTATTCATGGAATTCATGTAGTCCCCCCTCTTCCTTCTCTGTGTGAGTTTACATAGGAATGAAGAAACCACCGGTCGCCCCCAAACCCAAGCTGGTTCAGTCGCAGAAACCATCACCTCCGCCCATCGCCCCAAAACCAGAGATCCTGCTGCCGTCACCCTCACCCACTGCGCACAAGAGAGGAAAACCTGCTGTCGCCCCCAAACCATGCCTTCCCAAAGGTCCTCAGAAACCTCTCCAGCCAAGACAAGATTCATGCAAGACTCAGCACCCCCCTGTCTCCAAAAACGGGGGTCCTGCTCTACTACCCTCACACCTGTCACATTACATTATACTACCATGTACTCAAGGTCATCACCTAGGTAACAGCAAATCAGAGGATTGTAAGGAAATATGTGGAACAGCAGAGGTAGGTGTTTTCAAAGAGGTCGACAGCCCAAAAGAACAGTTGTTTTACAATGACACATGGGAAAATGCTTCCCAATCTGAACGGGAACAAATGCATGCTCCCAGAGACTCATTTCAAACGTCCACAGAGGCACAGGAAGAAACAAACTCTTCCACAGTAGAAAAGGACCAGACAGGTACACAAATACAAATTTCTATCCAGAACCTAAGACACAGTCCTACAGAACCCCTACAGGAACGATCTGCAGAGGAGAAACAAACCGGGAACTCCATTTTTGGCTCTTGCATCAGTGACAATGTTGGTTACCCTGCACCTCCCAGCAAGCCACTCCCTGTACCCCATCCACGACGCCCTCGGAGGGCACTTCTTAGGCAGAATGTTGTGGAAATTGCACCTTCAGACACTCAAGCAGATATACCCACAGAGACTTCTGAACACATTCAGACGGACAAATTACTAAAAAATCCTGAAAACACTTCAACCAGTCTCGCCTACACTGACACACCTCTAAATTTATGTTCCCCTAATGAGAACATGGATAATACAGACACTGGCTCCTCAACAAACACTGATTCTTTGCACAAAGTAGACTCTTTTCACAGTGCACATACTGAAGACATGCTTCCTGATCTAGAATCCACCCATTATTCGGTTCCAACAAATGGTGTAACTCTAGCTTCCATGAACACAGCTGCGGAGGAGGGGTCACAACCTCCAGCTCCGCCACCTCGACAGAAATCCCTCCCACATATGGTTGATTTCTTGTGCAAGGCCTCGACATCAGTGGACAACTTGCTTTTGCATTGCCACTCAGATCTTCAAGATTCCTTGGTTGGGAGTCAAGATGAGGAGGTACAAAGCGATGATGATGAAGAAGATGGAGCATATGGCGATTTCGCTCGATACCCAATAACTCGGAGTCTTCCTAAACAGATCAAGCTCAGCTGTGGCTCACAAGTTGCAGTTTTAAGCAAACCATCTTTGGATGGTGAGAAAAGGTCACAGAAAGTCATGCCTAAAAAGCCCCAACGAAACAGTCTTCCCGGATCTGTTGTGTTGCGGAAGCAAAACACGTCTCCGCTAACGCACACCCCCCCTCCGCTTCCTAACTCCAGTCCTCCCGTATTCGGAGAACTCCCGGCACCTCCTCAGGAGAAACCTTCATGGCGAGTCGCCCTGCCTAGCATCCCTCTCTTCGGTAAAAACCAGCCGACTCGCAGTAACAGCCAACCACATGCTGGAGGTGTGGGAGCTTTATTCGTCAAACAGAGGGCAAAGTCGTTTTCCTCTGCAGATCTTCAGCGAGTGGACACTGTATCCGAATCCTCCGAGCCGTTGGCGCGGACCGATCAAACGCGGCGTAGCTTGCGGAAACTTCTAGAGTTGCGAGTGTGTGCGCGGTTGCTTCCGAAGTTGCTTCGTAGTGGACAGTCCCTGGATTGCACTCGCACTGATGCGGAATACGAGGATCATAAAGCCCCACCCACTAATCAGGTCACCCCTGGGGATGAGGAAGAAACTCAAGGTGACAGTGAGACTGATTGTGGGGTGGAATATGAGAACGTCCCATTATACGAGGAGATTCCAGAGTACATGAACCTGCCCTGGGTCTATTCCAACCAGGATGCAGACACAGGAGTGTATGAAGTGCAGGAACCATGTGAGGTGAACAGGTCAGTTTGTGCATGCATATATATGTATACGCCAGCCATCATTTATTTAAAGGACATAATAATTAATCAACATATTTTGATGTTTAAGACCAAGGGGTCAGTGTTTGGATGGTTTGCATGGTTTATTTGCTACACAATTGCATTGGGTGGTTAAGGGGCCGTTCACATTTCGCTCAAGTTTCTTATTTTAAATGTAGACACACGACAAGCACACTCACAAGAGAGCGACGGCGTCGCAAACCTCGTGTTTTCTAGAAGTGCCACTGAAGGAAAAGGACAAAGCGGTGCAGCGTTTTGGACGCGACATGTGAACGACTAATGCGCAAACGGCAATCTCATTGGTTGGCGCTCATTTATTACCGATTTTGATTTCAGCAAATCAATTCGAGCGAATGCTGACAATGTGATTAATATTCATGAACTCTGCACCTTATTTATCCTTGGTGTGTTGTATATTGCTATTAGTTGTAGTATTATCTTTTAATAATAATTACTATTATCTATTACTATTATAAACACTGAATGACCAGCAATATCCTAAGCACCACCACCAGTCCCAAGTCCTAAATCCTCAGTTAAAATTACAAATATCCATTCATACATGGTTCTATCATTGCTTGATTATCATTATATCATAATATAATTCTTGATTGACTGATGTTATATATATATAGTATATCAGTCTGGCGAATTAACTAGTCGATGGCAATTCTATCACCAAGGTGTGTGTGGAGGGTTGGTAGATCAACCAGCTAAATTTTAGGATTATGTTCAGTCGCCATGTTTATAAATTACATTATATATTCACATCTCTGGGACCTTTCCTGATCAAATGCCTAAAACATATTAAAGGCCTGTTCACACCAAGACAACTATAAGACTAACTATATCAGCATCTCTACCGACAGATGAGAACATTCTGTTTATTGTGAGCACATGCTGCAGTTATGTCGCTTGATGCTTTAAATGCCTAAGCTCTTTAAAGCCGGCGGATTCTGATTGGCTGTGAATGTTTTTATCGTTTATCAGCTGAAAAAATGCATCCCTCTGTCGTCATTGTTATAGATGTTCTGTTGTAGACTCTATTCTCATAGAATTAGTATAGTTATTACAACATTATAGTTATAACCACCAGTGGTGTGAATGGGCCGCAACACTCATATACAGAGAGTAATTTTGGATTTTGTCCAAAATGATCAAATCTGGATCACATAACATGCTGCACTTTTTGGTAAGCAGGAGCTGTGCCAGTTTCAGCTGTTGTGCTTGGTTAGCATCAACATTTAAAACCAACTGAGCAACAAATACATATATTTTAACGTGCACTGTGTTGGTTTGGTCCGTGTGGTCATGCAGTGTGTGTGAGAGGGTTACAGTCCACTCTTTGAGTCCAGGTTGGGCTGTTTTCCTGTGGGTTATTTTCAGTGGCCAGAGCAGGAAATGTCTGTAGAGGAGAGAGCTGAGCCACTGGAAAATAACCTTTCCCTCTCTCTCTCTGTTTCTCCCACACTCTTTTCTCTCATTCTCAGATTTTTCAGTCGAGATCTTCTGGCTCACAGTCATGCTTTGTCATTACAACATTTCCAACACAGAAGCAAAAATCATGCCATGCCAGTAAAACGTGAATCATCTTATTCTGATTACAAATATACAAACTGCTGACTGTATCACTGACCTCTTTATAAAACATCAGAGCCCACGGCTAACTTTTTGCAGCAGTACGTGATTTTGTAATAAAGTTTTGTTTTATTTTCGCAGAGGAATTCATGCGCAAGCAGAGTTTATTTTTATGTGTACAGAACTAATTTCAAGCATTTATGTATAAGCCTCTAGATCAAAAATAATTTAAAGCAATTTAGAAACATCAATTCCAAACATTTGACTTGTAGTGTGTTTATTGTGATGACCAGTCTTTGCAAACACATTCTTGACCTCCATCACACATTGGCTTGTCAGTGATGAGGTCTCAGTGCGGGTGAAAACTCACAGCATTTGCTGAATTCGCAGTTGGTTTCCAGATGCACAGGACGTTGAATCAAGTTTGTGGTCATATGTTTGGAGTTGTCAGCAAGTTGTTACCAACAAATATTTTAGTGTCGTGTGGGCTAAAGCCCTTGATCGCAGTAGTAATGCATTATCATCTTTGATCTCTCAGTACAAAAACTTGCTGCTTTAATACTGTATCCCACCATATAACAACGCAAATCTTTTTCTCAACTTCTTGTTTGACTGGACTTTAACATAAATCCCAAGTGTCATGCTAGCCACCGTTCAGAAGTTTTAGATCGGTACGATTTATGTAATGGTTTTTAAAAGAAGTCTCTTCTGCTCACCAAGGCTGCATTTATTTGATCCAAAATGCTGCAAAAACAGTAATATTGTGAAATACTTCTACAATTTTAAATAACTGTTATCTATTTTCATATATTTTAAAATGTAATTTATTCCTGTGATGCAGAGCTGAATTTTCAGCATCATTACTCCAGTGTTCAGTGTCACATGACCATTCAGAAATCATTATAGTATGATGATTTGATGCTCTAGAAACGTTGAAAACGGTTGTTAACAGGATTCTTTGAAGAATAGGAAGTTAAAAAGAACCGCATTTATCTGAAATAGAAAGCTTTCTGTAAAATTATTACATTACCGCTCAATTAGAAACATTTTTTTTTACAGCTTTATGGTAAAAATTTAAGAAATTAACATTATTATTAATCAACGGTTGTATTAAATTGATCAAAAGTGACAGTTAAGACATTTATAATGCTACATATGTTTTCAATTTCAGATAAATGTTGTTTATACTCATCATAGAATCCTGAAAAAGTTTCTTGGGCAGCAATCATCATATTATGATTAGAATGATTTCTGAAGGATCATGTGACTCTAAAGACTGGACCGCATCACAGGAATCAATTACATTTTTATAATATAGTCAAATAGAAAAGTGTTATTTTAAACTAAAAATATTTCACAATATTACTGTTTTGGGATTAAATAAATGTAGCCTTGGAGAACAGAAGAAACTTCTTTTAAAAACATAAAAAAATCTTACCAATCTAAAACTTTGGACGTGCTTACACTGTAAAAAATGGTGTTGGTTTAACTTAAAAAAAGCAAGTAACCTGGTTGCCTTAATTTTGAGTTCATTTAAATTACAATTTTGAGTTAATACAAGGAAGGACATTGGTTTAATAAATAGAAATTCAAAATATTATTGTACCTGAACCACATAAATCATTTTTTTTGTGATGAATCATGAAAATAGCATGTATTTTGGTATGTGTCACTGTATTATAACAAATAAAACACAATTACAAAATATGTTTACAAAATCTTTTTAAGAATATTTGAATAAAGGGTGATGTCGATTCTGAAAAATGTTCATTGTATTAACTCAACATTTTAATTTCAATTTTTAAGGCAACCTGGTAACTTAATTTTAAAATATTTTGGAAATCCACATTCACTCTCTGACAGATTTGATAGATAGTATTTGTATTTTTTGTATTTTAAGAAATTACACATGCATATGTAGCATACTACTTCCTTGTTTTTGCATAAGGTTTCAGGTTAAAATTAATATATACCGGTATATTAGCTAGCATACAGTATATTTTGCACCGTATACACTAGGCAGCATTGCTAGTATTACATTCTGAAAACAGCCACTTTCTCTTTAACTGTGGGATTTGAACACAGTGGACTTGATTGGTTAATGGGAGTCAGGCAGAAGCACTTGGAGGTTTTGTGTGTGTGTGTGTGTGTGTGTGTGTGTGTGTGTGTGTGTGTGTGTGTGTGTGTGTGTGTGTGTGTGTGTGTGTGTGTGTGTGTGTGTGTGTGTGTGTGTGTGTGTGTGTGTGTGTGTGTGTGTGTGTGTGTGTGTGTGTGTGTGAGAAAATGTTCTCTCCTCTTCCTGTTAAATCTGTAGATGGACTGTGCTGTCAGTTTATGCGCTTCAGTTTGTTGTGTGTGTGTGTGTGTGTGTGTGTGTTCTAGCTATAGTTTTGGAACAAATGGAGCTAAATTAAAACTTACCAAACCTTCTTTTGGAGACATTTAGGGACATCCTCAGTTGAAAAAAAATGATTCGTATCGAAAGCTATTTATTTATTTTAAGGTGCAGAGTTTGGGATAGTTGGCAATAATTATAATTAGCTTTATATGAAAAACAGTAATCTGTACATTTAAGTTGTGTGAGCCCTAACTAGGGTAAAAGTCAATACTTAATTCAGTGATATTCAGATTCTGCACATTCCAGCTTCTAAATTTGAGTGCCCTTAATAGATAGTTAAACTCAAATTTTAAATAACATTCACAGTAATTGCCCAGGCACGACAGAAACTCCAAACTCCTGCCTGCGTATCTCAGTGTGTGAGAGCGAGAGGTTGTGCATTTGAGGGTTTGTCTATGGATGGATGTGTGTGTGTGTGTCTCTGCAGAGTGAGTTTATATAAGCTGTAAACAAGAGCAGCTCTGTCCTGCAGCAGGAGAAAGAATGAGAGCGAGGGGAACCAGAAAGAGGGCTGAAAGTGTGTGAATGCATGAGGATGTGTGAGAGTTTGCTATCTGGTGCTTCACCCAAAAATGATTTTTATTTTATTTTTTCACTTTCATGTCACTTCAAAAGACTTCATTTTTTCAGGTAGAACACAACAGGAGGCATATTTAAATTTGGATACTGAGGTTGTGTCATTGCAGGCACATGTATGCAAAAATCACATAATATTAAAATATTATTAAATATATGTATTATATTATATATAAATCATTATTTTATTACATTTTATTTAGTATTATTATTAGGCTGAAATTGAATATTCAACTAATTTGAAATTTAAATGTGTATATGTGTGTATTTTTGTGCATGAAAACATCCAATTTCAAATCAAATCAATTTAAATTTTATTTATGAATCAACCTTGCTGTACATGAAAGCAAAACAGAAAGCACAAAAATAAACACAGGAAACACAATAGAATTACAATAGAGATATTTAGGGGCTTGATTACAATGAGCTTTATCGATTCGATATCGAACCGGCAGCCAGTGTAGAGAGTGGTGAATTGGGGCGATATGATCGCGCTTACGGCTGCCTGTGAGCAGACGGGCAGCCGCGTTTTGGACCATTTGAAGACTAGAAATTGCAGAGAGAGCAAGCCCGACATATAGTGAGTTACAAAGAGTCGTGTGGAAATAAAAGCATGAATGACCGTTTCAAAGCTGTCTCTACTTAAAAAAATTTTTCTTTGCTTGCCCACGTAGATAATAACTAGTGCTAAATATACTATTAATTTGTTTCATTTAAGACTACTATCAAGGTAAAAAGGTAAGGTGTGGTGTTTGATTGTATGGACTTTGGACTGAACGTGTGCACTTTCTGTTTGACAGCAGATGTTCTGTGAGTGGTGATCTATCAGAGGATGGATTGAGCTCAAATGAGGATGATGGTAACAGCTCCGACTCCAGTAAGGAAGACATGAGCCAATCAAAAGATAAAGAGGTACGCACAAAACAACATCACGGCAATCACACGGATAACGTTTTACAATGTCTTCAAGAACCTTTTGAGGTTTAAGCGGAATGGGCTTTCAATAGAGGGACAGGTTTTATTAAAAATATCTTTCAAAGATGAATGAAAGTTTTTGCAACGGCATGAGGAAAATCTGGAGTGATTAATGAACTAACCCTTTAAATACACTGAGAATGTTGCCAATTTGAAGAGGAAAAAATCAGCTCCAATCACGTGTGGATAAGTCAGATTTGGGAATGTGTGTACAGCAGACTTTCTGTCTGGAGATAAACCATAGAGAGCCCCAGACACACCCTGATTTGACAAACAGGGGGTGCTTTCAGTCAAACTTTGTCCTTGTGTTTAGACCGACCCCGATCCAAATAAAGACTGCAGCCTCGCACCAGCCCAAAACAACTCACACAAACACACTCACATTTGTTTTGCAATGAGGCTGTATGTTGTTGGTAATCATGGTTGGCTGTAGCAACAATGCAAGTTAATGACACTTCAAATTCTACCATAGATTTTAAAATGGTCTAATATTATAACTTTTAACTTGTGTGTCTTCAGGAGGTAGAGAGGGCAAAGAGGAACAAGGTGGTCCACATCGCAATGGAGATAATGAGCTCAGAGAAAGTGTAAGTAATGGCATTAGAAAGCCTTTTATTGAAGAATTATTTGAATGCATATTCATATTTAATAGTCTATATGTGGATATTTAGGGGGGAATATTTAGTCACGTTTCTATTTTGATTCATTGTGTTTGTCTTTGCAGATTTGTGGATGTTCTGAAGTTACTTCACATCGTAAGTCATCACTGGCTTCACAGAGCAAGAATTATGTTATGCAGGAAGTTTGCGTCCAGCATTTGTTTGTGTATTTGATTAATTTCACATGTTCTCGAATAGTGTTTGATTCTCACAGTTACAGTAGGATCATAGAGGGAGACACACACAGACACATTTGTCTGTTTATTTTAGGATTTTAATGAGTAGCTGTGTGCAAGTGTATTTAAGGAAGCGCAAGATTACATACATTCTTAACTGACCATCAATATTGAAATGTTGTGTGTTCATTACAAGTTGTCAGCATTGTGTTAATTGCCACAAAAAATCATTTAGACTCATTCCTCAAGCAAAAAAAAAAATCGCAGGAACTGGGATTTGATTGGTCCGAACAGCTCTGGTTCGAGCATAGTTGCTCCACAACAGATCAAGTCCAGACCGAACTTCCCGACCTCAAATGTTGTGGGCAGATCTAATGCCGCGTTCCAGCCGACCCTTAACCGTGTTTTTCCAACCTTCTACCCGTGAACGGCTGTCAAACCCGTGACTTCCCACCCGTGAACTCGTACTAGATCGATGTACTCCCAGTTACGAGTTCTGACGTCACATTATGGAAGTCATATATTAAAAACCAAAACATTTATTAAAATAAGGTCTTGCTCTAATGTTATTTATCCGCAAATGTTATGCATTATCAGCAGCTTTTCTAGCGTTAGCTAGTTTTCAGTCCATTGAGTGCAAGAGTACATTAATACCAAATACATTTCCAAATATACAAATAACGTAAAATTAAGGGTATAACAGCTTCTCTTGCCTTATGTGCCGTTTTCTCTCCTCCGTTTCCCTCAAATAAGCAAGGAGTAAGCACCTTTGGCAATAGAAAGGATTGTAAATGAGCATAAGCCCTGTACGGTCCGTCATGTTTTGTTTACATCTGTCTTCCACAATTCCTGTCGCTCAGGCAGTTTGGCGTGACTTTGCCTGGAATGCTACGAAGTCGTGCGTCGTGGTTTGAAGTCGTAACTTACGGGCTCAAAAACCTGCCTGGAAAAAGTTCGGCTGGCATCCAGGCTACAAAAAAGTTATTTGAAATGTCTAAATTGGCCATTTAGCAGTGGGACTAGGCAGATGAACTTCTGATGTGTGTTTGCACATGTAAATAGTCCCTTTCTGGTATTCTTGCATGAATCATGTGAGAATTACTGTTTATTAATGTTCATCTCGACATAATGGCATTTGTAAATGCATTGGTCAATACATTGGTCACTAAACCTCAAGTCCGTACAATACAGTGACATTTAGTGGTGCTTTAAATGGAATAAGAGGGGAAAACAGTGTCTAAAAATCAGTTTGCCAAAAGTAGACTTAGCAAGTGTGCTAAAGCACAGAATTCTGCAACCCTCTCTAAACTATGCAAGTGTGTTTAAAATAAAAAAGATAATTGCGACTTTCTCACAATTCAGATTTTTGGCTTGCAATTGCAAGTTTATGACTTGCAATTCTGACTTTTTTTCTTTGAATTGCGTGAGGTATAAAGTCAGAATTGTCAGATATAAAGTCGCAATTGCGAGAAAAGTCACAATTGAGAGAGTCAAATTTTAGTTTTTCATCTTTTATATTTAATTTCAGCATTATTTCAATTAATGAAAACTATTTTTATTAGTTTACGTTAAGTATAACAACAATGGCAAGCTTGCCACTCGTAATTTGTCTAATTTAAAGCATCATCGCTAAGGAAAAAAAAATCTAGATAAGTTCCCTAGTCGGCCTCAGTTACAGAAGTGTGGTGCATCCTGACCCTGCCTTATTCAGATTGATGTAAAGAATTAGAGAGAAAGTCTGAGAGAGAGTGACAGGAAAGAGACAGCGGAGGAAAGACGAGAGGAAGAGCTTGTCCGGAGAGACTGTGGTAAAGGAATAAGAGATCAACGAACCGGGAGTTTTCGGAAAGAAATTACACCCACCCTCCCTTTAACCCACTTGTTTGGCCGTGACCCCGAACAGCTGTCCTAAAGACACGTGTGTGTGTGTGTGTGTGTGTGTGTGTGTGTGTGTGTGTGTGTGTGTGTGTGTGTGTGTGTGTGTGTGTGTGTGTGAGAGAGAGAGAAAATGTTCTCTCCTCTTCCTGTTAAATCTGTAGATGGACTGTGCTGTCAGTTTATGCGCTTCAGTTTGTTGGTTTTTACTCTGATTGTGTTCGAATATGTCGTTGAGTGCTAGTTTATAGCGCTGTTGATTTTAGCTAATTATACCATGAAGGATTTATCACAAAAACGGACTATTATTGGCACTGTTTTTGGTTTAAGTTTTAATGCTAGTAAATAAAGTCATTGTTTGAATTCACGGATGTTAGCGTGTGTCTTTTGCTATTACTCATCTTGTTTAGCTCTTTGTTTTGTTGCCGTAGCCTGGAAATTTGGCAGTAGCTTACATCTCCATTTCTGTGTCAGGATTTCCGGGACGCAGTTGCCAAAGCGACTCGTGCGAGCGGGAAGCCGCTGGTGGAGGAGAAAGTTTTGAATCAAATCTTGTACTATCTGCCCCAACTCTACGAACTTAATAAAGACCTGCTGAAAGAGCTGGAGGAGAGAGTGGCCCACTGGTAAGACACACACACACACACACACGTCTGGTTCACTATCTTTGTGGGGACTCTCCATAGGCGTAATGGTTTTTATACTGTACAAACTGTCCATTCTATCCCCCTACACTGCCCCTGCCCCTAAACCTACCCATCACAGGAAACATTCTGCAATTTTACTTTCTCAAAAAAACTCATCCTGTGTGATTTATAAGCCTTTGGAAAAGTGGGGACCGCTGACTGGACCCCACAATGTAGGTGATCTCAGGTTTTATCCTTATGGTATAATGTAATTTAAACAAGGACACACACACACACACCATATGAAAGTTCAACGAGAATGTTGCAAATTAGTTTCTTGTCACGAAAGAACGAAACTATTTAGTAGTTGGAGGGAGTTATTGGAAGTATAACTTCAATATAAATAAAAATGTATTTTCTAAATTTGTCAATGCTCAATACTTTGACATTTTTTGTTTTTCCGGGAATCTCTCTCACTCCTGCAGGTCTGATCATCAGAGGTTGGCTGATATCTTTGTTCAGAAGGGTCCTTATCTGAAGATGTATTCCACTTACATACGAGAGTTTGACCGTAACGTGGCTCTGCTGGACGAACAGTGTCGCAAAAATCCTCCTTTTGCAAGCGTCGTTCGTCAGTTTGAGGTAGGAGTGTGTGCCCATCTTTATAAGACCAAATATTTCTGACATTTACTTTTGGAATGAACTGAAATTACAACATACCACAGCATGAGTACTATACTGATTAAACCAATGAATTGATAGTTACATATTTAGTGGATATTTGTACTTTTTTTAAACGGAAATCATTTTTACAAGTACATTTGATAATGCTTCACATTTCTGATTTCACTCTTTCATCCTCAGACGAGTCCTCGCTGTGCTAGTCTTGCTTTGAAGCATTACCTGCTGAAACCGGTGCAGCGGATACCTCAATACCAGCTCCTGCTCACAGGTACTCACCCTCACATCCACACACCCTGGTGTTAAAATGCGTTTGGGTCGATCGGATCACAAGTGGACGGCGCTGAATACAGGTGTAAACAGAGTCTAAAACTTTTTGAGCTTGTCCACTTTCAAGCACTTCCAGAGGTAGAAAACACATCCGCCTCTGACCTAACGCTTAAACATTAATGGAAGCGCGCTAGCCAGACGGGATTTAATTTGTCAACTGGAGACCCAATTTTGGTTTGAAGTCGAAAAAAGTACCAAGCACAATGTTCTCTCACCATTCCTGATTTCTAGCACTAACCACGTTCGGCTGTCAGAGCAAAAAACAAAAGCTGATGCTCGCCGTGTGTTTTTCCGTCGTCTCCAGTCGTTTTTATATGTAAATTGCGTACGCTTATTTCGTCCATTAGACTGAAAGATCTGAAAAACACCCGCCCATAGACCCTCCCCTCAAAGAAATCAGGACAGAAGTGGATGAAAGTGGACAAAAGAGACACTAGGTGTAAAAGGGAATATGTCTGCCTCGTCAACTTGTGATCTAATCATCCAAAACGCATCTTAATACCGGGTGTAAACAGGGCTTCAGATGAGTGCACGCTGCACTCCACAGCAGAACCGGAGGAAATCAGGCCCATTACAGGAAACCACACACAGCTGATACATCATCACGGGCACATTTTGTTAGCTTAGAGGAACACTCCACCGTTTTTAGAAATAGGGCTTATTCAACTTCTTTCCTACATTTAGATATGCGGGCAAACGCATTTTTGTCTCAGTGCATTCATTGTTTTAGTTTGGCAGGGTCGCCGCTAGCTTAGCTTAGCATAATGAACGGAATATTAACTATATTATGGGGAAGCTCAGGTGAAGCACTGCTACTTGGTTGCAGAGATATCACGCAACACATGCACAACATAGGGTGGTATGTTGAGGGATGTTTGATGATTTCATGTGTTGTGTGATATCTCTGCGCCCAAGTAGCAGTGATTCGTCTGAGCTTCCCCATAATATAGTCCCAAGTTAATATCTGCCTAGGAAATCACCTAGTCTTAATCTGCATCACTATTTGTACTCGTTGTGAATACTCAGGCCACAAATAGTAATTAGGTGTTTGTTTGTTTTTTGGATCACTTTTACTCGGGACATGCTAGCTTGCAACATAGGATTCAATTCATTATGCTAAGCTAAGCTAACGGCGACCCTGCCAAACTAAAACAATGCATGCACTGAGACAAAAATGCATTTGCCAACATATCTAAATGTAGGAAAGATGTTGAATAAGCCCTATTTCTAAAAACGGTGGAGTGTTCCTTTAAGCTGACAAAGTAATTAGGGAATACACAGCAAATCTCTCTGACCAATTCTGAATCTTCCAATCCATCGTTTCTTTCAGATTATTTGAAGAATCTTCCTGAGGATTCATCCGACTACAAAGACACAAAAAGTAAGCGCACACCATTTTCCCTGGAAATGACACAGGGACTCGTATTATGGTGCTAAGGTGGCACTTTTAGAGAATGACCAGTAAATAAATAGAATAAAATGACCTGGTAAAATGTGCAGTAACCAACAAATACAGCTAAGCCCATTGTCTTAGACATGTCTCGTAGTTCTCACCTCATTCATCAAAATCTCAAGTGCTGGTCAGTTTTAAAAACCCTTTTCATTTTCCAAAACAATGTTGTCCGTGTGAATGTAAAAATGCGACTCTTGTTTTAATACAAACACATTATTTTTCATTGACCTTAGTCCGGGTAGAGGCATATTTCACTTTTGACGAGAATAAAAAAACGAGGCTGTGAGCAAGGTTGCCAACTAAGGCCTTGGGCTACTTTTAAACTGTTGAAGTTAAAGGTTTGACATACTGCATAAATAATTTTTGACCGAAGTGCTTATATTTATTATATTCTAACAATGATACAACTCTGCTAAATGTTAAGTTTTGTAAAGAAGGGCCACTGGTAGGAAGCCTTTGATATACTGTGTATACAATTGAGTGACTGTAAAATATGTATTTTAGTTATGGGAATGACATATTTTGAGTGTGGATATTTGGGATATGGCCATTTAGGCTACTTTTGGGGTATTTTTGATTGGCCATTGAGCTAGTTTTGTAATAGACCTGGCAACCATGGCTTTGAGGGATAAAATACAGTGAGTTCAATCGATTTGTACTGTTGTTTAACAACACCAGTTATTCATCTGACAAAACGTCCACGAAAAGCAGTTTTTTAAATAAAAGTTCTGAGTTGTATAAATTAAATGATCTAGGATCATTTTTTTTATCATTTTAGTCTTTTTGCCATTGCAAAGACTATACGAGCCTTGTTTTCATCAGTGTTAAAGGGATAGTTCACCCAAAAATATTACACACCCTAAAGTTGTTCCAAACCTGCATGAGTTTCTTTGTTCTGCTGAACACAAAAGAAGAAAGAGCAACCATTTCTTTGTGACGTTATTTGTCAAAAAATCCAGTTCATTCAAACTTTATGTTTTTGACTTTATCTGAGATTTTTGCTGCAAAATGAAACGCTTTATTCTGTTAAACACTTTGATTATTTACAAAAATATCTTTGAAATGTTTTATTGGTTTGTTTGGTTTCCACAGCCGCGCTTAGTGTGGTGAAAGAAGTGGCAAACCACGCCAACGACATCATGAAGCAAGGGGTAACGGAACTAACACACAGTCACGCTCCTGCATTAAGACATCATGAATATGAACGACGTCTAACACGCATCTCGTTTATTCAGGATAACTTTCAGAAGCTGATGCAGGTTCAGTACAGTCTGAACGGTCATCATGAAATCGTCCAGCCTGGCAGGGTAAGAAACTCAAGTACCCATGATTCATTGTGTCTGAGCAGCGCCTAAAGTCTCGGTGTTGGCGAACTGACGTACTGTTCTTGTGTCATACGCAGGTTTTCTTAAAGGAGGGCACTCTGATGAAACTCTCCAGGAAAGTTATGCAGCCCAGAATGTTCTTCCTGGTGAGAAACTATGGTCAAGTTAAGGCTAAATACTATTCAAATGGTTATTAAAAAATGGACAGTGTGATTTTTAGTATGATTTATGTACTGTTAGGGCTTTTATAAATATTTCTAATTAGTTTTATTTTTAGATTTTCTGTTATTTGATCGTGTGATTGTCTTTTTTTATATATATTACTATTCAGGTTTTACTCATAAATTCTTTCCAGTTTGTAATTTTAGTGTTTCAACTTATTTCAGTTAGTTCAAAAATTATATTTACAATACATACAATAAATAAAGACTTTATACGCACAATAGTGACCGCACACCAATATTACTACATTACGTTAATACGGCCATTTACAATACAGGAAATTGCTGCATGACAGAAAACTCTGGATGGTGTAACACACACAAACTGTCTGTTTCTCAACAGTTTAATGATATTCTGCTGTACACAACACCTGTTCAGTCTGGCCAGTATAAAGTCAACAGCATGCTGTCTCTGGCTGGCATGAAGGTCAGATATCCACCGTAATAATACTCTTACACACACACACAAACACTGACAGGAGATGTAACATATATGTGTCTCGCGTATTTAATAGGTGAGCAAACCCAGTCAGGAGGCCTATCAGAATGAATTAAACATTGAGAGTGTGGAACGCTCCTTCATACTGTCTGCCAAGTAAGACACACACACACACGTATGATTTATCTGTGGGGTCTACATGAAGGAAATATCAGTAGTGGAATGAAGAACTGTACATGATAATCATCTTTTGATCACTAGTGAAATAAAATGGATTCTTGGTACTTATTTTTAATTCAACTGAAATCACAAACTAATTGACATTTGCAGTTCAGCTACAGAAAGAGACGAATGGCTTGAAGCAATCGCTAAAGCAATAGATGACTACACCAGAAAGAAGATTTCTTTCTTTTCCAGTCGAAGCCAAGAGGTGGGTGCACTTAAGTGTGTGTATTCCCTATGTTGTGGGGACCAAATGATCTATTCACACCATCCAATATCGAAATTTTCAAAAATATATTTTTGCCATTCATACCTATTAAAAACATCAGCCTTTTTTTCCAAGTAAAAAAGAGATAGAGATGTACGGCATCTATTTAAAATGTTATAGTATGCGTTTTTTTGTCAAAAACTTGAAAAGACTCATGCGTCTGGTTTTTCTGTGTGTAGTTGGAGGGAATCTCTGATGACGGTCTACCGTTGGGCTCTAAAGCTCCTATCTGGATTCCAGATTTGAGAACGACCATGTGTATGATCTGCACGTGCGAGTTCACGCTCACCTGGAGACGCCACCACTGCCGGGCCTGCGGAAAGGTTAGAAATGTGAACAGTTCTAGGCTTTGTTTGTTTTTACGGAATGAAGGAATAGGTCTAAACGATATCGGTTTGTTGTGGCAACAGGTGGTGTGTCAGGCATGTTCGTCCAATAAATACTACCTGGAATACCTGAAGAATCAGCTGGCACGAGTGTGCGACCACTGCTATATCAAACTACAGCACAAGGGTACGCCATTTCTGCTGTCAGCCAACCTTCTCTTCCTTCCACTTCTCTACCGTTGGGCTCTAAAGCTCCTATCTGGATTCCAGATTTGAGAACGACCATGTGTATGATCTGCACGTGCGAGTTTCTGCTGTCAGCCAACCTTCTCTTCCTTCCACTTCTCTACCAATAGCGTTGTTTACTGAACATGCTTGTTTTAGCGGTCATGCTTGTTCGCTCATACATGACTTTAATGGGTTAGTTCACCCAAAAATGTAAATTATCCCATAACTGACTCCCCCTGAAGCCATCCTAGGTATAGCCTATGACTTTCTTCTTTCAGCCAAACACAATCTGAGTTATATTAAAAATATATACTGGCTCTTCCCAGTTTTATAATCAGAATGACTGGTACCTTAGATTTTAAAGCCAAAAAAGTAATCCATACAGCTCCATGGGGTTAAATTAAGGCCTTCTGAAGCGAAGTGATGCGTTTTTGTAAGAAAAATTAGCCATATTTATAACTTGGTAAACTATAATCGTGGGTTTCCGATAATGGCAGTATGCGGGTTCTGGTGGAGGAGTGACCTCTGACCCGACGCATAATGTATTGACGACGTATTGAAGCACAGAAAATAGAGCCGTTTCTCACCTAAGCTTACGCTACTCCTACATCCTACGTCATGCATCCGGTTTAGAGGTCACTCTTCCGCCAGAACTCGTGCACGGCCGTTACCGGAAGCCAGTTATAAAATTTATATTTTTCTTACACAAACGCTTCAGAAGACTTTTATTAACCCCCTGGAGCCGTATGGATTACTTTTATGATGGATGGATGTGCTTTTTTGAGCTTCAAAAGCCGGGGTATTTTTTTATATTATTTATAACTGTGATTGTGTTAGTGTGATTGTGAAAGTCATGTACACCTAGGATGATTTGAGGGTGAGAAAATCATGGGATCATTTTCAGTTTTAGGTGAACTAAGTGTTAAACTCAAATACCACATATTTTTTTTCTAATGTGCTGTTTTGCTTTTGTCTCTTAGGGGACCAATCCAATGTAACCGTTTCTCCTAGTGGGCGGAGTTCAACATTTGCCTTTTCTAGAAAACAGAAAAGGATTCCTTCTGCCCTCAAAGAGGTGACCTGAAGTCGTACATTACCCTCCAAGCAATGCCATGCAGAACTTATGTCACTGCAGTGAAGGTTTCAGTTTCTATCACAACGCTGATGTCATATTAAAAACTCTCGCTCACAGGTGTCTGCCAACACTGAGAACTCCTCCATGAGTGGATATCTGCAAAGATCCAAAGGCCACAAGAAACCGTGGAAGAGACTGTGGTTTGTCATTAAGAACAAAGTCCTCTACACTTACGCCGCTAGTGAAGTATGCTGCCATTTTTTATGTAATAACTTTAAAGGAACACTCCACTGTTTTTTAGAAATAGGGCTTATTCAATATCTTTCCTACATTTTAGATATGTGGAGAAAAATGCATTTTTGACTAGCTTAGCTTAGCATAATGAATGGAATCCTATGTTGCCAGCTAGCATGTCCCGAGTAAAAGTGATCCAAAAAGAAAAAAAATTGATCCTTCTTGTGGCCTGCGTATTCACTACAAGTACAAATAGTGGTGCAGATTAAGACTAGGTGATTTCCTAGGCAGATATTAACTTGGGACTATATTATGGGGAAGCTCAGACGAAGCACTACTACATGGGCGCAGAGATATCACACAACACATGAAATTCCCTATTCACACCTGTATGTTGACGGAAGTTTGGGGATTTCATGTGTCGCTCTGCGCCCAAGTTAGCAGTCTTTTGAAAGAAATTCATACTTTTATTCAGCAAGGATGTGTTAAATTAATAAAGAAATAGTTAGAAAATATTTCTATTTTAAATAAATGCTGTTCTTTTTAACTTTTTATTGATCAGTGAATCCTGAAAAAAGTATCACAGGTTCCAAAACAACATTAAGCAGCACAACTGTTTCCAACATTGAAAATAAATCATACTATAATGATTTCTGAAGGATCATGTGACACTGAAGACTGGAGTAATGATGCTGAAATTCAGCTTTGCATCACAGGAATAAAATGCATTTGAAAGTATATTAAAATATAATACCATTATTTTAAATGGTAATAATATTTCACAATATTAATGTATTTCTCTGTATTTTTGATCAAATAAATGAAGCCTTGATGAGCATAAGACTATGTATATATATGTATGTGTGTGTGTGTGTGTGTATATATATATATATATATATATATATATATATATATATATATATATATATATATATATATATATATATATATATATATATATGTATGTGTGTATGTGTATGTATATATATGTATATATATGTATATGTATATAAAATATATATATATATATATATACACATACATATATATACATATACATATACATACATATACATATATATACATATACATATATATACATATACATATATATACATACACATATACATACATACACATGTGTATATGTAAATATATTATATTGTAAATATATTATATTTATATATATATGTATATGTAAATATATTATATTGTTTGAGATATATAACCATTATTAGATGCTATAATAAAACAAAAAATACATCAGCAACAAATATCAGCATTTAACTGAATATATCCCTACAAAAAAAAAAGTAAAATTCCACACCTTTGTCCTTTTTTTATGAACAATTTATAAAATCTGTGATTTTACTAAAATGAATCAACATTACACTTGGCTGTATTAGGAATATTTTTACACAGAAATTAATGTAACGATTTTACAACAATTACTTAAGAACAGTTTTAAGGTTCATTCACATTAAGAACGATAACTATAATGATAAAGATAGTGTTGTAAACATCGCTGTAAATATAAAAGAATAGCAGAGTCCACACCACAACTATAATGACAACGGAAGATAGAAACAATGTCTTTGGGATCACTTTTACAACCGGTTTATTTCAGCTGATGAATGATAAAAACATTGACGCGATTTCTACATCCAATTTGAACATGTAAAATCATAATTTACAGTTTATTATTATTTAGAATTTTGCAATACTGAAAACTGTAAGGACGTCAGTTATTCCCCTATACTGCTTTTTTCATTCAGTGTCACAAGAATATGCAGGCGTGTATGACAAAATAAAAGCTGTCATGTGACGATGATTGCGCTGTTTTCAGGATGTTGCTGCACTGGAGAGTCAGCCGCTGCTGGGCTTTTTCCTCCGAGAGGAGAAGACAGGACCGGCTCAAAAAATGCAGTTTAAACTGTACCATAAAAACACACTCCACTATATCTTCAGAGCAGAGGATATCCCCACTGCTCAGAGGTACACCAGAAAAACAGTTGAATCTAATAAAAGAATCGTCGATTCATACTAAATCCATGCTTCTTTTTCAGGTGGATTGAAGCGTTTCAAGAGGCCATGATCCTTTGACAGAGCTGGGTTGGATTAAATGGAATAAATAAATGTCGCCGGTCTGGGTCTCTCCACTGTTACACAGACTGAGGATGCATAAATCAAAAGCCAGCTTGAAGCAAAGGATGCTGGTAGATGTAGTTTATGCATTAATCTATCTTAAGCTCCCTAGTGAAGGTAACACAAGTGGGCCGGTTAATCACACTTACTTCACAAATGTGAGGTATTAATACATAATGTCATTTTTAGGAAGCACTGCCTCTCTGTAACAACTCCTTACCATAAAACCAGCCCACAGAGCGTTCAGGGTCAAAACCGTCAGACAACGGCTGGTCACGAGCTCTACATACAGTTGGCAATTACTCCAGACCACGACGTTTACATATGAACCCGAATTCTTGCCCATGTTGGAACGCTAGATATTTTAAAACACTCCATTGATGTCAAAAGGACAGTTTGAAACTAATTGCAGGAATTTGGTAACTAGTGTGATTCATAGTCAAGTCTGAATGTACGTGAGCAAGTATGACGCAAGGAACGTCTGATGCCAGGTCGATACCATGGGCACAGTCATGTGGTGCAGTCTGGCATGGTGCATTATGGGAGATTTTGTGAATCAACTGTGAAAGCTGGGAAATGAAGGCTTAAAAAGTTACTGGGCCTTAATAGTGAAGCACAAACAGAGTGACTTTATGTATGAATTGCACGGAAAACCATTGTTTTTACAACTGACGTTTTTGCACGAATGGTTTTACGAATGCATTGAACGCGACAGTTTACCCAAGCATGGTTTTACAAACAGTTCATTCATTACCTGCAACAATTTTCATAAAAACGATTTTACGGATGATGCACACGTTGAATGTAACAATATACATTTATTTTTTATGAACGTAATTTCAAAAACGTGACAATTTACATGATTTTTTAAAAGATTCATGCATAAAATGTGAGAATATTTTAACGAAAGATTGGCAGTTTATGCAAAAACAAGTTGTGCTTTATATGCACAATTTTGAACAATTTATACATATTTGTATTTCCTGAAGAAGCCCTTTTTAATTTGATTCATCAGTTAGCCTGTTACAGTTACAAAAATGTTTTAATAATCTTTAACTCTTTGTAAAAGTAGGCATTTTGACTGATGTTTTAAACATTATACTGGACAGAACTGGAAGTGTACATATTTTGTAAATGGTAATATAATGCAGGCGTATTTAAAATAGTTCAGGATGTGTAATGGCCTCGATGAATTATGGGTAGTAAAGACACGGTGCTAGGCTGGCTAACTCAGCACTGTTTTAACTTACTATATATGACATTATAGCACACCGGCTGTGAATACAGAGAGAAAAACTAGTGCTCTTATCAGGGAAAGATATAACACACATTAAATACTCTAATGCACCTTGTTCAGGACACTTTGGCAATGGGTATAACATGATTATATTATCTACAGTTTTCACTAAAATCCAGCAAGCCACTGATCTTTCACTGTTTGAAGGGTAACCGGTCCAAGAAATGGATTGTATTTGTTCAATATTCATCATATGTGTTTTGAATGTTTACATTTTGTAAGATTGTTTTGATTTTGGGAAACAGATACACCACTGTTATGTTTAGTTTTTTCCACTTAAAAAATATATATAATTGCTGTTCCTGATGATTCTGGTCATCTTGGCACTAGTTCGCTGTTGTATCCCAAAGTTCTGAGGATCTCCAGAAGGTTTTACATCCTGAAGTAATCTGTTAATATCTTAAGGATTTCAAGGGAGTAGGCTATGCCCCGACATAAATGTAAAGTGCAAATAATTTTTAATAAATAATGTAATGAGATAACATGTCTGCATCTCTGGTTAAACTTGGTTTCACTATGACTTGGGCTATGTTTGCTAAATATAAATATTAAAAGTGCATTACAAACTTCTTATACATATCAGAATCAGAATCAGAAAGAGCTTTATTGCCAAGTGTGCTTTCACACACAAGGAATTTTTTTTGGTGCTGAAGCTTCCAGTGCACATATACAATACAAATACAACAGTAATAAATAAAAAAATTCTAAGAATAAAAAATATAAACAGTATAAGGTCACGGTTACGTTTAGTCAGAAAAGATTCAATGTAGTTATATATCGAATATGGGTTCGATTGTTGATACAATAAGAGAGCGACGTAATTGATTGCCAGTGTATATTTAATATGGGCTAATACGATAACTACTGCAATTTTATTTATTTTACAAATTTACAACATTGTGCATGATCCATTAGCAGAGCTGTTGGTACTGTAGACGATATAGCTAACGACAGAGAATTCACAATTGACTAAATTGGGACAGTTATTGGTCTGTGTATCCAAATCATGCTTTTGGCTTCTTAGAGCACTAATAAAAAAAGAATGGGATCTCTAGTAAATCATACTGGCTAACAGCGTAAAATATAATTAAACCTTCCCTAAAATGAACGCTTACTGCCTGGCTCACGAGTGCATTCGCGCATGCGCAGATGTGCCTGTCTCCTCCGAACGGGTCGCGAACTCTGACCTCCTATAGCTGCAGTGAGCCGTCAGTTTACGATAATTTATCAAAACAACACCGTATTTGGATAATTATTCACGGTTACAGGGTAAGATTAACCCTTTATTACATTATTAAACCCTACTGTGCTTGCTGTAATTGTTCAGGATTAATATTTCGGGAGAATGTTAGCACTGTTGTTAGCCGGCCTGCTAACACGCGTTAGCGTAGTAGCCGCTACCATAACAGGAAATATCGGGATTCAAATCGATCTTTACATATCTGTGACTAAACTAACTAGACTAGCTTTTTTGGACATTTAAGAAAAGTAAACATGTATAACCAGGCATCGGATTGACATCGTTGCAAATTTGCTGCTGATATAACGTTATTTAGCAAGCTAACGCTATCAGCGGGTAAATCTGATATCAGCGCTCTGATAAACACAACGAATGCCGATTAAAAACAGCACAGATGCGATTATTCGGACCCATCAATAGATCCTTTGATGGTCTAAAATTGTGAAGATACTAGATTTGTCCTGCAATCCACGTGTGAGGAGCTGCGGCACTGAAGATCCCTCTGTGTATGTGTGAGGAGCTTTAACCCTTCAATCATGACCTTTAACCTACAGGAACAGATCTAACTTTATCTTCCCGGATCAACACACACACATTCCACAGGAGTTACTGACCCCCAGCTGTCATTCACTGTCTATATCCCATTTATTCATTATTAAGTCATTCGATTGTCTGAATAACACTAAAACCATATCGCGGGATGCTGGCTAGTGTGCTAATGTAGCTACTGCTAATCAGATCCATGTGAGATTTCAGTAGGTCTTCATTAATATAATCAATATGATTGACAACACTGAACAGTATACCTGAGCATATGTATAGTGTATAATAGTAGGTCATTAATAATGAAGAAATCATTGGTCTGGATGATGAATGACAACAACTGTAAAGTCGTGAATCTTTTGACTGATAATAAATAGGTTAAAACATCACCGAAATTGAGTCGGACCTCATTTGCATTATTATTTAAACAATCCCCTAAACCTAAATATTAAACTTCAGTATGTAAACCACCCCAGACCGTTTATCCTGCGGACATCTTTAATTATTATTATTTTTTTTATAAACATCCTAGCATCTTTTAACCCCCCTCCTAAAATGTAAAAGTCACGTTTCAATTTATACTGTAAAAAAGAATAAACTAAATTTGTATAAAATATAATTTGGAAATACTTAGTCAATCATTTCTGTTTTACTTCTTCTTCTACTCCTTATATTACTGGACTGTTAGGTTTATTTACGTGGTTATTTAAATAATTTTTTATTTAGGTATTTATTTTAATTGAATTATTTATTTTTTTTACACCATTTTTCTCTAAACTTTTCCACAGACCCCCTAGCACTGATCCCAGTTTGAGAACTTGTACAGTGTTTTATTTTTTATTCTTCGCTAACGGGGAAAAATCAGTTGGAAATACCTTTGCAGTGATATAATGAACATCCTTATGCCGCCCACGCTGCTGAGAGCGCATTTAGATGTTAATACATGCTGCACGCTTTCCTCTCAATAACAAACACGAGGCAAGTTATGAAATCATCTGATCAATCATAGAGTGTGTTATTTTTCTCAGGTGGCGTGTGGCTGATGGGGCGTTGCTAAGCCACGGTTCTGACAAATCGTTATCATGGATGGAGAAAGTCCCAGAATTCAGCTGGTGTCTGCAGACGGAGGTCTACAGGTGACTTACACTGCACATTTAGACACTCAAGGACATCTTCATGTGACAATTTGGTGCAATAAACTGTTACCTGTCTGTTCAGACAGACATTTGCATAATGCAACATGCTTACGGATGGTTACAAAATCTCTTTTTCGTTGGACTGTGAAAAAAGCGAATAAGATTTGCACTTTTGGTCACATGCACAGTCATAAACTTTAGGTGTGTTCGCCTTGAAGCGTCGCTGGGCAGAACGATTTCTAGGTGTATGAAAGGATTGCTGAACATTCATGTTTGTGTGTACAGGCTTTCTGAACTTTATTGCTGTAAACGGTTTCATGTTGATGGTCTCTGTTGTCATGTGTCGTATCAGATTGTGACGGAGCAGCAGTTGGCTCAGAAGGTGCAGATAGTCACAGCCATTGATCAGGCTGGATCCGGCAAGCAGCAGTTTATATTAGCTAACCTGGATTACCCCAACCAGGAGAAACTGTTCATCAAACAAGAGAACTCGCCAGCCAAGGTCATCTTAACCTCTGCTGATGGGTCAGCTGTCAATCAACTGCTTTTTGCGTCACCTGAGCTGACAGGACAACAGATCCAGGTAAATGTTTTACACATTCGCTGCGGTATGCATTCAGCGGGTGTGCCATACATTTAGTCATCAGCATAGTGAGCGCGTACTGTGTATGCGCCTTGAATTTCTTTTACCTTTTTAGTTGGTCCACAAGGTGGCAACACTGGCCTGAAGCATTGTGTCACAGTTGAAAAAGAAATGGAACAACTACTACTACTACTGGAGACCAGTGAAGAGATCCCGGCAACTCTAGTTTAAAAGAGTACATTTTTATCGGCCATAACTTCTATAGACACTGGACAAAGATGAAGCTTTCTAGACTAGTTGGCATGCGCTGGCTGCCTATTTTTGCACTGCTCACATGGTCTGGTTTAGACCGGATATCGGTTTGTATTGTGAGAGTGTGTACTTGCTTGTTTGTTTTTTGTATAAGGTATTTCCTTTTGTCATTTACACAATATTAATGTTCATATTTATAGGCTAGAGTGTTTTGTTTTTCAGTTTGTGACGGAGGGCTCAGAACAGGGTGCTACGAAGCCTCCAGTGGAGTATTGTGTAGTTTGTGGAGACAAGGCCTCAGGTACTTGACACACTCATTTGTTTTAATTTAAAGGTGCACTGTGTAAATTTTAGCGGCATCTAGCGGTGAGGTTGTGAATTGCAATCGCCCACCGCTCACCTCTCTCTTCCGAAGCACATAGAGAAGCTATGGTGGCCAACACAGGACAAAGATGTCATCATCTGAGACCGCAGAGAGTGACTAGCGCTCTGTAGAGAAGTCGGTCCGTTTAGGGCTACTGTAGAAACATGCTGGTCACTGTAAGGGGACCCACGGTGTATGGAGATAGAAATGGCTCATTCTAAGGTAATAAAAACATAACAGTTCATTATGTAAGGTCTTTATACACCACTGAAAACATTATTATGTATATTAGATTGCATTTCTGTCAATAGATCCTCATAAATATTACACACTGCACCTTTAAATAAGTGTAGACCTCAAACTGGCTGTAAGCTATTATTGGAGAGAGACACTTGTGAATAGTTGCATTTGTCCTGTTGGTCATTTTGTGTGTGTGTGTGTTTAGGTCGTCATTATGGAGCAGTGAGCTGTGAGGGCTGTAAGGGTTTCTTCAAGCGCAGCATCAGGAAGAATCTGGTGTACACGTGCCGTGGGTCTGGAGAATGTATTATCAACAAACACCATCGGAACCGGTGTCAGTACTGCAGACTGCAGCGCTGCATGGCCCTCGGCATGAAACAAGACTGTGAGTCCAGATCCGATACGTAACACGTACCCGCATCACTTGTGCTCTGGACAGATGCAGGGGTGTGCTGCTACTTTTTAAAAAAAGTGATACGTCTTATGATTTTCACCTGCTGAAATTCTGCCAACAGCTGTTCAGTGCGAGAGGAAACCGGTGGAGGTGTCAAGAGAGAAGCCAGCAAACTGTGCGCCCTCCATTGAAAAGATCTACATCCGCAAAAACCTCTGCAGTCCTCTCGCCGCCATGCCAACGTTTGTTAGCGAAAAAGAGACCACCAGGTACGGATGTGAATGTGTCTTTGAGTCAAAAATATGTTTTTTCTGTTTCTTGCTCTCACTCTGTGTCTGTCTGATCACAGGTCCACCAGTTTACTGGACTCCAACATGCTCTTGAACATACAGCAATCACTTTCCAAACTCGACAATACCATTTTAATACCTTCTTCACCAGATCAGGTAAATGTAATACTTACTATAATATATTTAATATTATTAATAGTCAACACTCCACCGTTTTTAGAAATAGGGCTTATTCAACATCTTTCCTACATTTAGATATGTGGGCAAATGCATTTTTGTCTCAGTGCATGCATTGTTTTAGTTTGGCAGGGTCGCCGCTAGCTTAGCTTAGCATAATGAATGGAATCCTATGTTGCCAGCTAGCATGTAAAAGTGATCAAAAAAAAACCCCCCACCTAATTACTTCTTGTGGCCTGCGTATTCACAACAAATACAAATAGCAAAGCAGATTAAGACTATATATATAGAGAGAGATTTTAAATTTAATCCTTGGAAAATAAATATAGGCCTAGTTATTTATCATTTTGTCTCATCCCTTTTCTTAAAAAATGGTCTAACTTCTGAAATGTGAGGTTTATAATTTTATAAATCTTTTTGTTCTTGTTAAAGCCTGTATTTCAACAGTAAAGTTGTTTAAATCATATTTCACAGTAATTTTATGGTTTTAAATGTTACTATAAAGTATAGACATCACCTTTCCTCACTCATTGATTTCACGGCGTTGATTTTATTTGTGCAGGTCTTCAAGCCTTACATTTGATATAAACAAACCCTGCAGATTCATGCCCACATTTGTATGTTCATATGTATATTCAAGTTTTCTGATCTTTACTTTAGAATGACTCCAGTCAGGGAGATCTGGGTACCCTGGCCAACGTGGTCACGTCTCTCGGTCACCTCAACAAAAGTCGTGAGATGATGGACAGCAGCACTGACCTGTCAGGGATGGAGACCGCGAGTAACGATGACAGTGTAATGACGGACATGCAGAGGGACGAGTCGAATGATGTCACGCGGTACGGAAAGCAACTCGTGTAGTTCTGATATCAAGCCTGGAAGACGTACATGTCTGTGCTTACACATTTGTATTTGTGTGTGTCCAGGGCCTTTGACACGCTCACCAAGGTGCTTCAGCCTGAGGAAGGTTGTGGGGAAGAGATGACGGAGGGGGTCGTGGCTGTCAGGGTTGGTGAACAGTCCACCGCCCTACTGGAACTGGAAGGACCGCTGCTCTCAGATATGCACGTGCCCTTTAAGGTCAGGGGTCACTGTTGATTGACACACTGCTGTTATAGCGATAAAAAACAATGGTTGGATAACTATTTGTATTGTGTGTAGCTCATGATGCCGCTGCCCATGCCAGACTTCCTGAATCTGAATTACATCTGTGAATCAGCTTCCCGTCTGCTTTTCCTCTCCATGCACTGGGCGCGCTCTATTCCAGCCTTTCAGGCCCTTGGGTGAGTGTATTAATATGTCCTAGTTTACACCTGGTTTCAGGCAATCACAGGCGGGTAGCACGGAATATTATTTTTAAGTAGTAAATTAATTGTAAATATATTTAAAATCAGCACTTCCTGCATTCTCACCATCTTTTTTTATACAGCTTACCTCAGTGCATTCTGGCATGCAAAGCTGCATTAGAATTTGGCTAAAATGAGGGACTTTAAACCTTTTCATAGTTCTTAGAACTAATGGCGGTAGTACTCGCTTTTTAAAGTGTTCACACCGCAAAAACTGGGGACGACTTTAGTTCTAGGAACGTCTTTTGGGGGAACTAAATTAGCTTCTTCTTCAGAGTAGGGTCTAACCCAGCACAATAGGAACTACCAGTGATGTAAGGCCTAGTTCACACTACCTGATTTTAGCCCCGATTTTGACTCGCCGACAGGTTTTGCAGAATCGCCGACAAATGCCCGAAATCATAGGCAAATCGGTGCTCGTGCACGCGAGTGACAATCACGCAGTGTGAATGATCAAAGACACGACCAGAGAGACTCGCCGACAAGTCGCCGACGCCCGCAAGATATTTGGCATGCTAAATACCAATCGACCTGTGTCGGCGACTCAAACTCCTGCTGTGTGAAATGCGTTCTGACTGAAAATAACACCGGCGATCACCGACAGCCAATGAGAGAGAAAGATACAGGGCAACGGGAGGTTCAGGGAGGAGTTATAGACCAGAATATCAGTATTTTAATAGATATATTTACAATTCTATCAAACAGAAACAAAGCCCAAACATTTGCTCGTCCAGCCGCAGCAGCAGAACTTTGCAAAATTATGTATTTACCTCAAACTCTCTTTGCATTCATTGCATCCTGTGTCTCCAATAATTTCCTCCACCATAATCTTTTTTTCTTTTTCTCGTTTTCGCTGCAAATCAGCGCACTTGGAGCGCAAACTTTCTGCAGTTTATCATTTTTAATATCAATTCCAATCTCGCGCGAGAACTCCAGTCTGACGCACGTGTGATCTCGCGTTGTTTACTTGTCAAATCGCACGTGGGTTTGGTTGGGAATGTTGGGAAACGTAGTTTGCACACCGAGGGGGGAGAGAGGTCGGCAATTCTTCCTCTTGTACAGTCATGCAGTGTGAAACCCCCTGTCGCCGATCCATCGTGCAGTGTGACACAGTAGTGACTGAATGCTACCCAAGATAGTAATGCAGTGTGAAAAGAGCAGTGATCCGACCATTTTGGAAATCGTGCAAAATAAAAATACAAGTCATAACAACATGTGCGACTTACGTCACTTCAGAGTTCCTAGTGGTGGTGCGAATGCAACCAGGAAAATAGCCGCCCTGGTGTCTTGTTCCAATAACTAATATCTTAGGATAATAGGGGTAGTTTTATTAAGTTACCCACCTTTTAATATAGCCTTCATTTCAGACTTGATTATATGATGCCTTAAAATTTTGCCCCGTAGGCAGTGGAACAGAACCGTTGATCCCCATTTATCCCCTGATTTGTTCCCCTACACCTAATTCAAATAGCAATGCACTGTGTAATGATTTTATTTGGTGACTTTATCTGTATCCTCATTTCATTCTGTGTATTTTTGGTGTTTAGCTCAGAGAACAGCATCACGCTGATGAAGGCCTGCTGGAATGAGCTGTTTGCTTTAGGTCTGGCTCAGTGTTCACACATTATGAATGTAGAAACGATCCTCACGGCCATAATCAACCACTTACAGACCAGCCTGGATGAAGGTACGTGGACCTGTTACTAGTTTCTAAATTTGGTCAAGTTGTGTTAAACATATTTTGAGCACAGGGTAACTGACAGCCCTAAGAATACTTTGTACAGATCCCCAAGCATCAGTTTGAGCTAATTCACAAAGGCACAGACACCTAATGAAAGATGTGTGTGTTCAACAGATAAACTGTCTCCAGAGCGGGTGAAGCAAGTCATGGAGCATATCTGGCGTATGCAGGAATTTTGTAACAGTATGAGTCGCATGAGTCCTGACGCATATGAATATGCTTACCTCAAAGCTGTGGTTCTCTTCAGCCCGGGTGAGCACAACTGGAGTTTATCTGAAAAATATGAAGGGAAATGAAAACAGTTAAGAATTAAGTTTATGTGTGTACATGCGTAGATCACTCCGGAGTGGACGGCACCCTTCAGATTGAGCGGTTTCAGGAGAAAGCCTACATGGAACTGCAGGACTATGTGAGCAAAGTGTATCCAGAGGACACATATCGGTGAGTGACTCTTGTAGCTTGCAGTTAGTGCTGGGCAAGTTACTCTAAAGAAGCCATTCATAGCTACTAATTACAGCTTCAACTGTTTAATTAGATTACTGTACTAATTCAAATCTAAAAAGAATTTCATAACTTTCTAAATCCCATATCATCCTCGACCAGTCGAACAACACAAGGATAGACATGGAACTCGCTTTTAATTCTTTCAAATAAAAAATATAAAATTGCATTTATTCTTAAACTAACCAAAGTATTTAATGGGAGATGGCTACATTATAAAACGTACATTTTAACATTACACATTACATTCTGATGTTAAATCCAGTATTGTTTCATATAGAATTGTTCTATAGTCTGTACCAGGGGTTTTCAGACTGGGGCCCAGAGACCCCCCAGGGGCCGCAAAGGAGTGACAGGGGGTCCGAGGAAAAAACATGAAAAATGTAAATACATTTTTAGATGAAAATAAAGAAGTTATTAAATTAACATTCGATTAAAAAAAAAGTACATAAACAAATTTGCTTATAAATGTAATTAATTTCTTATTTATAAATGTGCTTGTCTAGAGTCTAAAATAAAAATGTGAATGAAAAATCAACTAAACAAATATATTAGATTAGATTAGATTAAAGTACCATATGACAAAATGTTTATATATATATATATATATATATATATATATATATATATATATATATATATATATATATATATATATATATATATATATATATATATATATATATAAACATTTTGTCATATGGTACTTTAATCTAATCTAATATATTTGTTTAGTTGATTTTTCATTCACATTTTTATTTTAGACTCTAGACAACACATTTATAAATAAGAAATTAATTACATTTATAAGCAAATTTGTTTATGTTAAATTATAAATTTTAATGTTATTATTTATAATTTAACTTTTTATTATATTGTTAATTTAACATTCAATATATATATATATATATATATATATATATATATATATATATATATATATATATATATATATATATATATATATATATATATATATTGAATGTTAAATTAACAATATAATAAAAAAGTTAAATTATAAATAATAACATTAAAATTAATAAGTTAGATTAAAATAAATGAATAAAAATGTTATTTAAATAAACAAATAAATTATACATTTAACAGTACATTATTATTGTGAGTAACAGATATAAAATAAAGTAACTTGAATAGAAAATAAAATATTAATTTGTTAGTGTATTACCCGTCCTGCGGATGAGACATTAAACCGAGATCCTGACTTTTTATGGTCATTAAAAATCCCAGGATGTCCTTCGAAAAAGAGTAGGGGTGTAACCCCGACATCCTGGCCAACTTTGCCCATTGGCCTCTGTCCATCATGGCCTCCTAATCATCCCCCTATCCTGATTGGCTTCATCACTCTGTCTCCTCTCCACCAATCAGCTGGTGTGTGCTGGGCGTTCTGGCACAATATGGCTGCCGTCGCATCATCAGGTGGATGCTGCACATCGGTGGTGGTTGAGGTGGTGGTTCCCCCTTCTATATGTAAAGCACTTTGAGTGCCTTGAAAGCGCTATATAAATGTAACAAATTATTAATTATTATTATTAAATGGGTGTTTATAAAAGACAGATGTCTTTTAAATTTCAGGATGGGGGTCCCTCACATGAGACATGAGTCATGTCATGGCATCTAAATGTTTGAAAACCCCTGGTCTGAACAGTATTTAATGCAACTACTGTAGCTAAATAATAGAACAATTAAAATTAATTCCTTTCTTTACTTTGTCAAGAGAAAAGTAAATTATAGTAACTAATTACCTAGTAGTGCGTTACATCCAAAAATCCAATTAATTGTAAATGTTGCGTTTTTTTTATTTTAATTTTTTTATTTACTTTTATGTAAGATATCTTAGTTGTGACTAAAAACAATATATCAATTCTTTCTCTGTTAGTCTTTCAAAACTGTTAGTTCGACTCCCTGCCCTGCGGCTCATGAGCGCTGCGGTGACGGAAGAGCTCTTTTTCGCCGGTCTCATCGGGAACGTTCAGATCGACAGCATCATTCCCTACATCCTCAAAATGGAGTCTACCGACTACAACAGCCAGCCAATCAGCAACACCGAGTGACAGAAGCCTCGCCCACAGCAACACCCATCAGCTTTAAAATGTCATTGGCTTTGCTCACTCAGACCCTTTGGGCCAAAAACAGCGATCTTTATGATATAATCATATGCATTTTGAATGAGAAAATCATTTTGTTAAGACTTTGCTTTTTCAGTTGGTCAGTGGTTGTGTCTATGGGTTATGTAGTATGGATAAAGTGGAGTACTGCTGCGGTTGGATCGTTTGGGCTTTTATTGTATTGCTGTACTTATGTTTAGAAAAGTGTCTTATAAAGACACAGGAAGTGCAAGGAACCTGTTCTTGAGAACCTGTTCCAAAGAGAACTTTCCCCCCCAAGCACTGACTTTCTCTGTATGTATATGAATCATGTATATAGGAATAATAAATGTCAAATCAAGAGGAAAAATGTTGGTATTTGTTCGCCTGTTCCTTTTTTTATGAACACATTTGATGTGATATACAGGGTTCCCACGGTCACAGAAAACTCCCATCTTTTCTCCAAAAAAGTAATGGGAATTTCTGAAGTTCTTGTAAAATGTTCTGTTTATGCTGTAATATATTTAATTGGCAAAATATTATTCTGTGAGTGCAATCTCTGTATTATTAAAAAAAAATCTAGTAAAGAAACAGAAGTCATGGAAATGTATTGGTTAAAACTTGTTGGAATCCATTAATAGTTGTTCCAGGTTCAAGCGTTCATGTGTGAACTCTGTAATGTTTAAATGATGAATATGTTTGTGTTGTCATATTTTTATTAAATGGTAAACCAGACCTTGCAGAAACATTCTCCGATCAAGCTTGGCCATTTCAGTTTTATTTTATATCAGTGTATGTATATTATAATTACTATTATTGAAACACCTTACTAATAAACTGCTCCTTTTTTCCAAAGAGTGCACGTCACCCACAGACAACAGTGATAACTGCGCAAAGCAGAGCGATTGTTGGCGGAACCCTAAACGCCGGATCGTGTGCAGGGGGAACTGAAGTTGCGTGACCGTGCGTCCGTCAGCGTTTAGAGTCCGTCAGATATGGCGGAGTACACGAATTTAGTGCGGCGGGCCGTGGGTCAACTCTCAGGTCATGGCGGTATTAAAGGCTTCCTGCTGCAGCTATTCAGGTAGATCACGCGAATAAAACCGTTTTAAAGCTTCAGAGGTAAACGGGCGTGAAATGAAATGTGTAAATCTATCAGACACCGAATCCAAAGCAATGACCTCTTTGATAGTGACTGTACGCACTGACTGCGAAACACTGAATTGTCTGGAGGCATTTTTATCGGAGTATTTTTACTTGGCATATCAATTTCAACATATCAACAGTAAATATTTCTTCATATTATTGTAATGATTAGGATGCAAGACTGTACCTTTTTTGGACCTGTAGTGAAATGTATGCTGCTGCCACAGAACTTTTTGAAGGGAATATTTATGTATTACATATTATAGTATACTTACTATTATAATAAATTACACTTAATATATTAATAATTGATTTGATACTTGTCTTTCTCAGGGTTAATGACATCAAGACAGGAGCCTTGGTTGGTACTGACAAATATGGCAACAAGTACTATGAGGACAACAAATACTTTTTTGGTATGAATTTACATACATGAGCTGTGTCTGTACACAATGTTTTTATGTCTTCTGAGTGTGTTTTTTTTTCTTCAATGTGTCTCTTCCAGGCCGTCACCGATGGGTGATTTACACCACAGAGATGAACGGCAAGAAGACTTTGTGGGATGTTGATGGCAGCATGGTCCCTGCTGAATGGTAATATAGCTGCACTTGGCATGGTGTTTTTAAGGGATTCAGTTTCTTCCTTTTTGCCCTGTAATATGCAGTTTTTGCACTTATAGGGTTAGTTCACCCAAAAATTACATGTCTGTCATTAAAGGAACACTCCACTTTTTTGAAAATAGGTTCATTTTCCAAGTCCCCTGGAGTTAAAAAGTTGAGTTTTACCGTTTTTGAATCCATTCAGCCGATCTTTGTATCTGGCGGTAGCACTTTTAGCATAGCTTAGCATACATCATTGATTCGAATCAGTCCATTAGCATCTCATTCAAAAAATGACCAAAGACACTTATGTCCTTACTTACTGGTGTGTACTACCACCATGTTTCACAGAATACCAACGAATCATTGCGCCGCTGCAGCCATGGTACGGCCGCGAAGATTCAAGACTATTATGCAGGAATGAGAAAGTAGTTCCTAGCCATATAGGTGTAGAAAATCGCAACGTTTCATTTTCAATTGGTCTTAGGTAGCACTTTTAGCATAGCTTAGCATACATCATTGATTCGAATCATTCCATTAGCATCTCATTCAAAAAATGACCAAAGACACTTATGTCCTTACTTACTGGTGTGTACTACCACCATGTTTCACAGAATACCAACGAATCATTGCGCCGCTGCAGCCATGGTACGGCCGCGAAGATTCAAGACTATTATGCAGGAATGAGAAAGTAGTTCCTAGCCATATAGGTGTAGAAAATCGCAACGTTTCATTTTCAATTGGTCTTAGCACACGATTTAACTGTAGAAGAGTCAAGTTTTAAATAGGAAAAATATTGAAAGTGCCTTTGGTCATTTTTTGAATGAGATGCTAATGGACTGATTCGAATCAATGATGTATGCTAAGCTATGCTAAAAGTGCTACCGCCAGATACAAAGATCGGCTGAATGGATTCAAAAACGGTAAAACTCAACTTTTTAACTCCAGGGGACTTGGAAAATGAGCCTATTTTCAAAAAGTGGAGTGTTCCTTTAATTACTCACCCTCATGTCGTTCCAAACCCATAAGACCTTTGGAGTCACACGGACTATTTTAACAATATTTTTTACTACCTTTCTGAACCTTGAAACTGTTCATTAAATAGCTGTCTATGGAGGGGTCAGAGCGCTCTTGGATTTCATAAAAATATCTTCATTTGTGTTCTGAAGATAAACAAAGGTCTTACAGGTTTGGAACGACATAAGGGTGAGTAATTAACGCCATAACTTTCATTTTTGGAGTGAACTTACCCTTTAAGATTATGTAATTATTGGTTTATACAGCTCTTTAAAGAACCGACTCTTGCCTTCAAGATTGGGTAGGCAATTTTGGAGAGACTAGCATTGGCAAGCTAGTTTTGGAAGTCTGCAAAGCGTCACCAGACGGTGTTAAATTACCTCATGACTCAATGCACATAACATTACAATAATAATAATGAACGTAAACAACTTAACTTGTACCACCCGACTGCAGCAGATTCATTTCGGCGATGATAGTGTTGACATAGAAATGCATATATCCGAGTCTGAGGACATGAACAGCTCAATGTAGAACGTCACAGGTTGCCATCAGGTATTTGTGGTTACAACATGGTGTGAATGTTGTATAATTAATTGCCATGAGGATGTGAAGAGAGTTTCGACCACTATAACAAAAAGATGTGTTTATTAAAATAATTTCTTTCCCTTATTTAAACAATTATTCTTAAGAAAAAAAGTATTCATTTAGGAGCATTTTTGTGTTAGTGACCGAGTAAAAAGTGCTAATTTAAGCCATTATGATTGAACAACACAATGGGTAATAAGTTTTACAGAGAAATAAAAAAAAGGTTGTCTTGTAAATTCAGCATTAACACCAATGAGGATACAGGACACTACATTTTCAACTAAATATACAAATAAATGTAATTACTGAACTAAATTAACTATATAAACTAAATTACTGATCTGCCCACATTGTCTCTATATGATAATTAAAATGAGCTGGATAACATCACCGTTTTCTCCAGAGCGGCTTCACAGCCGAATCAGATTCTGTTGCATTATTTCCCTGTGAAGCTGCTTTGAAACAATGGGCATACAGGGAGTGCAGAATTATTAGGCAAGTTGTATTTTTGAGGATTAATTTTATTATTGAACAACAACCATGTTCTCAATGAACACAAACTCGTTAATATCAAAGCTGAATATTTTTGTAGTTTATTAGGAAGTAGTTTTTAGTTTTAGCTATTTTAGGGGGATATCTGTGTGTGCAGGTGACTATTACTGTGCATAATTATTAGGCAACTTAACAAAAACTAATTTATACATATTTCAATTATTTATTTTTACCAGTGAAACCAATATAACATCTCAACATTCACAAATATACATTTCTGACATTCAAAAACCAATCAGTGACCAATATAGCCACCTTTCTTTGCAAGGACACTCAAAAGCCTGCCATCCATGGATTCTGTCAGTATTTGATCTGTTCACCATCAACATTGCGTGCAGCAGCAACCACAGCCTCCCAGACACTGTTCAGAGAGGTGTACTGTTTTCCCTCCTTGTAAATCGCATATTTGATGATGGACCACAGGTTCTCAATGGGGTTCAGATCAGGTGAACAAGGAGGCCATATCATTAGATTTTCTTCTTGTATACCCTTTCTTGCCAGCCACGCTGTGGAGTACTTGGACGCGTGTGATGGAGCATTGTCCTGCATGAAAATCATGTTTTTCTTGAAGGATGCAGACTTCTTCCTGTACCACTGCTTGAAGAAGGTGTCTTCCAGAAACTGGCAGTAGGACTGGGAGTTGAGGTTGACTCCATCCTCAACCCAAAAAGGCCCCAGAAGCTCATCTTTGATGATACCAGCCCAAACCAGTACTCCACCTCCACCTTGCTGGCGTCTGAGTCGGACTGGAGCTCTCTGCCCTTTACCAATCCAGCCACGGGCCCATCCATCTGGCCAATCAAGACTCACTCTCATTTCATCAGTCCATAAAACCTTAGAAAAATCAGCCTTGAGATATTTCTTGGCCCAGTCTTGACGTTTCAGCTTGTGTGTCTTGTTCAGTGGTGGTGGACTTTCTGCCTTTCTTACCTTGGCCATGTCTCTGAGTATTGCACACCTTGTGCTTTTGGGCACTCCAGTGATGTTGCAGCTCTGAAATATGGCCAAACTGGTGGCAAATGGCATCTTGGCAAGCTGCACGCTTGACTTTTCTCAGTTCACGGGCAGTTATTTTGCGCCTTGGTTTTTCCACACGCTTCTTGCGACCCTGTTGGCTATTTTGAATGAAACGCTTGATTGTTCGATGATAACGCTTCAGAAGCTTGGCTATTTTAAGACTGCTGCATCCCTCTGCAATATATCTCACTATTTTTGACTTTTCTGAGCCTGTCAAGTCCTTCTTTTGACCCATTTTGCCAAAGGAAAGGAAGTTGCCTAATAATTATGCACACCTGATATAGGGTGTTGATGTCATTAGACCACACCCCTTCTCATTACAGAGATGCACATCACCTAATATGCTTAATTGGTAGTAGGCTTTCCAGCCTATACAGCTTGGAGTAAGACAACATGCATAACGAGGATGATGTGGTCAAAATACTCATTTGCCTAATAATTCTGCACTCCCTGTAGTAAAGCGCTATATAAATAAAGGTGATTGGACTTGACTGCTTTGTTTTAAAGTTAGTTAGGCTTTAATGGCCCGTGCACAATCATATATCTTCCCTTTTTTCTCTCTTTTAATGTTGTTCTCAGGCACCGCTGGCTGCACTGCATGACCGATGACCCTCCCACCACTCACCCTCCAGAACCCAAGAAGTTCCTGGCCCAGGTTCATCAGATCAACCACAGTGGCACAACAAACTGCTACGTGCCCTATTCAACCACACGCAAGAAGATCCACGAGTGGGTACCCCCAAAAGCCGGGGAGAAATAATCCCCACGTCCTTTCACCAGTTCTGCTGTTTGGAACGTTCTGTACATTGTAGCTTTATGATCATAAATAAATTAAAACAAGTCTTTGTCTCTGTGTGACTTCAAAATGCATGTCTATAAAACTTGATTGGATTGTGAAAAATAATTTTCAACATCATTACTCCAGTCTACAGTGTCACATGATCCTTGAGAAATCATTTTAATATGATGATTCAGTGCTCAAGAAGCATTTCCTGCCATTATCACTGTTGAAAATGTGCAGCTTAATATTTTTGTGCAAACCATGAGATATTTTCCTGGGATTTTCTAATAAACTGAAAATTCAAATAATTTTTTTGTTAACACTATATGCATCATTGTCACTTTTGATCAATTTAATGGGTAAAAAAAATAAATAACTAGCTGACCCTAAACTTATGAATGTTAATCTATATACATAAAAATTGCACTGACAAACATGACAAATGTAACTAGGAAAGTGCACAAGAAAATAAGACTGAAATACTGCAAATGGTCCCTCATCATTGAATCACACAGGAAATACTGTAACTTGAGTCTGACACCATACTGAATTGTACCTAGCTGTGGTTTACCATTCTTACATAAACTATTCCTAAAGGTGATGATACACGGGGCAGCTTTCTGAGCAATATTGCTGTCAACGGGCGACCAGGTGAGACACGGGGCCCATGACCGATCTCAAGTATCCAGATAGAAATTTGTGGCCCATTCTCAATGGAAAAGTGCCCAAGCAACATTGCTCAAAAAGTTGTCCCGTGTATCATCACCTTTGGGAATGGTTTATGTATGAATGGTTAAATATTGTAATTCCGAACTGGTAAACCACAGCTTAGAACAGTTCAATATGGTGTCATACACTAGTTACAGTATTTCCTGTGTGATACAATGTTGAGAGATAATGTGGAGTATTTCTCAGGTCATCAGTATGAGATGGTCTTCATAGATTGGTCTAATTCCTATAGCAGACAAACTCCGGCAATGGACATAAGTATGTATGTACATCGCGGTATTATCTTCTATTCGAGGACAGTTGAGTCAGACGTTAAACAGCAGAGGGCACTGTTTCCACGTTTTCGCAGATTTTTCTGAACGGGGAAGTTTTTGAGGACTGGACCATAGATATCATAATACACTAGATACCCTATTGGCCGCTGGGCGCCGAGAAATACGGCCGCCATCTTGAACCGGTCGTACTCCTAGTTTCGTTGCGTAGCAGCAGTTAAGATGCCAGAGCACTGTGGAGCATTTTCTTGTTCTAATCGGCGAACCATCGCAAATAGGATCAAGGGGATTACTTTTCACAAGTAAGTTTCAACATTTACCGCACTTGGTTGTATTTTGTGAATAGAATATTACCAGATAAATGAGAAGGAGCAAGGATCTTTGACATTACTACTGGAATCGTAGTCAGCTAACGTTAGCTAGGCTATGTTTACTGCACCGGCATGGAGATACAAGCATTCAACGACCATGTACGTTAGTATAAATATATATATAGGTTATTTCATTTGTGTTTGTGCACGTGATTTCAGGAAGCAATGTAATACACACATGACGACGATACGCAAATCGATTTACCCTCAATAACAATAACATTGGCCAGTGAATTTTACACAAGTGTCATAGACTGTATTATCAGTGTTGGGCAGTCACTACTTGTAGCTTAGCTAGTAACTTAGTACTTTGTTGTTAGCCTCTCTATTTACTGAATCAAGTAACTTTTCAGTAGCTTAATTCCTTTATTTCAAAATAGGAGTTTTGTTGAAGAAAGGTTCTAAGAAATGTGAAGGAAGAAAATAAGCTTGACCTCCTTTGTGAAATGTTTTTGTGTACGTTAGACTCTCCAAAATCTTCCGTTTTCATTTTTGAAGGTTCCCCAAGGACAAAGATGTGAGGAAGAAGTGGGAAGTGGCTTTGAGGAGAGAAGGATTCCATGCAAGTGATTCATCAGTGGTTTGCTCTCAACATTTTAAGCAGGGGGATTTTGATAGGACGGGTCAGATTGTCAGACTCCGAGATGGTGTTATTCCATCCGTCTTCAGCTTCCCAGTTCACCTCCAAAGAGTAGGTGTATCCTCATAAGGCTATTGGTATACATAAATGTAAATATTATATTATCAATCACGGGCAGGGTAAGATACTTATCCCTTTACATATTTCAATATGTATTATGCTTTTTCATTTTAGTTGGAAAAGGGCAGGCCTACATCTACCTCCAGAAGAGCTGAAGAAAGCCTGTCTGTGGCCTCTCATGATTCCCAGGAAACGGCAACCTCAAGCCCACAACCTCAGCCTAATGATGTGAATATTTCTAAACACCATATATCATAATGTTTCCTGGACATATTAAAATATCACTTGTTTGCTGCCACTCATATTAAACACACTCACAAATAAACCCATACACACAATTTAAGACATGTTGAACATGCATTGCACACACACACACACACACACACACACACACACACACACACACACACATACACACACACACACACACACTCTCTGTCTCTCTCACACACACACTCTGTCTCTCACACACACACACACTCTCTCACACACACACACTCTCACACACACACAAACACACACACACACACTCACACACAGTGCTGACAGTTGCTTTGACAGGTGATGACTATAAGAAAGAATGTGGGCCATAAACTAGTGGTATCAAAGTGATGTTTATGAAATGAAACATTACTCAAACCTTGTTTATCCCTCTTTCTACTAGGATCATGGCTATGCCTTGCCTGCTTCTCCTACCGCTCTTAAGACCAGGCTCAATGAAGCCTTGGCAAGAGTGGAAAGTCTAGAGAAGAAAGAATTCCATCAGAGAAAAGAGGGCAAAAACACAGTGAAGAGTCTTTTGGGGGATTTGAGGAAAAGAACCTCATTAATGAAGAGCTCAAAGAGAAGCTTGAATTCTACTCCGTAAGAAAAAATAAGCACTTTGAAATTCATGTACATGTTATTCTTCTTACTCTCTTTATTAAACTCCTTAGTTATTATCTGAAGGGGACTTATTCATTGTAAATCATAACATTTCAGATCTTCAGATAGACCACATGCCAAAGCAAGGCCATGAGTACACAAAGGACTACAGAGAGTTTGCGCTCACGCTCCATCTACATGGTCCAAAGGCATACAAATACCTCAGAGAAACTCGACATTTTCCTCCCACATCCACACACAATACAAAGGTAGGCCTTTTGTTGTCCGAATTTAATTTTTTGAAATTACTGATTCAAACACGTTGAAAAGCTTCTTCTCAATTTTTTTTTACAGGTGGCTGCGTTCTGTGGATGCAAAACCTGGCCTGAATAAGATGATGCTGGATATGCTGGAGAGAAGATGCCAGGAGACCAGGCTAAATATGGATGTGTTTCGCTCATGTTGGATGCCATGTCCATCAGAAAACATGTGCAATACAATTCACATACACAGTCAATGTCTGGTTTTGTAGACATGGGTGATGGAAACAGTGAGACTGATGTTGCCACTGAGGCTCTTGTATTCATGGTGGTTGGCCTACAAGGACATTGGAAGGCTCCCATTGCATACTTCCTGACGAAGTCTCTTTCTCCGGAAACACAAAGGGTCCTTCTCAGTCATGCTTTGTGTGTGTGAGCGTGTGTGTGTGTCTGTGAGAGAGTGTGTTTGTGTGTGTGTGTGAGAGAGAGTGTTTGTGTGAGAGCGTGTGTGTATGTGTGAGAGCAAGCGAGTGTGTGTGTGTGAGAAAGAGAGTGTGTGAGAGAGAGAATGTGTGTTTGTGTGTGGGAGACAATTCATAATAAATTGTATCTTAAACTTATTAAAATATCTTTAAAAAACTGTAACTATCTGTTTTACTTCTTTATCATATTTATAGCGTGTGATTTATAAAATACCTTATATCCTACATCACATATTTTGATTTTGGACGTCTGGTCACTTTATATCTCATATCAGAATGTTATATTACTGTTAAGTATATTAAATGAATATTATTTCCTGCTATGAATATTAAAATATGCCGAACCATGTGTCCTGTATCATAGCTACATATATGGCCTTTGCAGAAAACCCCCCGTGTAAAAAAATCAGTTCGGTTTTATGTGAGAAATGATTAATTAAATGCGCTGACAGCTCATTCCACCAGCCAAACACATTACAGTGAATGGAGCGGGTGACCGGTTTAAGATGATGGCCCCACCGCTCGTCGGCGCCAATAGGCAGTAGCGGTCGATGGGGCGTCTATCTAATATGATGTCTATGGACTGGACAACCGAAACCAACGCATAGGCCTTCTTATTGTTCATGTTGAAAGCTGAAACCAGTGGACAGATTATAACAGCTGCTTCCTATTTAGTAATATTGGGCCATCACTGAGGTGAGAGCAAATCTTCGCATTTTACTGCCTCCCTGTATTTGTCGATTTAAATGTTATTGTTTGAGTCGAGGTCATTGACAAACTCATTAAAAAAATCTTTTGACAACTCATGACATCTTCAAAGTAACAAAAAAGCATACAAATATTTGTAGAACCTAATCAGAAAGTGTACATTTCTCTACCAATAGGCCCTAAAAACTACTGTTTTGGACATTATGTTCTGTTAATATAATTAGAAAAAGGTACAAAAACTGTCACTGGGGTGGTACCCTTTCAAAAAAGTAATTTTTTGTACCTAAATGGTGCAAATCGGTACCTTAAAGGCACATATTAGTACATAAAGTGTACATATTAGTAGCCTATCTAAAAAGAACAAAAGTGTAACTTTTGAAAAGGTACTTCCCCAGTGACAGCTTTTGTACCTTTTTTTTCTGGGAGTCTATTGCTTGAAGTATCAAGTAAATAGGCTACCATGGTAATTCAGTAAAAAGCAAGGTACTCAATGCTTAACATATTAATGTACCATGGTATCACTTGATACCATCAAGCGTGATGGTATCACCACAGCACTTTTTTGTGGTTCAGCATTATCATCAGATGTTCACAAGAATAATGCGACAATGTAGTTTCAATTTCACACTCATAGTATTAATACATCTGTGCAGATAAATACAAAAGCAGTTTCTATAATCGTTAATAACTGTGAATGTTCAAATTGTGTCAGCAGAGGACATCAATGTATGCATGACACCGGCAGCTTATGGTTAACATACTAATGGGTCAAAGTTTTTTGTAACTCATCTGTGAAAAACAGCCAGACAGCTAGTTGTGTTCTCCACTGCTCTCTCTCTCTCTCTCTCTCTCTCTCTCTCTCTCTCTCTCTCTCTCTCTCTCTCTCTCTCTCTCTCTCTCACACACACACACACACACACACACACACACACACACACACACACACACACACACACACACACACACGCACACAAGTTCACTGCAAAATGGATTGAGCTAATGAATTATGGATATGCACATTAGCATGGTGTCATTTCACACTGCCAAGTGGTTTAAATTTTCATATCCCCGTGAATAAGCAGCTGTTAGTGTAGTGTATTTGTATGTCAGATAAACGTCAGTCCTCCCATGTAACCCTGACAACACAGCAGCACCCTAGAAATGACCCAGAACACTTGGGCTAGTGTATATTATCCTGGCAACCACCCAGAACACCCTAGCAACACTCTGCCAACCACCAGTAACACCCTAGAAACCACCCAGAACACTCAGATAACCATATTATCTCCCAGAACACCCTAGCAACACTCTTGGAGTGACTCATAATATTTTAACAAGCACATATAAACACCATAGAAACCAACCAGAACACTCAGCCAACAACATATTACCCTGACAACCACCCAGAACACCCCAGCAAGACCCTGGGAACCATTCATAGCACTCTAACATCTGCAATATAAAACCCATCTGGAACACCCAGATACCATATATAACCCTGACAATGCATATCAGCACCCTAGAAACCACCCAGAACATTTGGGCTGGATATTACCCTGGCAACCACCCAGAACACTCTAGCAACACCCTGATGACCCCCTGTAACACTCTATAAAGCCCCCAGAACACCCCGACAGCCACAAGTAATGCCCTAGAAACCATCCATAACACCTGGGCAACATTATATTACCCTGGCATCCATCAGTAATACCCTAACAACACCTTGGCAACTACCTATAACACTTGAAAAACTGCATAGTAACACCCTATAAACCAACCAGAACACTGTGTCAACCTCCTGTAATACCCTAAACCACCCAAAACACCCTGACAGGCACCGGTAATGCCCTAGAAACCATCCATAACACTTGGACAACCTAATATTACCATGGCAACCACCCAGAACACTATAGCCACACCCTGGAGACACCTTATAATGCTCTAACATCTAAAACATAAAATCACCCATTACACCCAGGTAACTAACTCTGACAACACATAAAACACCCAGGAAACAACACAGAACACTTGGCCATAATTAATTGCCCAGGCAAACTTTCAGAACACTCAAGCAACACCCTAGAAACCACCCTAGAACACACAGGTAACACAATATTACCCTGGCATCCACTCATAAATCTAGAAACGACCTAGAATACCCAAATGACCATATATTGTCCCAACAACGCATAGTAAGTAACACCCTGGCAACTATCCAGAACACTTTGGCAACCATTCACACTGGTATCTACCTATAACACCCACACAACACCCTGGCAACTACTTATAACATTTGAACTGCATAGTTACACCGTAGAAACAAACCAAAACAATTGACTAATCATATATCACCCTGGGAACCCCTCATAGTAGAAGCCCTAGAAAGCACTGGGAATAGCCAGCCTACCATCTATTACCCTGACAACACCCTAGCAACCCCATAGGAACTATCCAGAACATCCAACCAAATTGCAACACCAACTCATTACACAAAAGCAACTACATAGCAACACCCTGGTAGCCAGCCAGAACATAGCATCGTCGTGGGCCACTACTATTCACTTAATAAATGTGTTTTTAAAGTGTGGTGTGTCTGGTCTTGTTCATGGTTTATAATTCATGCAATGTAGCGATGGGCAAACAGGTTTGTCACAGAACATAATAGATATGCTATGTATTTTGAATCTCAGTGTAATGTTGCATCGTGTTATAAGAGATTCCATATGTCCTTATTTTAAGGCACCTAATGTGATATATTTAGCGCTGGCCCAGATAGTGGTTAACAGCACATCTCTATTTTTCTCTGCAGTGAAGGATGTAAAGAGAGGAAGACAAAGCATGTAGGATGGGGTTGAGGCTTTACCAACAGGAAGAGGTACAAAACAAATAGCTTTTCCAATCCTGCCACTCCCTGTTGAAAGAGAACTCATGGACACTAAACACTCAACAATCTTTGAACACATTTGAAGGATATATGGGATGTATGTTGCAGTATTTATTGTACAGATTCAGTACATGGCAAGTTTTACACTGTTGTCATCAGATTGTAAGTTTTAGATGCAAACTGTACACAGTACTTTGCACTGACTCACACAGTCACAGGAAGTGCAAGGAACATTGTGTCAAGTCTGTGTTTAGATTGCATGCTGATTTGTGCTCTTTATACATAATGTACCTAAATAAATGTTCTGGGTTGCGTTCTATCAACAGTATCTATGCTGCCACATAAAATAATTGAGTCATACCTTATCTTATAACAACAAACAAAAATAGTGTTTTCAGTAATGTGCTTCAAATGGAAAACTATGGGCCAGGTTTTGTATTTGAGATAAACATTAAAACACAGAGTTTTGCAAGTATAGTCACAAAACTTAAACATATTAGTGTATGGTAACACATGACTAGTGTGATAGAATCACTTGCTAATCTTGCCTGTGAAAAAGTTATTTAATCGTGTAACTTCCGTCATGACCATGTAAAGGTAGTTAACCCAGTAACTTAAAGGGATAGTTCACCCAAAAATCATTTACGCACCCTTAAGTTGTTCCAAACCTGTATGAATTTCTTCTGCTGAACACAAAAGAAGATATTTTGAAGAATATGGGTAACCAAAGAGACCTACAGCCCAATTGACTTCCATAGTATATTCAATGGTGCAAATCAATAGTTTGGTTAACGACATTCTTAAAAGTATATTGTTTTGTGTTCAGCAGAAGAAAGAAACTCATACAGGTTTGGAACAATCTGAGGGTGAGAAAATGATGACAACATTTTCATTTTTGGTTGAACTATCCCTTTAACCACACAATACATATTAGCATACTAGAAATGGCGATAGTTCACACAATAATAAAGTCATCATTTACTCCTTTGAGGTCATTCCAAAACCTTTTGTATGGGTGTATCTAATATAATTCCTTAACCAAAAATTACAAGCTTTTCTGCTTTTAAACTATCCAGAACGCGTTGCCGCATAATCTTCCTTTGTAAGGGCTTTTCTATAAACACAATTTTTGCTTGGTTTTACAAACTGAGAAACGACAGCATGTCGCAAAAATAGCAGTAAAAGGAGGAGAGAGATTCATGCTGTGATTTTTATGGGAATTCTTGGGGAACAGATCTTCTTCTTCTTCTTTTCACTAAAGACTAGAGTCTAGAGTCATTGTCACCACTAAAATGACAACAAAATAATGGTCATTTTAAACACTTCTGTTTAGGGTGCAATTCTCACTATTAACAATAGTTGCTTATTAGTTTATTAGGACTCTGACTGTTTATTAGTACTTATAAAGCACATATTAATGTCTTATTCTGCATGAGCATATTCTACATCCCTTAATCCTAACCAAAACCTACATTTAACAACAACCTTACTAACTAATAAGCAGTAATTTGGAGTTTATTGAGGCAAAAGTCATAGTTAATAGTGAGAATTGGACCCTAATCTAAAGTGTGACCAAATCAATGAATGCTTAAAGAAGTATTATAGTTCCTACTGGGTTGTCAATATTTAAGGAACACAGCAAATCTGGTGATCCAGCATTCACAATCCCACTGACCTGTAAAAGTTAATTTGATCAATTAAAGAAGAGATATATTTAGACTCAAGTCTTTGGTCATTTCACACACACAGACTATAATCATCAATAATTCACTTCTGAATGGTAGTCAGGAAGATGAATCATTAATAATGTGACAGCAAGACTTCCAGTTAGAGACTGTGTGTGATGTTTATGTGTGTGTATTAGAGATATTGAGCGAAAGGTTGCGTGACATGTCAGATCTTCAGTTTTATTCCGGTGCTCTTGATCTTGAAGACAATAGAGTGCAACAGTAGGGTTCCAGAACTAACAAACTAGGGGTTTTAAAGATAACTTTGGTTTTCAGTGGCACTACATTTGTTGTAATTTCCACATTAAAGGACACACTGGAAACCTGAATAAATTGGCAAAAATCAGTTGCCTCAAATTTTTTAACCCCTTAACTGTCGCCATTTGACGCTCTTTTTTATCTTTTTTCTTCGTATCATATATTTTTGTAATCATCATAAATTAGTTATCATTCGAAAGCTTACAAGCTCAAAATTCATCACGTTTCCATGGAAACGGTACTCTAAATTCTTCTAGTGGGATCCTCCCCTAGTGGGCAGTGTCAGGTTTCATGTTACAAAATGTATTTGAACTACTTTATAATCAAAACGTTTCTAATCTTGACAAAACACATATCATCGGAAAGGTCTCAAGAGTCCATATTTAGTGACTGTTTTAATTTTTGTGATATCAACTTCAAATATGGAACACTACTTGGTTAGATACATGGCTTTGATTTTATAGTAATTTTATAGTATATTATAGTATAGTATAAAGTGGGTTGACAGGAAAGGGGTTAAGCTGAGAAATTTAAAGTTTAAGTAAGCAGAACTTGCAGATTTTTATTTTGTACTCATACATTTTAATTGCTCTGAATTTGAAATATTTGGATAAGCTAATTCATACATTTAACTTAAAAATATCATGTAATCTCACATTTTTAGCAGTGGAAACTTGTCTAGCTTTAACTAGCTAATTCAGTAATTGCGACCTTGCTAACTGATTACACAGTGCTTTGGTAGCATTAGCATAGCATAGCACTTGCTGAATGATATAATACATTTAACATATATCTGTTCACAAATAAGCTCATGCTCCATTCGTCACCATGATGGTAACACTACAAAAAAACGAAACAAAAAGAATAAAACGTTAACATTAAACACTAAATCTAACTACTAATCTAACTAAATCTCCCACTTAACGTTAATCTTGTACAAAAAAACATAATATAGTATATCACTTTATTTATTGTCCCTTTAGTGTTGTGGCAAAGAATGCTGGGAAATAGAAACCCCAGCACAGTGTCGGTTAGATTTGCGTTTGTCAAAAAAAATAAAAAAAAATAAAAATAAAACTCAAAACAATGAAACAGTTCCAGGACCTTAAAATGTGTCAGGTTTGAGAACTCAAAAGGAGAAAAAAAGTTCTAAATACTCATAATTGTTCATTAGTTTGAACTAATTTGTTTATTTCGAGTTGGCTACTACTCAAACCAATTAATTATTTTGAGCGTTAGGTGTATGATTGATCTTTGTTTTAATTTTTACATTACAAAAACAAGCTGAACAAGCTTTTTATATCCACTGTACACTCTCAGAAAAAAAGGTACAGTGCTGTCACTGGGGCGGTACCCTAAGGTACAAAAGTGAAAAGGTACATCTTTGTACCTTACTCACCCCTAAATGGTACATATTAGTACCTTAAAGGTACATATCAGTACTTTAAGAGTGCATATTAGTACCTTAAAGGAACATATTAATACCTTAAAGGTACATATTAGTACCTTTTCGGTTTTGTACCTTAGGGTGACAGCAATGTACCTTTTTTCTGACAGTGTATGTTGCTTACTGTGGCAGAATGTGGACAATCGAAGAGTACTTTGTTCAGAGCCCCTAAGGGGACATGGCGGAGGACATAAATATGAGATGGAAGGAAAAATGATTACTTTTGTGTTTTAAAAGCACTAAAATAGAAATACATTTCTTTCTCCCACCTCATATTATTCACAAATGTTTTGTGAGAAAATGCAAAGTTTCTGTGGGAACGCAAGAGTTTTGCAAGAGTGTTTTTCCGCCCCTATCTATGTGGGAAGGAAATTCATACAGGTTTGGTCAAGGTGTCTTTATTAGTACCCGAAGGTAAATTTGTTGTGCAGACAGGAGATTCAGCAATCCATACTGAAGACTATTCATAAAACATTGAAACATACAATAAAAATGGAATATTACAAAATATCAACAAATATAAAAAGCTTCTCAGAAAATTGTCATGACAATGTGCGTCTACAAACCAATCATCTCCTGCAATTTTTATTTATTAATTCTATAGCTGCAAAAGTATTCCTATATCATCTAGTTTTCCACCTAGGCACTACAAACTGACGGCCAGAGTGGAGGAGAACAAACTCTGATAATAAAACTGGCCTTATGCTGCAGCTGGTTGGAGTAAAGACCATAGGTTAAGTTGTGGTTCAACTGGCCCATTTGACAATCTGGTTTAAAGTATTTTTGTTCTTCAAAGACAAATTACCAAACCACGCCACAAGGGAGAGTGACAAGATCGATTCAATAAAAGTCTGATAGAAAAGGGTCATCATGGATTTATCATTGTGAAATCTGGACAGCTTTCAAAAGAAAAACAGACGCTGATGTCCCCTTTTACATAATCTCACCGTTCTTTCAAAAGTCAATTTAGAATCTATGACTGTCCTTAAAATATTTGTGATTTTCTACACAATCCACCGCCTGATCTTTAATGATCGTAGTGTCATAACATGAAGCACAAGTTCTAAAATCTATAATCATGTCCTTTGTTTTAGTTGTTTAACTCCAAGAAAAACTCCTCAATAATAGGACCATGACCGGTTTGAAACAACATGAGGGTGAGTAAATGATGACACTGACAGAATTTGTGCATTATATGCACTTACGCTCTCTATTCTTTATAAATAAATAAGGGATGATATAGCTTTTGGTGGAAAGTAAAACCGTTCCTTTGCGTCTTGATCTTAAGGGATGAGCTTTTGACGCCAACTCTGGCGTGTGTCATGAAAGAGATACCAGTTATTGGCTGAGATGAAAGGATGACCAACTGATGCATTCCTGTGTGTGTGCGTACCAGCTCTTTTCATCTCACCCTTAGAGGATCAAAACTACACAGTAGTGATGTCATGTCCTGCAGGGGGGCTGAGAGAAGTGATAGAACGAAGGTCATTTTTCTTTCTTTTATCTTTTAGGTCTCAGTCTCTTTGTCTTTCTGTTTTCTGTTTTTGTTTAGGTTTGTTTTGTTCACAGCACTAATTCACTGACAAGAACAAGGAAAAGGATAAAAAGTCCAAAGTGGGAGTGTTAGAGAGACAGTGCACCAGTGTATGAACTAAGGACAATAAAATGAAAGACTAAATAGAGGGAATCAGATAGAGTGAGATAGAAAGAGAGCGTAATCACTGGTAAAAGGTAACAGAGTGATAATTCAAAAGAAGAAACTAACACAGTTTCTGCCAATCTCAGGTTAGTCTTGAGTACCTATAGAGTAGTATTGCATCATTCATATATCCGAAAGAGTCTTTAGTTTGATCATATTTATAAAAGACAGATACGCTGTACTGATTCTTTCTGAAAACAGCCGAACGAAGGTGTGCAGTGGGTGGAGCTGAAGAGTCACGAGCACACACACAATGCATCATGGCATTATGGATAACTTTGATTCACTATACGTTTGTGTTGTTCACATTGTATGCACTTTCGTGCTGATTGCCAACAAAACACAGACATTTGATGCAGTTTTACTCACCGCCTGCGGTTTGGACTCGTGACCGGGAACAAACAAACACACTTGCAGAACTCCGTTGCTGCTCTGGAAAAACAAACTGCATCCACTGTTTAACGCTGGGTTATTTGGGAAGCTGAACAAGGTTATCTTTCCCTCACAAAACACACTTCTTTGGTGACATTAGCCGCATTTCCACCGAGGGAACTTTCCCCAGGAACTAGGTAAAAATTTCCCCCTAAAAACGGCCCTGCTCGTGAGGTAGAACTTTTCCAAAGTTCAGGAACTTTCAGAGGGTGGGACTTGGGCGCTGAACATGCTGATTGGTTGAATTCACAAAGCATTTTATTTCAACCTAAGAGTCTGTTGCGGTGCGTGCAGTAAGAGTAGTTTACTATTCAAATCAACAACGGAGTTTAAAAAATACGACTGATTATCCGACAACTAGGTTCAGGCTTTATTAAGCTTATGCAGAGGACGAAATCCAGTGGGAACTGGAAAGTCGCAGGCAGTCCTACGTCACCGGACTCATCTTCATTGTACATTAGACCATAATGGAAACTCAGACAACAGCAGGTCTGAGGGGAAAAGAGTTACTGGGAACGGGGCTATTGTTGATTTCATGGTTTAAAAACAAAATGACAGCGCTGTCGACGGCTCCTGTAAGCCTGAACGAAGCTCATTGATGGGGCGCTCTTGCTCTTGTTGATGTGCGCATGCGCTCATCCGGGAGAAGTGCCCATACAAGCAATTCCTCCCTTTATGAAGTCATACAGGGCCATTCTCGCAAAAAACATTCCGAAACGTATTCGAATTCTGAAGGAGTGTATTTGGCACAGAAAACTAAACTAAACTAAACAATTAAATTACAATTTTGACCATGTTTATCATGAGAATCCAACTCTTTAACAGTGTAAATAAGTCAGAATGCATGAAATAGCAAAACCACACCCTTTAAAGTAAAGCACCATAGCCCACACTGAATTTTAAAGTCATTATTCATGGAAAATCTTCCCCTGGTTTCACATCTAATGCATATACATACGGAAACTTGGCATGTTGAAATCAGAAAATGCTTGAGGGTGAGTAAGTATTTTTTGGGTGAGCTGTCCCTTTTAGAAAGCAGAGCAATTACTTGATTCTGGACAATTTGCATAGCGTGACATGGAAATGGAACTGCATTTTAACTGAACCTCTCCCTATTTTTTCCATTTTATCTTGTTACAAAACCTCACTTTATAGTGTTGAATAAATGTCATGTGGTTTCTGCGTGATCGGTGCCGATCAATCTGTTAGACTCTGTTTTGGCTCATTTTTGTAGAAAACCTTTCAGCAGGACAGAAACAGCCTGTGGGCATTCTCATGGATTACGTTTTCCACGGATTGTTAAAAATAGGAGTTTTGGCCTTTGCAACACCTACTGTCACACTTTGACATCTCTCTGTGTGTCTGTGTGTGTGTGTGTGTGTGTGTGTGTGTGTGTGTGTGTGTGTGTGTGTGTGTGTGTGTGTGTGTGTGTGTGTGTGTGTGTAAGAGAGAGAGAGAAAGAGACAGGGGGTGGGTGAGGACATGCATCACTGGGGGATTTTATTACATTTAATTTATTGTTTGTTGTGATGGGAAATGACACCACAAAATAGAAGTACAATATGATTAAACATCCCTAGTAAAAATAATTATACCAAAATGTATATTTGTACTATACTTAACATTAAATAAATGTATTTCAAATACATTTACATATTTATGTACTTAATATAAAAACCCTGTGACGTACTTTTGGTATACTAAATTAAAAAGTATGCTAAATTGGTAATTTTGTACTTAATGCACTTTAGTTATCCGGAAGTAGTGCTGAGGTCCAACTAAAGATATACTTATCCGATTGTGCTAAAATTGAACTATTGCAAGTTAATATTGCATTTAAAGACTAAAATTATAAAAAAGTCTCAAGCGATATGTTAATATAAGTAATAAATATGTAAGTAATAGTAAGTAAATATGTTAATGGATTGTACTATACTTATAAATACTTTTATTTATACATTTTGGTATAGGTTTTTCATAAGGATATGATTTAGGAAAAATTAAAAATAAAATCTGAAAATTTTAATACAAATGAATCTCTGGGACATAAAAGTGCTTTACGTGCCAGCAGTTGATATATTCTTTATATTAACACAATAGTGTCTGTATTTTGCTGTTATTTTATGTTTTGATGCAAACTTCACTTTTAGTAATTGTTCTGTTTTACAGTTTTACAGCATTGTGAATTGAATGCATTTCAGAAACATCCACAAACTCAGAAGCAGTTGTGAGTTTATGCGAGGGCAAATGCTATGATTCATTCATTTAATTATGTTTGGCAGATACAGTCTGTAGGTCACTGAAACAGCTTCGTTTCCATCTGTCTGTGTGAGTGATTTAGGTCATGATATTAAAATGCATTTAGCTCTTCTCAAGCAGAGGTTCGAGAGAACCTGCTTCAGAACTCTCATACGCATCTTATGTTGGAAAGAGAAAGAAATGCTAGATCTTAAAGATGATTCACTGGTGATGTACTGGCAAAAAAAAAAAAAAAGAAAAAGGAAAAAGAAACCAACCAACACCCTAGCAGCAACCGCTTATAGATGCACTAATAGACCTTATTTAGAAAAGCACCATGACAGGAAAGCCCACTGTAGAGGTAAAAACCGCTGTAAAAAGCTCCTTGATCACTTATAGGGCCAGATTTACTAACAGCTTGCGCCAGCGCAAACTATCTTTTGACGTTAAAAAAAAACTACTGTCAGGATTTACTAAAGACGTGCAGTGAAAAATTAGCTCTTTTCAAGTCCATAAAAGTGAATCTATCCATCATAAAACTGCAACACACGACTCCGGGGGGTTAATAAAGGCCTTCTGAAGCGAATCGATGCATTTGTGTGGTTAGAGATTACCGTTTCTAGAGTCTTAAATATGGATATTTTTCTTACACAAACGCATCGCTTTGCGTCAGAAGGCCTTTATTAACCCCCCAGAGCGGTGTGGAACAGTTTGGATAGATGCACTTTTCTGAACTTCAAACCAGAATCAACCATTCACTGTCATTATAAAGCTGGGAAGAGCCAGGACTGTTTTAATATAACTCCGATTGTATTCATCTGAAAGGAGAATGTCATATACTCCTAGGATGACTTGAGGGTGAGTAAATCATGGGCTAATTTTCATGGGTGAACTATCCCTTTAAACTAGACACTAACTGGTAAATCTCATTAACCATTATGGAAATTATCCGGCTGTGTCTGTGTTCTTTAATTTGCGTGTTGTCAGTAGATCACTCGCAAAACTTTCCACTTCCATCACCACTTTTTTGGAATTGTGCTTTCATGCTAATTTGCCCTGTTTAGCAAATCTAACCCATAATGTTCCACACCTAATGGGTTTTTTGTCTACTGAAATTTCTTGGAAAGATATTTTTAAGAGATATGTATGTCTATCCCTCACAGCCTCTCTTGAATTCCCGTTAAATCAAAGATGGCGCTGCTGTGTGAAAGGTTTGTAACCTCCACAAAACCAACATGCTAACAACCACTCAGAACACTTTTGTAATCGCATAGAGTGTGATGGATGTTTTTTAAAAATACAGGCCATCATTTAATTATATTTCAGCATAAACATACATCACTAGACAGGTAATGAACATAATAGCTAACATGTTTTTACCAGTGCCTGAATTTGTGTACATGATATACTGATTCACTGATTGAGACGCACCCACGATAACATACACGCTAATAACGTGCTAACAACCGCACAAAACACTTTAGCAGTTGCTTTGAATAAAAGTGTCTGCTAAATGCATAAATGGAAAAGTTAGCAGCCACACAGCGACATGATAACAACCACTCAGGACACTTTAGGAACCACATCTCAACGATCTAACAGCCACAGAATCCCTTAGAAAAACAAGCTGTGTACTACCAACACAGATCATAAAAACCTAGCTCTAATACAGGGTTGCACATTAGGCTATGTGTGTGAAACTGAAAAAGAAAACAGACTATATTGACTACTTATGTGCTAACAGTTTTGTGACATTGAACTTTCTACACCTAAGCTCGCTAATTGCTGTGGCATTGACCAACGTGTTTTAAAGGTCAGTGGTTGGGGGTCACTGGGTTGACGTCATATGGTAATGGTATTCTCAGTGGGTGTAAACGCCAATGTAATCTGTCTACATGTTTTTAAGTATTATTTTAGACAGGAAGGATGAAATCCAGACACACAAATTGCTCTGGTATGATGGTATGAATGTATGTGCAAGCTCTTACAAGTAGGATAAGTGCCGGTATGATTGTGTAAGGTGCTTGTGCATGGAAAGTAAGCAGGTGCGTGTGTCTCAAACTCTCTCTCTCTCTCTCTCTCTCTCTCTCTCTCTCTCTCTCTCTCTCTCTCTCTCTCTCTCTCTCTGTGTGTGTGTGTGTGTGTGTGTGTGTGTGTGTTTGAAGATCTCATTACATTGTCTGTTCAGTTCGAAGAACATCAAGTGAAAAGGTATCAGCCAGAGTGTATGTGAGTGTGTGTGTGTGTGTGTGTGTGTGTGTGTGTGTGTGTGTGTGTGTGTGTGTGTGTAACTGGTGTTACCAACAGGGCTATTTCACACACTTGAAATAAAGTAGGGCCTGAATATTTTATGCTCTCCATTTGTTTAGAAAACTGCAAGAGATTAAATGCCCTAGCCTAGAGCTGGTCATAGTCCAGCAAGGTGTGTAACTATTTTTCGGTCTGAAAGTCTTTTACTGTAGATTTGTTATAGGAAAAAAAGAAAGACAGTAAATTGGGTATCACATATAAAGCATCTGCAGTTGGCGGCATCTGTGTCGAAAAATATGTGCAGTTTTCTGCTGCATAGAATTTATTTTAAAGCTGATTATCGTGCACAGCTGACAGGAAACAAAATGTATGTACTAACATGTTTAAACAATATATATCTGATGCAGTGTAGTGCACTAAACGTTTGCGATGATGACAGCAGTCAACCTGAAAGTATAAACTGAAAGTCACAGAGCGAATACGGAAATATCCAGAATAACCCTGGGGCAACATATTATGTATTTTGAATACTGCCAGTCAAATCTAACTTTGTAAAAGTGTTTGTGTTCATGTATGATGAAACATATAATGTAAGATTAACAGTGTTGTGGAGTTTACATGTAACAGCGTTACGTAATTTAATTACAAAATAAATGTAACTGTAATCCTTACAATTTTCACTGTAACAGATTACAAAGGGGGTTACATCTAAATATATTATTTAAAAAGCTAGAATATGTTGAATAATATTATTGTGTTGCTTTGCCTGTTTTTTTGATGTGCATGATGGCATTTAAATGCTGTTTAGTAAAGTGATGCTATTCTGCTGCTTTTCATTTGTACTCTTGTTTGTATACAACCTGTCTTAGAGTTGCCACCATGGCGAAGGGATAAAAATGCTGGAAATGTAAAAAAGAAAAAAGAAATTAGAAAAGGGCGCAAATATAACAGATCAGTGCAAAATATGTTTACCAACTATTAAAATGCTATTAACATATCGAAGGTTTTAATGTCGAACCTGAGGAAGCATCTCCGATGATGAATGTTAACCTGCAGCGCCACCTATTGGACAAATTTCTCTATTAGTTTGTCCCATTTTGACTTGCAACATAGTTACACAACAATTGGTCATTGAGTCTAAACAATATTTTAGATGGAATATAACTTTATTGAAAAAAACAATACCATAACAATAATAACAATAATGCATGTTTTATATCAGGAAGACGAAAAACATGTTTTCTAAATATAACTATCTGTTTTTTAGTGGTTAACTCTGACTGGTTTAAATGTTTGAAAATGATTAGCAGTTGAAAACATTTGTTTGATATTTAGAAAAGTAATCAAATGTAATCAGTTACATTAATAAAATAATTGAAATAGTTACACTACTTAGTACATTTTAAATAGGGTAACTTGTAATCTGTAACCTATTACATTTCCAAAGTAACCTTCTGACGATAAATAGCATTAATAGTATACATTTTAGTCGTACCTAATATGTTTTATGACTTGAATATGTGCACAGACATACAAAACATAAGCAAAAGCAGCATGTAGACAGACTCAATGTCAAGAAGGTGCTTAATAAATTCCAGTTCTTCCGAGGCCACGGTCTTATTACATTAGCAGTGTGTTTATTCCTAAAAGGCTTCTATAGAGGAGAAAAATGCTTAACTCTACAATATTGTATTTCTCTTTGTATTATGATGCTGTTGTTTTGATGGCAGATGGCTCTCCCTGGTTGTTCACATAATTTTTCATATTAAGTGTTTTGGAATGTTATCAACATCAAACATAATGCAAGCATCCAATGTTTTCCATAACCACATACTGTATTACTTAAGTCAGAACTGCACCATTATACAAAAAAAATAAAATAAATCAAACATTTTTATTGTTTTATCCATGCCCTAAAGCAATGCTAAATCAATTTTGGATCAGGCACCCCCACAGAACAGTTTCTGACCCCTCTGTGACCCTCACCCACCAGACCTCTGTGCTTACAAGGATTTGTGCATCTAAAAATGTGATTATTTAGCAGCACAGCAGGGCAGATGGGAATAATTGTAACAGTTCCCCTGGGAAATAAATTACCCTTTCACTTAGTGACTGTCTCATACATACAGTAGAGTGAAGTTTTATCATTTCATCATAATTTGTGCTGTTTGCTAAAGCAAGCCAGCATATCTAGGACTATTAAACATTATGTATGTAGGTACATAACTGATATTTTAATGCTCTTTATTTGATAACCCATGTAAGTAAACAATAGGTCAACAGATAAAAGGCACAGGCATATTCAATCAACAATATAGCTCTGAACTGGTGTTACTGACCATTCACCTTAATAGACATCTCTTTCTCTCTCTCTCTCTCTCTCTCTCTCTCTCTCTCTCTCTCTCTGTGTGTGTGTGTGTGTGTGTGTGAGGCAGACAGATAGACAGTGGTTTGTTGAACGACACACCCTTAATGAGCTTGATGTGACTCTTTCAGAGCAGTAGATGTTTAAAAATTCAGCAATCATTTGAAAAGGATTGTCCTCTGAAACATTAATGCTGTAAGATATGGTGGTTATTTATGGTTCGAGATCGGGTGACCGGTTGTGAATTGCAGTTTTTGTCCAGGTCAGATAAATAATTACTTGAGTAAGAGACGCTGTAATTTTTTTATGATTACACATATTGGTTTAATACTCAATTTTCTCAACACTTGTTCTTGTTAGTGTGTAATGGAATAGACTTGTGTTTGGGGTAGAAAAAAAATATCTGGATATTTTATAGGTTGTAACTTTTTATTTAGATCTGTTTTTTTTTGTGTGTTATAAAAAATATAAAAAAGATGCAACAGAATGAACTAAATGTGGTATATTAATCAAAGATGTTTTGTAGATAATTCCAGTAATATCTGAATATATGTTTGTTTAATAAAATGTATTGCTTTTAAATATTACTTTTTAAAACTTCCATTTGATGTTTCATAGTTCATTGTTATTTTAGCATATAGGGTTTATTAGGAATCAACTTTTATTTTATTTTTTATATTTTCAGTTTTAATTTTAGTTTAGGTTAATTTGATGTTCTTTTGTTATTTTGCTATATATATTTTTAATCTTTCTATTTAGTTTTAATTTATTTTTATTTCAGTTTTTGTACTTCTACTTAATACCATGTTTATAACAACTACTCGCCAATGCAAAATGTCGTCTAACATTTGTTTACCTAAAAGTAGTTCACCCAAAAAGCATGTTTCACTCGTCGGTTCCAAACCTGTATGATTTATTCAATTTTAAAGAAAACACAAGAAGAAATAATTACCAACCACTACGTTTTTGATTACAGGTATACGAACAAAAAAATCTGTTAAGTCTAGTCTATATACTTTATGATAGCCTATAAAATATGCAAATCAGGGATGGAAATTAGGGTAAACTCGCGTCACCTACCGGCCACCGTGGCGGGTAAATAAAAATAGCATACTGTTTCACCGGTTGTACGGTGTCGATCGATTTTTAGATGCATCGCGATGCGGACATGGACGATTCTGAATCTATTCACAAATTTAAAAAAAAATCGATTTTCTAAACGTTGATACCGTGAAGTTGACGGAAAGCAGAAGGCACAACTCGGTGCGGGGAGTGCAGCGTCCGGACCTTCTGTTAAAATGATTTGGTTCAAAGGAGTCATTAGGTCACGAATCGGACATTAGCAGACGCACTGTGTGTGAATCCGGTCTGTTTGAACATCGCGGAAGATTTGACAACACAGAAAACACTTAATAACTGGACAGGATTTTTCCCGTTTATTGAAAATATGGATAATGTCAGCTGCTTTAGAGAAGAGTCAACGTTTTTTGAGCGCAATTCACACGCAGCGGTAATTCAAGAAAAAAGTTGTCCGAATGCGCCACATGCAACATGGATTCGGTCTTTCATCGATGCGCCCTATCACAAGCGCAGCCGTCATCTACTGTATCATTCATAAATCACAATAACTCATCAAATATGAAAAGAAAAAAAATGGTAACACTTTATTCTGATGGACCATTTTGAATATTATGTTGACTATAACTTAGCATCTACATGTCTTCTAACTCTCATTAGAGAAGCCTAGACTGTCTGCTTAATATCTGCTAACTCTTTATAATGTTGATCCCTAACAGACACTCTACTGACTATAAGTAACTGTGCAACTCCATGCCAACTCACTCCAACCATAAGCCTTCCAGTCTACTAATACTCTACTAACAATCCAATGAGAGTTAGTCATGTTATAGTCAACAGAATGTGTTAAAGGGACCATCCAAATAAAGTGAAACCAAAGGAAAACCCTGTAATAAAAGATATTAGAAGTTAATCCATTATGTACACCAATCATGACGTCACCCCCATTTTTATAGCATCAAATAACTAACTAAAACTAAAGCATGATAAAAACTGCCTAGAATGACAGTTGTAGAGCTTGTAGTATTAATTTTCACATGCAGTTTACACATTGTTGGTTAAAAACAAAAGTGGCTGGTAAAACATTGAGTGGCTGGTAGATGTTGAAAAAAGTTAATTTCCATCCCTGATGCAAATGTGTGCATATTTAATAGGATGTCTCATCTGAATATTTTAAGTGTGTGAAATCGCAATACAAAAAAAGTCTACTTTAAAATTACGTATTTTTATGGAAACAAAACATTTCAGCCTACCACCTGTAGTACCGCCCCTAAATGGCTGTGACGCAATGACGATCGAGCCCGCCTCTCTCTCTCTCTCTCTCTCTCTCTCTCTAGATAAATGTGCACAAGGGTTGAGGGACAGAGTGAGTGAATGTGTGTGTGTCGCGCTGATTACAAAGAGGAATCTACGGACCGAGAGCGCGCGGCGGCGCCCCGCACCCCGTGACACAATGTAGCAAATTAGACCGCCGTAATCGCACATGAGAGTCCAGTTTGACCGGACCGAAGTGAACTGAACTATGCCCAGCGCCGAGAGAACTTTACCTGAACTCGAGAGGAACTCCTTCTTACACTGCGACATGGTTAGTTACGCTTGAGTCTTTTTAATCCAGCCATGCAGCATGTTATCTAACCCCGCAGACTGTGCATATGTGTGGATATCATTTGCGCTGATGTGTTTCTGCTGTTTATGCTTCATGAGCTAAGATGTTGCTTTTCTTGTTTACCCGAAATATCCATACAGTTTTACTATAGTAACACTGCAGTAACCAGTAGTGTTTTCATGTGAACAATGGTTTTGCTTCACGTACCGCGGTTTTACTATCTTTACCAATGGTCATGTTTTTGTATTTGCTGTTATTATTGCTATGGGTTTACAGCAATGTTACTGATGTAAAACGATGTTTTAATGTTGTAAGGGTATTTTGTTAATACTTGCGTCTAAAATGTAAAACTTATAAAGGACAAGTCAAGTGTTGTAGCCTATAGGCTATACATAAATATTGTCTATGTTAAACCCTTACAATGGCAACAAATACATCAAACTAATGTATTGCTATTAATTTGCTAAAACATCAGATGATTAGTTTATACATAATTGTTTTCAAGATAGAGGTTTCATTCAAATGTCATTTTCATGGGCGATACAAACGGTAATATATACCTTTGAACTGACATCTCACAGCATGTTACTTTAAGATAAATGCTGTTTTTCTCAACTTTATTCAGTAAAGAATCCTGAATAATGTATAGACTGGAGTAATAGATGCCTTCACATGAAGAAATTACACATTTAAAATATATTAAAACAGAAATTTAAAATTGAAATAATATTTCACAATATTATATTTTACAGTATTTTTTTTAATCAAGTAAAATACTCATTTAAAGACTTACTGAGCCCAAACCTTTGAACAGTACATGTCTGAGACATTTCAGTTATTTGCATGATCTATGAATGCTGCTCAGTCATTGCCCATAAAAAAAGATATGCTGATGGAATTTCTATCATAAATTTGAACCAGTCCTAAAAGGGTCAGATGGGATTCTGCAATTTGAATCGTTCAGTTTTCGTGACTAGGTTTGACGTACTAGGTTTCAGTACGACTATAAACTACTATATAATGTTGAATATTGCAATGGGGGAATATTTGTGGGTCCTGATGCCAAATGTCTCATGTTACCAGTAAAAAGTTAGTGATGAGTGCAAGCATATTTGTCTACAATAATTCAGTATTTTCAGCTTCAGAATCATGAATATTTTTATTGTGGTGTCACCGTTGTCCTGTGCAGTGTGTTACCAGTGCTAAGTCCAAGCCCTTTCATTTCCACCCCCGATCTAATACCAAATTTAGCGTTTTAATCAACAGTACATTTTTTGTTTACCTTTTACCATATGTAGTATTGCAATAATCGTGAGTTCAGTAACATGATATGTATCGAATCATGACATGAGGATGTCGTTATACCCCTAATAGTGATACTTAACCTGTTAGACCGGTTGCACTGGTGTCTCCTCATAATTGAACGAGTTAATGGCGATACTTCACCATCCTAATTCATGGAAATCAAAATCCCAAGTATCTCTTGCACACACGCCTAAACCACATTGTAATGCGTTTGAAAACTGGGGTGATGGTGGCGTGCTGGAGCATGTGCTTGGGTCTTGAGTTGGGCTGTTGTAAGCAGAACAAGTGCTTCTGTGTTCAGCGTGTACATGCGCGCGTGTGCAGACCCCCTGACCCCTGGCACCAAGACAATGGGCTTGCCAGACTGAAGCTGCGCCCATTGTTTTTTTAATGCGACTAGTCCCTGCTTAGAAAAAGAACATGTTGGTTTGTCATTATAAACCTCAAGAGTGTGTATTTACTTCTAAGTGAAGAAAATGAGTGCATTAGCAGCACTGCGTCAGTCCATGTGTTTAAATGAGGCTCTTGGAGGAACAGTTTACCTAGAAGTGTGATTTAGTGAATGGAAGAGTTGCTGATAGGCTTAATTGATTGTTTTGAATGTGTACGCCAGTGCGTTATGAAGCCTGGCGTTAATAGAGAGAGAACGTAAAACACATTCGATTAGTCTTTTGTAATTGAATTGCTTTACGTGTACGGTTTGATGTATCATAAACGCGTTGCATTAGTGAAGCTTTATGGATCACCCCATTGGGTGAAGCGATGAAGTATTGATTAAATGACAGGTCAAATGGAACCATACATCGAGTTCACATGACCAATACAGACAATGCTCAAGTGATGCTAAACATTGTGATTTGCTACCTATTAAAAGTCTGTATATATTAAACTTCTATTGTTATTACATGCATTTACATTTTTTTGGACATGGTTGCAAATTCAGCTAGAAGTCTTTAAAAATAAAATAGTCAGTCTAGCTGACTGACAGATGAAGTTATATGAAGAATATATATATATATATATATATATATATATATATATATATATATATATATATATATATATATATATATAACAAATGCTCTTATACATGTATGTGTGTGTGTGTATTCAAATGTACATAATACACACGCATATTAAGTGTAAACAGAACAAAATTTTCATTTTGAATGTGATTAATCGTTTGAAAGCACTAATATAATTATTAGTCAATATACATTTCAATGGAAGTCTTTGGAGCAAAAATGACACCAAAATAATTTGTTTTATTATTGTTTTTCTGGGTACATAAGGGTACCTTGCTTTGCTTTGCTTTAGGATAGGACAATATTTGGCCAAGATACATCTGAGGAATCATGGAATCTGAGGGTGCAAAAGTTGTCCAAATGTCCTTAGCAATGCATATTACTAATAATAAAAAAATATATATATATATATACATACACACACACACACACACACACACACACACATCTAGGACATTTACAAAATATCTTCATGGAACATGATCTTTACTTAATATCCTAATGATTTTTGGCATAAAAGAAAAATATGTAATTTTGACCCATACAATGTATTGTTGGCTATTGCCACAAATATACCTGTGCGAATTATGACTTTTTTTTTTTGGTCCAGGGTCATATTTGAACAATGAACCTGTAGAAATGCATAATAATGAAATGCTGGAGTATGATGGAACCTGTGAGGACTCAAATAATATCAGTAGTGACTAGCTTGTTAATTTCTCCAACAAGGCATAGTGCTAAGGTGTTTAGGCCGCAAATTACGTAATTGTATTGGAAACGCACCACAGAACGGTCAAGAAAAAAAAAAATCCTTCAATTAATTCTGCTAAAATAAAAACTAATTTTAATTAGTTTTTATCTTTTGAAGACATCTCCAAAGGGAGATTTCTGTCCTATTTTCCTAACTTCTGGGGACAATTATGTCCCCAAAATATAGCTACAATATGCACACAAGCATTTTAGAATGCAGCTGTTCCTCTAAGGACATTGTGACTTCTGTTGTTTCCAAGGTAACCCATAGAATCCCCCCTCAACACCCTCACCAGCATGTGGAGCATGTCTGGATATCAGACTGATGCAACGTGTCCCGCAACCCCCACCCCAGAAAAAAGAATGCTCCCATCAATGGTGCGGTCCACATGCCAAATGCTTGCAGTGTTGACACACTTCGAGTATTAGTCTCACTCTGAGTTATTAGTGTCCCTTTGGTGACACTTTGTCCTATGTGGCCATAACTTACTGCTGTACTATTGTGTGCTTGTTTGTCACAAATAAAATTGTGGAACTGGCTGTGCCCCAGAAGGCTCTCTGGGAAGACAGAGGATTTGCGGATGAGGGTGGATCTGGTGTTTTTGTATATCTTCCCCTGTATTGGAAGAGACTTCCAGTGCGTTTACTGGAGGAAAACAAATAAAAGGAATGTTCCGGGTTTGATATAATTGAAGTCCTATGCAGCATCTGTGACGTTGTTGATTACCACAGAAAGCGATTTCGATGCATCATTGGGTTTGTAAAAAATTAACAAAAGTGGGTGTTAGTTATGCACTTACAATGGAAGTATACAGAACGTCCCACTGGAATAAAAGCTCAAATATAGTTGACTTACTTCTACAGCATGTACTTGTGCACTCATTCATATGTTTGAACGTCTGATAGCCCCTCCCCCTCTGCTCTGATCAAAGCTGTGACAGTTGAGTGCATGAAGGAGTGCATCATCCACGTATTTAAAGTGCACCTTTTCATTTGGATTTTTCAGTGTAAACACACTTGCACTATTTATACTAAAAAACGTCACAGAGTGGCGCACAAGATTGGGATGCACCTTATGTCTTGTGTGAATTGGTTTATGAGTGTAGATGTGTTATTAAAGTGCTTACTAACATTGTATGATGTATCCACCAGTAAAGTAATGTATACATTAGGGCTGGGCAATATGGCTGAAAACTGTATCACGATATAAGTGTTTAATATCGGTCGATATCGATAATTATTGATTTTTTTATGACCTATTTTAAATAAAGACGTGGAGAAAAATACATTTACATTTAAAAAAAATTTTCCTTCCTCTGATTATAATCCCCTCTGTTATGAAGGCAGAAATGTCAACACAACCATGGAAAACACTCTAAGTCTAAAATCACAATGAACACTTAATAATTATCTCTTAACATTAAGGTGCAGTGCCTCCGTTATTTCTTTGTACTGTTTAGATGCTTTGTCATAAGGCACTGATGCAGAGTGACGTTACCTCTCCATGTCGTTTTAAAGAATAGCACAACGGCGAGTGTGTCGAGTATAAACAACTTCCCAAACGGACGAGGCATGCGGTCAGTGGAGGCTCATGCTGCGGAGCCAGTTGAAAGTATAAACATGGCTTAAGGTGGTTAAACAAGTTTGTGGTATTACCAATCTTGCTGGGGTCTTCCATAATTTGCAGACGACATTGGTCTGACTACGGTCAGACTTATAAAATCCAAAAAACTGCCATACTTGCGGGCAGTCTTGTTTTCTGTTTCATTTTCAACTTATCACTCCACACCGGTTCTGTTACTGAATTATCCAACACAAGACACCGATATGGCGCAACCAAACATAATGCTGTTAGTGTCTCACTCCCTACATTGCTAGGTTACCAGAGAGTGAGTGCCTTTGTTCATGCAACCAAACATGCTTCGCAACCTCTGGTTTCTTCTGACGAAGAAAAAAAATTATAGAACGTTTTATCGAACGCATTTTTTATTGATGACGAGTACGTGTCTATCGCGCGACACATATCGTTATTGTTTTATTGCCCAGTCCTAGTGATTTAATTTCACCTTTTTATGACAAGGAAAAGATTTGAACTGTCGTGTGGTGCTACTCCCCCAAAATTTGAATGGCGTGTATATGAATAATTCATTACATATGTAAAATAAAACATGAAAAATCGATTTAAATTCTTGAAAGCTTTATACAAGTCGAATACAACATTCCTTTTCTAAGAACTTGGCATGTGTTGTAAACTGTCCAAGATAAAGAGAAGAAAAACTCTTAATTGGCACTGACTCATAAATGCCTTTAAAAAAAAACAGTTTGGCAGTGAAATCCTTTCGCATGTCTTGCCTCATAGACTTTCTTTGTAAGTGCATTATTTGCTATAAATACAATTTATGGTTGATTTTTAACGACTGAAGCCAGAATTATAGTCACAGATGTATTGAGTACAGAACATTTCTTTTAAAAGGATAGTTCACCCAAAAATGAAAATTAGCCCATGATTTACTCACCCTCAAGTCATCCTAGGTGTATATGACATTCTTCTTTCAGACGAATACAATTGGAGTTATATCGAAAAATGTCCTGACTAATCCAAGCATTTAAATGGCAGTGAATGCGAGCCCAAAAAAGTGCATCCATCCATTATAAAAGTAATCCATACGGCTCCGGGGTTACTAAAGGCCTTCTGAAGCGAAGCGATGGGTTTGTGTAAGAAAAATATCCATATTTAACACGCTATAAAGAGACCACCTTCCATATTCAACTAACGGAAAAAACATAATTGCCGTGATGTATGACGCCTTTATTAACTTCCCGAAGCTGTGTGGATTATGTTTATACTGGATGGATGGATGCACTTTTTTGAGCTTCAATTTTTTGGCTGCCATTATAAAGCTTGGATTAACCAGGACATTTTTTATATATTTGGTTTAATAAAACAACTCAAATTGTATTAGTTTGTAAGAAGAATGTCATACACCTAGGATGGCTTGAGGGTGAGTAAATCATGGGCTAATTTTCCTTTTTTGGGTGTACTATCCCTTTAATGTCACTTGGTTTAATAATGGAATATAGCAAAGGGTTCACCTGCCTATCTAGTCTTAATAGATAATAGTAAACGAATTTGGGTTGTTGACCTCGAAGGAGGCTCGATACTGAGGCTCGGCTTGAACTTAGCTAACCTCCCTAACAGTATTACATAGAAACAGAAAGAACGTAATAGAGGAGGCGGCGGAGTGATGCCAGAAGAATTGTCACTGGGCAACTTAATGACTGCTTAAATATGCTTGTAACGATTAGGCTTCTCCTGAACCTACATCTGGAACTTAATTTATTGTTGATTTGTTTCTGTGCATGTATGAAGAGTTTCAGTTTATGAGCTTAAGGTAGTGGAAGTCACATGATATCTGTAGGTGCTTATATGGCCAGCATGTTTTTAATGGGAACGAAACACACTCAGTTTCTGCCAATCTCAGGTTAGTCTTGAGTACCTATAGAGTAGTAATGCATCATTCATATATCCGAAGAGACTTTTAGTTTTATATTTATAAAAGACAGATACGCTGTACTGATTCTTTCCGAAAACAGCCGAACGAAGAGTCACGAGCACACACACAATGCATCATGGCATTATGGATAACTTTGATTCACTATACGTTTGTGTTGTTCACATTGTATGCACTTTCGTGCTGATTGCCAACAAAACACAGACATTTGATGCAGTTTTACTCACCGCCTGCGGTTTGGACTCGTGACCGGGAACAAACAAACACACTTGCAGAACTCCGTTGCTGCTCTGGAAAAACAGACAGAAACAGACTTCTTTAGTGACATTGTTGATTTCGTGGTCTAAAAATAAATTGACAGCGCTGCCGACGGAATGAAGCTCGTTGATGCTCTTGCTCTTGTTGATGTGCGCATGTGCTTATCTGGGAGAAGTGCCGATACAAGCAATTCTTCCCTTTATGAAGTCATACAGGACCATACTCAAAGAAGGAAAAAATCTGAAACGTGTTTGAATCCTGAAGGAGTGTATTTGGCACAGAAATACTCTCGTTTTTTTTTATTTTGGCCATGAGAATCCAACACTTTAACAGTGTAAATAAGTCAGTGTAAATAATGCTTAAAATAGCATTAGACATCCCTTTAAAGAAATTTGAGCACAATCAAACTGATCTACCCTGCGTTTTGTAGCACACATACATCTACATGTTTATGCCCCCTGGCCCTTGAGTTTCTATGTAGTCACATGACAAGCAGACAGAGCAAGTTTCTGCAGGCTAGACACACCCGAGTAATGTGTGTTTGTGCAGATATGTGTGTTAAAAGTAACAAGAGTGTGAAAACGAATGGCCCGTGACTTGTTTGTGCACAGTTATGTCTTGTGTCCCAGAAAGCGCTTGTATTTACAGTTTAATCAGAGAGCCATGTGCCTTTTTTTACTTTGTTGTTATTATTGTACAGAAAAAGGGAGCTAAAATGATCTTTTTTTTTATGAGCATAGTTTGAAGAAACCTTGGTGGTTTCAGTGTCTGATCTTGATATACGAGATTAAGTTAATCTGTGTGTGTGTGTGTGATAGTTTACAGCTCTGCATGTGGGAGGGAGTCATACTTTACTGTTTAATAAATTATTATAAATGTAAAATCCATGCAAGAACTGGTACATGTAGGTGTTTTAAAGAGGTTACTTTTTTAAATAAAATTAATTTATGAAATATTTTGATATGAAAGAGAAAAACTTGCTTTAAGTTGATGAGTCATGACTATTTAAACCACGGGGGCATGATTTTTGAACCAAGTGGCTTTTCAGTTCAGCTTCCAAGAGGCCTATATTTTTTTGCACCCTTAGCTGACCTTTTTATTGCAATAACAGTGCTTTCTAAACCACTGTGGCAAAAATAATACCTTTACATGTCAAAATTCAGTCAGTCCAATTGATTCAAACATTCTGCAGATCTTTGCAAACTAAAAATGTAATAATCTACCCACTCTCCCATTTAACAAAATGTCAATGCTGCTGTTTTGTGTCCAATGCATGGTGATCACTGAATGAAGTTTACTTTTACTCGGTTAAAAAAAAAGATTACAAAATGAGCTGCTCTGTTGCAATCAAAATGTTTAGATGGTTTTCAATTCTGAAACTTGCAGACAGAGTGTTCATGTGTGCATTTCTGGCAAGACATGAAGTCAAAAAAGGTTTATATCTCATCTGAACCTACCATAGTTTTTTCTGGTTGGTTAAGTTAAGATTTAAACCTGTCTATAAAAATAAGTACATGACCTCTCTTACATTTAAAGGTGCAGTGTGTAATATGTATGAGGATCTATTGACAGAAATGCAATATAATATACATAATAATGTTTTCAGTGGTGTATAAAGACCTTCTATAATGAACCGTTATATTTGTATTACCTTACAATGAGCCATTTCTATCTCCATACACAGCAGGTCCCCTTACAGTGACCAGCATGTTTCTACGGTAGCCCTAAACGGACCGACTTCTCTACAGAGCGCTAGTCACTCTCTGCTGTCTCAGATGACATCTTTGTCCTGTGTCGGCCACCATAGCTTCTCTATGTGTTTCAAAAGGGAGGGGTGATCGATGGGTGTTTTCAATTCGCAACCTCACCGCTAGATGCCGCTAAAATGTACACAGTGCACCTTTAACCCATAAACACCCACATTTACATGTCGACAGCATCTATTCAATCTTCAGACACTCGACCCACCCAGTGAAATTATACAGAGGAAGTAGGATAGATATTTTGATTTCCAAACACCAGAAGATGGTATTGTTCTAGTGAGCATATAAATATCAATAATTATGCATCGTAGAAAGTTTGACAAACATTATGCTGATTTGGGCTCCTTGGGTTAAAGACAAGTGATTGACGTTTTTCGTAAAATGTCAATCTGCGAATCAGCTACAGACTCGTTCTGATTTCAGACTAGTTGAAATTTATTGATTTGTACTGTAACTGTATGACATGTATTCTGTTAGTAATGTTTCTTCCTGTTACACAGAGTGCACTTCTAGGAAGCTTTGTTTTTTGTGTGTGGCTTCCTCATTGCAGCATAACTGTTTCCTGTGGCACATTCCAGAGTTGGAGGACAATGCCAAGAAATGCAGTTGGTCTCATAAACAGACATTACACTGTAAAAAAAAATATGATCAATAAGTTATAACAACATATGTTTTTACATTGTTTTAACTCATCAAAATAAGTTAAGCAATTTTCCTATACAAGATACAGTGTAATTTAAGTTAAAATGACTTAAGTTGATTATACTTAAAAAATTCAGGCTGCAACTCTTTTTACAGCGTAGGAACTTTTTAAATTTCACACTTCACTTTCCTAGTACAAGCAGATATATAACCAGGTTTTTTTCTTGGTGCACGTTTCTTGGGAAAAGGATTTGAGTTGTTTGTATGTGTGGTTTTGCTATTGGTTTTATGACATTACCTCTAAAGCAGGGCTCTTTTGACTGGATTAGAGCTTAGCCAACACACACGCGCTAACACAGCTGCACAGCACTCTCTCGCCAGTCGCCTCATTCCCAACGAAGTTAAAGAGAAAATCAATCTTCTACTCGGAAGGATTTGGGAAAGAAGTCAGAAAGAGAGCGAGTGAATGCATCTTTTCAAGATTTTTGTTTGAGGGAATTATGTTATGGATTTTGTGCTTGGCTACAATAGGAATACAATCCCTTTCTCTAGGTATGTAATGTCATATCGCACTTGGGTAATTGTGCAACCAAAATTGGGGGGTGCAAAATAATAATAGTGGCATGAGATAATAATTGGTAGGAAAAAAAACAGTACATGAAAGAGTATTATTTCTGAATTTACAGTATTAATAAAACTGTTCAAAAAGTACCCGGAAGGCCTACTACTAACTTCCAGCAAGACACTGAATGCACAATCAATAGACACTTCCCTATCCCATAAGAAAGAAGGAACTTAATTTTATAATTAGTTAATGCACAAACTGCCTTATGTAAAGTGTACATATTTGCATACATTGTAATTTGAATGTTGATTTATTATATCTAAAAATTAAATAGCAACTGAATTTAGGTGAATAGTTTGGGCTCTGTAACCTTTAATGTTATAGTAATGTGCAAGTAAGGGCTCCCTATATAGTTTGCAGCATTATCTTTAAGAAACTTTTAGTTATAATTTAATTTATTTAAGGACAGACACAATTTATTAAGTAAACCACTGTTTACTAAAAATAAATAAAAAGCAATTTTGTGAAACCGAACCCGTATCCTGAATCCTTGACTTTAAAACCGAGGTACGAACCAAACCATCAGTTTAGTGTACCGTTACACCCCTAGTGAACAAACAAAGAGCTTGAGACGTGTGGCAGTATTGAATCCACGGATTACTGATAAAGTGACGCCAACCTAATAGCCCAAAAAAAACCCACGATTTTATGCTTTTCTTTGGTCCTTTGACTCTATTGTGAATCTAACATAATACATAATATAGTAAATGTGATATCCTAATTATAAATAAAACATCACAAATGTTTTCCAAGTTTCTGGAAATTCGCACCAAATTCAGTCGTTTTGTTCGCAAAAAATACTTATCCTAGTGGGGCAGTTATTAAAATAGTATCTGACTCAGAGTGAATGGCATATTTCATTTTATTATTTATTTTTTTAATTTTTTATTATGTTTTACTGTGGTGTTTTTATTATAATTATTTGTTTGTTCAGTATGTAGGCGATGTGGCAAAACCAGACGTCTGTAGGAAACCCAGTAAAGTATGCATAACTAGTCACACAGCCTGTGTGGGCAGTTAAACCAGTCTTATCGTTTATCTAGGGGATTGCCGATAGAAAAAACGGTTTCATTACGACAGAGCCCAAGCCTTTATTTGTGTCATTTCTGATTAAATTTGAGTTTAGAAAACACTGGCTCTCCTGTGAGGACGGAAAACTGATCTTCGATCAACACACTCACTCTGTTTGTGCTGTGTGTTATACATCAAGTGTGTATTCAGCTGCATTGGGATGTAGTTAAAGCATTTAAAGCAAGAAACTCTTAACTCAGCATTTCATCATTTTTTGTCTTTAATTTATTTTTTTACTCTGCTGTCTTCTTTCATTTCCTCTTTCTCTGGCACTTCTCAGTTTAATGAAAACAAAAAAGTTGCTTATCATAGTCGCTTGATAGAGATGGAGTTTTGATTTCAATGTCATGTAGATGGTTTCATTTCAACAGTATTCTTTCTGGAGACCTCAGCATTATGTAAAGCATGTGAACAAGCGTCACACACACACACACACACACACACACACACAAGGGTTTTTATAAGTCTTGTGTACAGAATTGTTCCGCACTAGAGGGCTGAGAGCTCTTCACATGATAGGCCTGCTGTGAGGTCACTTTTACCAGCCACATGCTAACTAATCTTTTTATCTTAACCCCTCTCTCTCTCTCTCTCTCTCTCTCGTAATAATCCAGGCTTGGATTATACAATCTCAGTCAGTACTCACATTCCTTGTTTAATTTGAAGAGGTGGTGTAAACCTCAGTCAGGCTTTAGCTATACAAAAAAAAAAAAAAACGATGTACTTTTAAAGTGTAAAGTTACTACCAGGTTTTAGGTGTAAGAGCAGATAGAGCTTCTGGGTAAATTTCATGAAGAAGGAATGAGTAAGTAAGAGAAGAATGTTAGTGTATGTGTACAGGAAGGAGAAAGTAAGGAAGGTTATATGAGCAGACGGTCTGTTACACGTTTGATCAGACTGACCTAGTTCTCCAGAGGACAGTTTCTGCCCTGAAGACACTGATACACTCTGCTCAAAGTCAGAAGAGGTTCAGAGGTGCTTCAATAACACGTATGCAAACATGATAGAGCTCTTTTACAAGCATTAATCATTAAACGCCATTCAACGAGAAAAGCCATGTTCATTTAACTAGTGAAAAAGCTATATATTAGACAGGCCAATTCAGCTGTTTGCTATTAACAGATTCATCATTGTTCTAGCCTTGGCGTTTAAGTATTGAGCATATATTTTAACAATTTCTTGACCAATATAAATGCATAAACCCTTTTTAAACACTTTCAACCATGTTTAACTCTCACTTCCAAGTTGTAGTTACCTAGGTGACATAAATTTGGACAATTCGAGAACCATTTTCGACACGTTACAAAAATGTTTGAGGAATTAATGGTGCAGTATATATTATTGACAACTAGTGGTTGAAATGGGTACTGTAGTCTAAATATTGTTTAAATATTGGAGAGGGTTGTTTTCCCAGTGGCCTCCTCTTTAGAGTCAGACTCAACGTACGTGCTAGTTGTCAGATTAAGGACATGCAAAAGGAACGAGGCAAATGAAAATGGAAAGCAACAAGTTTAGGTTAAATTTGCCTCTGGTTCTAGAGCTTTTTAGATGGATCCCAAGGCTTTTAAAGGAACACACTGACTTTTTGGGACTTTAGCTTATTCACCGTATCCCCCAGAGTTAGATAAGTCAATACATATGAGGCGTAGTGATATTATGCAGCGCCTGAAAATAGTCCCCAGCACATTCTGTGTGCAAGCTGGTTGTCACGTTGGTTATGTTGACGGAAGTTAGCCTATTTTCAGGCACTGCGTAATATCATTGCTCTGCTGCACTCATGGTACGGCAGCAAAGTTCCTTGATTATTACACAGGAATGAGAGTATAGTTCCTAGCCATATCTCTCTAGAAAATCTCAACTTTCCATTTTCTGTCGGTCGGTGCACAATGTAACTATACACATCACAACATGTAAATAGGAAAGTGTTGGTGTTATTTTGTCACTTATTGAGCAGTAGGCTAGATGGAGCCGTTTACCTCCAGTCTTTGTGCTAAGCTAGGCTAGATGGAGCTGTTTACCTCCAGTCTTTGTGCTAAGCTAGGCTAGATGGAGCCGTTTACCTCCAGTCTTTGTGCTAAGCTAGGCTAGCTGGAGCCGTTTACCTCCAGTCTTTGTGCTAAGCTAGGCTAGCGGTGGGTGCGTCAGACAGAGTTATGGCACGGATGGAGATAAAAATGGTATGTATGGACTTCTCAAACTCTGGGGGATACAGTGAATAAGCTAAAGTCCCAAAAAGTTGGCGTGTTCCTTTAAGGTCGGGTAGAATCTGGGATCTCTGACCCAGTTCGTTTGCTGGCTTCCATAGCTACAATATGCTGTGTTTTCCTCCAAACTGGCAACCCAGGGTGTCGAAATACTATTGCGAAAATTGGGAGTGGGTGGGATCACACAGACTAAAACAAATGACATTCCGATATGGACTGCAAAGGTGAAAGTAGAATGCTGTAGCATTGTAGTTGTATCTAAACTTAGCATGTTTCTTAAATATCTACCAATATATTATGGTATTTTTATGCTTTAGTGCATTAACCAAAATTACAGACAGCACCTTTAAAAAATGATTAATGAACCTAGGATTTTGTGAGATTGTAACATTGGCCTGACCAAGTCAAGTTACATTTCAGTCAACTGTCCCGAAACTCAGAAACTTCTTTATTCTTAAGGCCTGACCCCTATAAAAAATAGTGAAATGAAACTGAGTGAAGTGATGTCTGATATTTGATGAGTTTGCAAAATTCCTTTTTTCATCATCTTCACCACAGATTAAACAAAGAGCTTTTAGCCAAAATGAGTTGTGTGAAAATGTGTTAAAATAAAAGCAAATTTTAATACAATAGAACCCTAATTTTGATTAAGTGGATGTATTTTATAGAATAATTTCTATGCTGATTCATGAACCGTCCCAGTAATGCTCGAGTCGGTGTATTCGCTCCCTAAGGTCTGCATTTGCTTGTCTTATCTTCCCTCTCCTCCACTGCAGTCGAGTCATAAAAGCTCATGTCCCTGATCTCTCTTGGCCTGTTATCTGCTTGATGGCTAGCTGCCATGGTAACCGACAAATTTGATTTCATTGTAAATATCTGACATTTTAGACATCTGAATAAAGTTTTTTATAACCATGCATGGATAATTCACCCCGAAGAGCTGATAATAATAAGTATTCTGCTCTGAAAAGAGCTTTTTATAAAGCCACACTGATGGTTAGGAAATTGCAGCCTCCATCTGTCTCTTGTTAGCGTGTTTGTACGTGTTGAGATGCTGTAGCTCTTAGTAAGGCTGGAGAATGGCCTGATGAACTAACAATCCTCAGTCTTGTAGAAGAGAAAATTGATTCAGGGAAATTTAAAGCCAGAAATCAACCTACTGTTATCAGTTTTTATTTTTCTTATGGGCTAAAGAAATTCATCTCCACCTTCGCTTACAAATCGAATTAATGCTATACATAACTGAAAGCACCATTTTTGAACTGATTAGAATTGCCAGGGAGATTTTTGGACCTCATGCAGAAGAGAACATTTTCAGAAATGAAAAGAACGAATGACCATTTAAATTCTAAAGCTGTCAAATAGATTTAAAAGACCTGAGTGGATTACTTTTATGATGCCTTTTTAGTCTTTTTTTGAACTTGACAGTTTAAATCGGCATCAATTTCGGCACCTAAGACAGTCTGCTATAGTACATATCATCTTTTGTGTTGCAAGGAAGAAAAATAATCATATCAGTCATGAGTGAATAAGGGTATATCTCAAGTGATCAATAGAGTGTAAAGTTGGATTCCTTTTTTTTGTTTTTTTTTTGTTACATTTTTATAAAGATTCATCTCTGCAAGTAGGTATTGCAAAACCACCAGTTTTTTATTTTAATTGGTTTAACCCTGGCAAACATTGCACCTACAGATGTTTATGGGAACCTCAATATCTCGGCTCAGGATAGCCCCAACTCCTTGGAACAAAAACCGACGTACAAATGTATTAATCAAAATTGGTTAAATGTCCATGTTTACGGTGTGGTCACAATTTTGTGAACCGGTCCATTGTTAATACTGCCACATGTAGAGGTCACAGCAAAATTGCAGGAGCAGTTTGAACCCGGTGTGGAATTTGTCTGGGGAAAACTTACACCCTCATGAAAAATTCTAAAATGTGTGGATTTTTGACCGGATTTTGCTTGGGGAAATTGGCCGAACAACAATAAATGTGAATGTACATTTTTGGGTCAATTTAAAATGTGGTGGGTTCATGCCGCAGTATTATTATTTGTGTGTATGTGTGTGTGTGTGTGGTGGGTACCAAAGTAAGAACTGTGTGCATGGAGAATTTCAGGTCAACTGGACCACTTGAGATGGATTGACCTGTAAATTATAATTGAATTTTCATTTTTGGATGAACTACCCCTTTAGTTTGCCTGAATGCATTTTATGTCCTTCAGGACTCGAGGGATGGCTTATTATTGCCAGCCTATTGCACAGGTTCATGAAGCGACCATATGAAGAGCTTCATTAATTTCCTCATTCTGAAAGTGTTATTTTCTGGCTTAATCGGATTCTTTACACTTCATTTGGTCCAGAGCTTATTTCAGGCCAAAAAATGCTGGCCTAAATCTTTACTACTATGATAAAAAAAAGAAGAACTATTTTCATCATCCACATTTGAGAAATCCTGAATCGTCATGCTGCGTATGAAGTACTTTTCCAGTTTTCAGTTCTGGGCAGTTATGTCATGTGACTGAATGAAAAAAATGGACTCCTTGGCTTATTTCCTGTTCTAATAAATTATGCGTCCTTTTGGCTGCTGAGGCAGTTTCACTACCATGTTTTCTGGATTTTCTCCAACTTTGTGCCCCTATTATTTATAGGCTTTGTCTGGCTACTATATTTATTAAAGCTTTTTCTTTGAACTGACTGTCTTCAGACATGTGGCATTTCCAATATGCTGTCCCTTTTAATTAATTGAAATGAGCAAATAGTTGTCTTTATTTTATTTGCGCTTTTAACTGTTTCATCTGAGTTTAAACACAAGGTGCAGGCACTTTAAAACTTAATGGTGCTATAAAAAACAATACAAATCATGTAATTACAAAAAAATTCAACCAAATTATCCTGAAAACATAAAACAAAAGCTAATCCAAAATAATTAATACTATAATAGTATATAAAAATACTGAAACACTCTTTGTAATATCAGATATATTGTAAATATTTTGGCCAGTACTCAAGCACTTTATATAAGCACCCATTTATCGTAACGTTTTTAAAAAAGTTATTCTCTCTCTGTTTTCTTTCAGGCGGAGAGAGGCGGTGACGTGAACACCCTTAGCGTGCCGATGGTCATGCGCAGAGGTGGTTCTGAGACATGTTTAGACCTGGATTCCGAACTGGTGGTACGAGACACCCCACGATCACGCTCTGGTCTGGACACCCTGCAGCAGAAAGTGCTAAAAGTGAAAGAGCAGCTGCGAATTGAGCAAAATTTACAGGATGAAAACGTGGCAGAGTATCTAAAACTCATCAACAGCGCCGACAAGCAGCAGGGCGGCCGCATCAAACATGTGTTTGAGAAAAAGAACCAGAAAACGGCACACAATATCGTTCAGCTGCAGAAGAAGCTAGAGCAGTATCAACGCAAGATGAAGGAGTGTGACATCTCGAATGGGACCAAGCACACGCCCACACACTCCAAAGAAAACGAGATGCCCAAAGACAACCTCAAGGAAAGCGTGGTCACAGGAAGTGGGCGCCACGTACATTTGGACAAAGTCAGAACCGTCGGCCCAGGAGTTTCGCTGTCGCCGCCGTTCTTCTTCAGCAAGCCTCGAGAGATAGCAAACCTCATTCGCAACAAATTTGGTAGCGCGGACAACATAGCACAGCTGAAGAGCTCCATGGAGACGGGAGGCGGGCTACATGCGGAAGGGGGAGCTCGGACTTTGAGCGGCAGCGCCACACTAACCCCTAAACCTAAATACCCGAGCGATGACGAGTGCTCCACAGGAACATCGGTGTCGGTTGAGAGTAATGGTCATGTGACTGGATCGGGGGCAACAGGGCAGCACAGCGGGTCTGGGAGAGGAGGCGGCCAAGGGGAAAGCAGCAGCCGGCTGGTGGAAGCCTGGGAGGAGATCAGGGAGTTGAGGGATGCTCAGAATCTACTGGCAGAAGACATTGAGACTCTAAAGACCCAGTTTAAATGTGAATTTGAGAATATTACACAAACACTACAAGAAGAGCGATTCAGGTTAATAGTTTTTCATAATCATATTTTTTTAATGCAAACATGTTAGTGTTCAACACAACTGTGGTGTGTTAATAAATGGTTTTACAGAATATAGTATCAATAAAGATACACAGTAAAGATGTAACATATTGGTTATTGGCAAATATTAGCATAATATTAGCATTAGTATTAATTTTATATTAGTTTAATTTATCTGTAATGGTTGACATTGAATATTTTACTTGTGGGTGCTCATTTATCATATTTTTATGATTAGATTATTTGTAATACCTTTACTTCATTTTATAAAGTTCTTTAAAAACTCTATAATTTAAAAGTACTGTTAAATTGAATGTTTAACAAATCTCTAAATGAATATTCATGTGTTTTTTCTATATTAGGTGTGAGCGGTTGGAAGATCAACTAAACGACCTCACTGAGCTCCATCAGAATGAGACCGCAAACCTCAAACAGGAACTAGCAAGCATTGAGGAAAAAATGGCCTATCAGGCTTATGAACGAGCCCGAGATATACAGGTATTATACAGACACACACACACACACACGCAACAGCACTCAGAAACACTATGGACATGAGAGGACTTGTTATCCTAAGCCAGCCTAGTTATTCCATGTCCTATCCAGCCACAACTAAAACAACCCACAGTAAAATTTTACTCGACATAACTCTGACGTAACTTTATGTCTATGTGGTGTTTTTTAATAAGCTTTAAGACAAACCATGTACAAATTCATAAGTCATTAATGAGTATTATCTCCTTAAAACTGCAGTGAAAAAGAACAGTGAACAGTTGAAATCGACAGTGTTTTTTACGTCAATGTCAATGGGCTTTAGCATATAATCATTATTGTGCTGTGAAGCAGGGGAGTCTCAAGAGAAGCCAGGTTATCCCGGTATATATTGTGTTGATATGAAAAATCTGGTACATTTAGCAATGTACCGGGTGAATTATGTATAAGATGTCATGATGAACTATATGCCTTTTAAGTTGTTCAAAGCGTTTATAAGGATGCTGATTTTTAGAAGGCAGCTGTCTGAAGCTGAAAGTATACTCTGTTTTTTTTTCGTGTACACGAGCGTATGTGCACAGCATTGCAAAGTATACTTCTTTTAACTCGTACACTTACACAGGCGTTCGGCGCATGCACAGTTGAGCAATCTCTCGCCACGAGTTACAACCCATGTAAACACTGCAAGAACATTAAATGCCATGTGCAACCTGCACGTAAAAAACTAAATCGAGCAGTCTGCATTCAGTACACTCTTCTGATAATGATACTCACGTTACGCGCACACTGTACACTGACCCTTGCGTACGCATAAAAAATGTGCAGTAAACTTTGGCCTTAACTCCAAGATGGTGAATGGGAAAGGTTTGTGTAACATTAGCAACAAGTTATTAGCCGTTTGATTAATGTAGTCAAGCGAAAGGATAATCGTATAAAATTACCGTGATGTGTCCAAACATACATGGCTTGATTAAACCAGTATTTCCACTTGCCATTGTGCAACGTCTACTACGGTAAAGTTGAGCGAGTGGATCAGGTACTCTGGGCTCATGCGATTGAGTGGAGGCGGGGCCAATTTGCATATTCATGTATCCACATTAAATGAAGCAAGGGTGCTATCAAGCTATTTTAAGGTGTGTGTGTATGTATATATGTGTATATATATATATATATATATATATATATATATATATATATATATATATATATATATATATATATATATATATATATATATATGTATGTGTATGTTTTTAAAAAAATTTAACTTTTAAATGTCATTTTGGTGGTGAAAGATGAGTTTTAAGGGATAAAATGATTGACTACTGGGGGACAGTTAGTGTATAATGTTGCTGTTTGACCATAAATAATATCTGCAAAGTTATGACGCTCAAAGTTCAAAGCAAAGAGAGATATTTGCTTTTAAAGAAATCACTTTTTAAGGACTACAACAAATGGCTGGTAGGGACACCCTGAAATGTACATAAACCCCACCCCCGGGAACACACAACAAAGGGGGTGAAATTATCATGATAGAATATGCTAATCAATGACTTGAAGATAGTTAACTCCACGTGAGCTTCATAAGTTCATCAACTCACCATTCAGGAACATCTTGTTGCATTCTACATGTTGTCACTTCTTCTTGAGTCCCTCCATCATTGTCCAGCTCTGAATATAAGGCAGTTTCGTTGCCTGTCTGCATGAGGAAATCAGAGCTGCTAACTGGAGTTCTTGAAGCTCCGCCCCCCTGAGCAGCAGCTCATTTGTATTTAAAGGGACACACAATGGCACGTTTTTTGCTTGTCCTCAAAAAAATGACAATTTTAACATGGTATAAAAATGATTTTGAGCTGAAACTTCACATACGCACTCTCGGGACATCAGATATTTATTTTACATCTTGTAAAAAGGCATATCAACCACTCCTTTAAGCGCGACAGCAATTTCTCCCCAGTCTAAAGCACTTTACAATCACTCGTTTTCCATCTGCTGTTATATTGAATCTCAGCCATTTTGGGATGCTGCTCGGCTGCACCGGAACTGGAATTGTTTTCATCTCTGCCTTTCTCTCTTTGCAGGATGCTTTAGAAGTTTGTCAGACGCGAGTGAGTAAGTTGGAGTTACAGCAACAGCAGCAGCAGGTCTTGCAGTTGGAAGGCGCCGACGCCAAAGTCCTGCTCGGAAAATGCATTAACATCATGCTGGCCATCGTCACTGTGATCTTGGTGTGCGTCTCCACGGCTGCTAAGTTTTCCGCTCCCCTAATGCGAAGCCGGCTACATGTGTTCGGGACTTTCGTATGCGTCTGTCTACTGGTGTGCGGCTGGAGCAACTGGGAGCATCTGCAGTCCGCAATAGAACGAATGCTACTGCCTAGATGAGGGACACAAGACAGTGACGTTCTCGTCAGATAAAGCACTCCTCCGGGGATCTTCCCTTCACAATGTGACTCCTAAGACAATGGCTTTAACACACTTTTTTGTCCATTTTGTGTATGCGTGTATGTGAGCGAGATAGTGTTCCTGATGTACTGTAGCAGAAACGGGTCCATCTCTGTGACTGTTCTGTGTTATTTTGAATAACATGTTTCCATTCGTCAGCTGTGTCTTAAAAGTAAAGGTTCATCAACTTTTTACACCTTTTATGTGCTTTCTTAGGTGGCAATTGCATGTCTGTGCTCCCAAAAACAAATCTGGGTCATTTCATCCCACAATCAATCAAGAAGAAAATAATTTCTATAGCATAAAGAAAATGAAGACTAGTTAGGGACCATATGTTTCCTTAAATTTAGTTTTTCTACTGTCATGATACATTTTATGGGTGTTTTACTTGAGTAATTCTCATTCTTGATTCTCAGTAGGTTCTTATTACTGCGATGAAGGTGATTCTGGAAACAATAATTGACAGTAATTTTAATATATAACAATGTTTTTCCATTTTAATAACAATGAGATTTTATTGCAGTAATGAGACTTTTGTGGAAATGTGATTATAAATAATGCAGAACATGTAATTGTCTTAAAGGGCTTGATTTTCTTTATGCAAAAATGTCCGTTTATTAATTTTTAAAAAATTTTAATTTAGGGTGAAAGATAAACCAGATGTGTTTTTGACATGCTTTGTGAGTTTCGTTCGTTTACTTAGATTGTTTTCAAGAATTTATTTTTACTAATGAAATGGCCTGAAGTTCTTTTCACCGGCACTTTAAACATGGCGCCCAAGTTTGAAAATCAGTTATTATTATTTTTTTAGTCTGATCTGCGGTGCTCCGTACTATCCACAAAAGATGGAAACAAACACTTCCTTTTGGTTTGCTAATATAGAAATGCCTTCGGGGTTATAGAAACTAGAACAAGAAAAGGAAACGAATGTCTCTGTTTATGTAACGCATTCTGAACTGCTCTTTGTGGAAGTTATTTTTATATATTTTGAATTAGCTTTGTTTACTTTAATGATTCCCACAATGCAAACTGATTTAAACATTATTACCACTGTTTCTTTTGAGTGTGTGCCTGCCTGTGGTTTTGACTGAAGATTGTATAAGCCACAAACTCTGAATTTACCCATGAACCTGAACTAAGATGTGGTGTAACATTAGTTTTAGAGGCCTTTTATCTTTAAGCATGGGGATAGTGATTTTATTTGTTTTATACATGCTTCAGTGTCCATCAGGTAGGAAACTGGTCTGGTTTTAAATATTGTTAAAATCTAAAAATAAATAGCTCATGTTCTCTATTTTTAATTGTATTTTTATCCTTTATTCAACCACCTGATGCATCTCTCATTGGGTGGAATCATTTATTGTTAACTTATTGTGAAGTGAAACAATTTCTTGTTATATAGCGGTTTCGTTCTTTGTTTAAAAAGGACGCATCCCTACCTGTTGTTTGACATTAGTTTCCTGAAAGATGATCCTTTCCGAGACTTTAAGGCTTGAATGTCTTACATGATTTTCAAAGGTCACTGTTGACGCTTGTGCTCCAGCGATATTCAGATGGTTGTCGTCCTCTTGTGGTGGAAGGAAAACGGAGCATGATTAACTCTAGTGTGACACTAAGTTATAGGGATAAAGGCTTAAATTAAAATTTCGTCAGACTTAGTATCAGTCAAATAATAAACTTAGGGGCATGGGAATCCACTTCATGATAATTAACAAGAGTTTCGACTAACGTTAGACAGACCCGAGACAAGAAGACATATCTCCAAGTTACACTCAAACAGTAACTTACTTGAGTAAACTGAGCTGGTTTTCTTTTACTTGTTGTTTAAAAAAAAAGGCGTAATTTTGTAACGTTAGATGAAAACGCTTTAAAAATAAATAAAACTAGGCCTACAGCGTTGGTGCTGAAAATAGCTATAGCATTACTAATTATTAGCTTCCCCAAAACGTTTGGTTTCGAGTCAAAATGATGTTTTTATGTAACCCGTTTTCTTGATATTTGAGGTTTGGTTGTCATTGTCAACGCCGTCGTCAGCGAAACCGTCGCGACCGACGAGAAAGTAATTAAGACTGCGTCACCACGTGATTTGCAGTTGGCTGACTCCAGCTTATTTTTCAAATATTAATATTAAATTGTGTTATAAAAGAACTACGGGGAACTGGGTAGATTAAACAAACAGTTCTCATAATCAACGTATTGGATGCAGGAAAAATGACTGAAATAAAGATCCAAGTCTGACTGAATTTGACAAGGGCCAAATTGTTATGGACAGGCGATTAGGTCAGAGAGTATCTCTAAACGGCAAGGCTTGTGGATTTCTCTCGGTCAGCAGTGGTGAGACCAAAGAGGGACAAACCACGGCAAACGGGTGTTACCCCAAGGATTGATGCACAAAGGCAATGAAAGCTATCCCATCTGGTCTACTGTGTGGCCTAAGTCTCACTAAATTTGACTGATGGTTATGAGAGTAATGTGTCATAACACAGAGCATTGTGCTCTGCCCTATTAGGCTGCATAGCAGACCATTCAGAATGCACCTAAGATGCAGTCGAAAGGCCTACAACAGGCAAACGGCCCTTGGAGCAGTGTAAGTGAGTGAGTCCTGATTTCTTTTTGCTTCCATTTACCTGGGGGACCGGGATGCACTGTGGGACAATGACAAACCAGTGGAGGGAGTGTGATGCTCTGCTGGGAAACCCTGCTTGCTGAATTCAATTCACTTTTTTTTTTTTTATAGCTACCTACCTAAATATTGTTTTTCCCAATCAAGCACCTGTGGGATGTGCTGGACCAACCAGGTTCACCTCACAGCCTACAGGACTTGAAGGATCTGCTGCTAACATCTTGGTGTCAGATACCACAGCACACATTTTGGGGTCTTGTAGAGGCCATGTTTTGACAGCAAGTGAAGGACCAAGAGCATATTAGGCCGGTTTACACGACAACAGCGTTTGGGGGCCTGAAAACACAAACTTTTGAATACGATGCCTTTACCATCTCCATGAAAACAACAAAAATGTGAATTTGTGAAAATGGTGAAAACATGTGCACAAGTAGTACATGTTCACGCATGTTACGTGTTCGCGGGGTGTTTCTTGACAAAGTGACCGCCAACTACTGGCCTCGCATGCACATCGTTGTCGTGTAAAAATACCCTAATGCCCTGTCCAAATACACACACTTGAGGTCTTTGCACTTGGCCGTTGTGTTCAAGTAGACGTGAAGACTGCAAATGTGTGATACAAATGTGTGATATTTTTTATTTTCAATACTTTAAAATAAAATTGTTCAGTTGTTGATATGTAACTAACAGAAGCCAATTTTAAAATTGCGGTGCTTCTAATTAAGTGATAAAAAGCAGTTGCAAATGTACAAAATACACATTAATATTTTAAAATATTTTAAAAGTTACCTCATTGCCTTAAAATTTTGAGTTCATTGATATTAAAATGTTTAGTTAATACAATGAACATTTTTCAGAATCAACATCACCCTTTATTCAAATATTAAATTTTTTTGTAAACATATTGTGTAATTGTGTTTTATTTGTTATAATGCAGTGAAACATGCCAAAAACGTGCTATTTTCATGATTCATCACAAATTTTTATTTATTTATGTGGTTCAGGTACAATAATATTTTGAGTTTCTTTTTATCAAACCAATTTCCTTCATTGTATTAACTCAAAAATGTAATTGAACTCAACATTTTAAGGCAGCCAGGTGACTTGTTTTTTTAAGTTAAACCAACAATATTTTTTTTACAGTGTACTTATCTTTGCACCATTAAAATGTGCAACACTTTATGATTTACTATCAAATTATATGTAATATCTAAATTTAACTTACAGTATGTTTTCCTTGACATCTCGGATTTTAGGGCACGCAAGTTCCCTGATGGGATACGCTTAGCCTCAAATACCACTCCGAAGCAGTATTCAAGACAGTGTGCATTAAGTGCACTGCACTTGGGACAGTCTTGTGGACTTACTTTCTGATGTGTACAAGTGCTCTCAAGTGCCAAGACCGCAAGTGTGGGTATTTGGACAGGGCATAAGTGTGACTGTGAGGTGTGCGCTCTAACCCTGGAGCAGATTGGAGTGCTGATGGGAAACAGGTGTGGGTGATGAGTGAGTGTAGGTGAGTACCTGATGACTAGACGGTTGAGGATGGGCAGATGGAAAGCATGTGACAATCAATCTGTCGTCAACAGTCAAAATCCAACCTGATTTGTTGTCCACAATGAGGGGCTTCCTCTCACTTCAGAGGAATATTTGTTGAGATAGCTGTATTTTTATTGCACACTGCAGGATTTCTAATATCATAAATAGGACACAATAAACTGAGTGGGCTTTTTTCATAGTTCAGAAAAAGCAAAAATATATTGAGTGCTCTTAGTAAAATCTTATATTTGTTTTTCAATGTAATTTCTTAAATGAATTGCATTCGTGTAACTTATGTTTGACAATACAAAAATTGCATTTACATGGTTGACGACTGATTATAGTTTGAGCTTATTATTTATTAGTTCTTGATAGTTAATTGCAGGTGCTGTAAATGGTGATTTTCTGACTGAGTTCTCGCAGTACAGCTTCGGCCTCAAACTCCAGCCCATTCAGTTCCTGAGCTTTCTCCTCCAGAGTGTGCTGATTTATCACAAATGATCTCTCCAGCTCTGGAGAATATAAAGAGAAAGAAAAGTCAGGAATCATAGTTAAATCTATCATATAATATTTAAATCTGTGAGCACTGTTACCTCTTAGTCTCTGAAGTTTTTGGGTGGCATCAACTAATAGATCTTTTGCTTCCTGTCGTAGAAGCTCGGCCTTCTGACGTGCCTCAATCACACCTGCTGCATTTTGATCTATCAGACCGCTAAACAGTTGGTACTTAGGTTGCACAAGTGAGTCCATCTCCTAAAATACACAATACACATGCAGGCTTATTTTAAAGTGTCTAGGAGTCAATGATGCCTAAGTATGGAAGCGTGTTTCCGCCACAGAATAAAACATTTAATAATTGCAATTTTTCTCAGAATTACGAGATATAAACGCACAATTGTGAGTTATAAAGTCAGGATCTTATGATATAAAGTCAGAATGGTTCAGGAATGGTTTGAGGAGCACAATGAGTTTGAGGTGTTGACGTGGCCTCCAAATTCCCCAGATCTCAATCCAATCGAGCATCTGTGGGATGTGCTGAACAAAAAAATCTGATCCATGTAGACCCCACCTCGCAACTTACAGGATTTTAAGGATCTGCTGCTAACATCTTGGTTCCAGATACCACAGCACACCTTAAGAGGTCTAGTGGAGTTAAGGAATTGAGGTTGAGAGTGACACGAACCAAACAAAAGAACAAATCACAGCGGTGAGTATATACAGTTTATGAGTGCTGTAGCCCTCTTACTGTCACACACACACACACATACATATATATATATATATATATATATATATATATATATATATATATATATATATATATATATATATATATATATAAAATTGAAGATTTTTAGAAATGAATTTGTTTTCATTGTTATTAGGGCAATTGTATCAAACTTTCATTTTTTTACTTTATGCCCCCCAAAACAATATATATATATTTAAAATATTAAAACCATGTTTAATATAGAAGAGGCATACACAGTATTCAAGTCAGTATGTGTAAATTTCCTTTGAATGTATTTTTGAATGAATTAACAGAACGTCACATTTAATAAACATTTACCCGTTCAGTGAGCTCAATTTCCGCTGTGATGTATTCAGTTTGTTTCGTAGTTTGATCTGCACTGCTGGACGTCTCTTGAGTTTTCTGTTGGAGTTTGTCGACCTCTCTCTCAAGATCCAAAAATCTTCCTGTGCTGCTACTCAGCTTGAACTCCGTCGCTTCTGTTTTTGATTGTACCTGTAGACAGGAATGAAATTAATAAGACTCAATAAAATTACAAAAAACACTGATAATGTTTAAAGGGCACATAATCATTTTTAAAAGATAAACTGTATATACTCACCGCTGTGATTTGTTCTTTTGTTTGGTTAATTTCACTCTCAACCTCTTTCAGTTTTTCGAAGGCAGCAGTCGTAGCACGCTCGGTATCCTGTAGAGTTTCCTCCGCCTCATCAGTGGTCTGTTTCAGTGCTGTAGCACTCTTACTGTCTCACACACACACACACACACACACACACACACACACACACACACACACACACACACACACACACACACACACACACACACAATAAAGGAAGCTGCTTAATGGTTATTTCTTCTTCAAGGAGCCTTTTTTATTGCATGGGTTGATTTTATTATAGTACAGGTGACATTTATCTTTGCTTTTGAAGGTCACATTAAAACAGATTTACCTTACCTTACCTTACCTTTCTTCTACTTTTCAAATGGCTATTATGCAGAGATTTAAATATTTTTGCCTTGTCCCAGACCCAATTATTATTTTTTTTAAAACTATGATAATCTAAACAACGATAGCAATATAAACCGTTTTAATATTACTGTGTGAAAATCATTTATATTATTTTATACACAAATTATGACTGTCCCTTAGTTGTGGCGCCACAACTAACAATTTTTCCACAAAAAGTTGCTAAATTAGTGTACAACAGTGCCAATGAAGCACAAGTGCAAAGTGAAGAAGATATATTATGAGGAAACAAAGAAAAATCACAATAAATATCACCTGTGAATAATATTTTTTTATTGTGTTGTTTGCAAAAAAATCTGACATTTTAACCAAATTTTCAAGTTTGAAAATATTATATAAAAACCAGGGGCCACTAGTGAGGCAATGCAAACTTACAGGGAGTTTATGCTAAAAGTTAAAAGTAAAGATATAAAATATTAAACTGACAGCTACAGAGCCCCACACATGACATGCGAACAAACTATATATATATATATATATATATATATATATATATATATATATATATATATATATATATATATATATATATATATATATATATATATATATATATAAATTTGACAATACTTTACTCAATGTGTGTTATTGTGTGTGTTGTGTTGCTGTACATGTATAATGCTGTCTACATAACAAATTGCATAACATAACAAAAAAAAAGTAAAGTACATTTAATATTATTATTATTTTTGTTGCAGAAGTACCAGAGGTACATATCAGATTAGATAGAAGGGCTTTGAGTGCAGTTTTCTCAAAGAATCAGTCAAAAAGTTTATGTCCAGTGTTGGACATTGTTAATGGGCAAATTAAATAATCTATTGAGTTTTATGTGTATTTGGAAAGTTTAATGTCAAAAGTTCACAGGTGTGTGTGTGTGTGTGTGTGTTCTTACTCACTTGGCAGCCTGTGCTTGTTGCAGGAGGCTCTCTGCAGTGCGGGCATTGTCTGCTGTCTGGGTCAGAATATCATCCACACTGGTCAGTCTGGCCACATGTTGGCCGATCTCTGTGGTCATGTTCTTTAGCGCTCCAGATGACACTGGCAAACTCAATTTCATCACCTCTTCAGCTACTTCCTCTATACGCTTTGGATCCGTTTCGTCTAAAAAGACAATCAAATTCAAGTTTCTAACATCAAAATTAAGATTTCCACTGTATTTGCGGCATTACATAATAACAATTGTATATATAATATACCATTTTCCTATTAGCAATGGTATATAGGCTACTGAATTGTGTGGTCTATTTATAACAAAAATACATACTGGGTGGGTATAAACTAAAGTTGTTATAGCTCGGACAAATGTAGTTGGACATTTCATGCAGATCTACGTATACATGTGCTTTAAAGAAACATTTTTTAGTATTCTGAACAAAACTAATATGCTAATGTTTACTAAATGTAACATTTCATACTTGTGAGGAAGTCTCGTATTTGCTGAATGAGGTCCCTGAGCTCCTCATTGGTCTGTTCCACTCGTGCTTTGCTCTGATTGGCTCTCAGTAACACTCCCTGAGCACTGAGCTTAGCCTCATCTGCACGTCCTCGGGCATCTGACACCTACCAGACAACAGACAGGCATAACCTTATAAACACACTTTACACTTATTGTGGTAAAAGAGAAATATATATATATATATATATATATATATATATATATATATATATATATATACTTATTTAATTATTACAGTTAATATAATTGAATATATATATATATATATATATATATATATATATATATATATATATATATATATTCAATTATATTAACTGTAATAATTAAATAAGTATATATGACACTGTCAAATGTATTGTATATTTATTATTTATTCCTGTGATGGCAAAGCTGAATTTCCAGCATCATTACTCCAGTCTTTAGTGTCACATGATCCTTCAGAAATCATGCTAATAGGCTGATTTGAAACATTTTCTATACTAATCAATGTTGAAAACAGTTGTGCTGCTTAATATTATTGTAAAAACCAAGATGCGTTTATTTCTATTGATGAATAGAAAGTTGAAAAGAACAGCATTTCATTTTTTTTTTGCAATGATGTTCTTTACTGTCACGTTTGATCCATTTAATGTGTCTTTGCTGAATAAAAGTACTAAATTCTGTCTATTGTCGTGAATACTTACCATCCTGTTTAGCTTGTCCACTTCTCTCAATGAGTGCAGGACATCTTGGTCTAAGTTTTTGGCTTTGTTCAAGACCTCTTGAGATTGGGTCACAATCGTCTGACATCCTTCTCCACCACACTGGGACACGCCATCCGCGCTCACACAGCCAAGACCACCACATTCACCGCACCCATCAAGACCTGACACCCCTCCGCACACCTGCACACACGTTTACACATCTGATTATAACCCATGAGAATATAGCTTTGATTCAATTAAATAATGTGCATTTTGTTTAGATTTTGACCGTTTTTTCTCAAAAGTTGTCAGGCTGTGTTTCTGAAACCTGATTAACATGCCAATAACATGCTAACACAAGCTTCTAAATGGAACTAAAGCTGACCCAATATAGACCCACAAATTAGTTCAGTGTTGATAATTAAAATTAACTGCCATTCAGTGCCGCTTTATAAAAGAGCCACCTGACATTCACACACATCCCCCCGCCCCAAACACCACCACCAACCGACTAGCCATTCAAATAACCCACTCACTACTTGATTTAGAAAATATATATATGTTTAAATGTAGTTACCTGACGGCTTAGTCGTGAAAGATCTGCGGAGTCCAGTTCAGATCCAATTTTGTCCAGTCTCTGTATATGCAGCTGATGTTTCAGGTTAAATTCTTTTTCTGTGGCATCTAGTTTGGCTTCTGCAGCTTCCCGCAGCCAGGCAGACTTTTTGAGCGTACTTTCCGGGTCAGAGACGGCTTGATTGACACGAAGCTCCGCCCTGCCAGATTCCCTGTAATACTCTGTGATGCCGTCTGCCGCACCTACAGGAGATGATCACCACACACTTCAGACACACCGTGTGTGTGTGTGTGTGTGTTGAATTTGAACCAGTATGTTTGTGTGCTCAACTCACCTCTGGGGTCTGAATGTTTGATGTTTAGAACCTGCCGTTGTTTTTCAGAGGAGATCTCTTGTAGGTTTTGGGCCTCCTTGGTCAGACTTTCCAGGTTCTCCACGGCCACCTGATGGTCAGTAGATACCTTCTTCAGATCGGTTTCAGATCGGTCCATAGACTTTCTCACAACTGAAGCTGTCTCACTGAGATCAGGAGAAATCGAATAGTATCAAAAAAGAAAAAAAGGGAAAGAAATCAAAGAGTATCAAAAGTAAACAGTGTGAAGAAGAACTTAGCATTCAGTCTCTGGTCTTGAAAGCAGCATGTGACTGGGACTGAGTCTATTTTCCATGTGAAATGCGGATTAAATGAACATTAATGGTGTGTTAATTTTAAGTATGTGGAAAACACTATTTCCACCAAGTGTAAATAGCAACTAGATTATATACACTATTAGTGAAATATATTTTATTTACACTAAGTGACAATAGCAGCATTTTCTTAGCAATGCTATTTACACTAAGTGAAAATACAAAATGTAAAAGTAGCAGTTCTTTGCAATATGTGTAAATAGTAATTAGATGCTATTTATACTTTATTTTTGCAGATACATACTATTTGAACATCAGTACTGTTGTACATTAACAGGATGCAATAATAACATAGAAAGTAAATGATTATATTTATTAAAATTATTACATGGATGCCGCCTTAATAGGACAATAAAAGCACTCCCTACACCTACACATACCCAATAAAAACTTTTATTATTATTAATAAACATTTCGTTAGGCACAAACACTTTATTTACACTTTTAGGACATTTTCTTAATTTTTATTGAAAGTACATGCCTTTCCGATGTGATGTGTGATGGGAAAAGGGAGAAGAGCGAGCTTGACAAAAGGCGGATTCGAACCTGGGTCGATCGCGTCAAAACCAAGTTCCATTAATCTTACGCTGACATTGAAGCACGCGTCTTTTTTAATCTTGTTGTAGTGTAAATAGCACTTGCCAAAAAAGTTGAGCTATTCACACTTGGTCTAAATTGACATTCAGATTTTTTAAAAGTCAGACATGCAGGCTAATTATACAATATTTAATAAATAATTTAAATAATAATTAATTTATTAATAAATATATTAATTAATATCAACATATTTATAAAAAAGATATGTATTAATTACAGCTACTAATAATATAATAAATATTAGATTCATATTCTTTTTAATAATATTTTTTGTTGTAATTTCTTCATGCTGTCAAAGCACTTCAAGGTGGTCCAGGTTGAAACTTTAAGCCTTCATTGGTATTTGGCCATATTATTTTTTAAATAATATCATATGTCTTAAGACCTATATGGGGTACAACTATAAATACGCTTTTATGATGCTGTCACCATAAATACTTTCACTGTATGGAAAAGAGCAGCGTGAACATTCTTCAAAACATCTCCTTTTACAGAGATTTATATGCAACAGAGGCCTTTCCATGAAGAATTTAAAACAGTCTTTAATGTTGTTGTTAAAAATCATTTCTGATATGGAGAAAATCAATGGGATTTTGTACTTCTGGAACTAAACTATTGCACTCTTCTTCAAAAGGAAAATCATATGCGTTTAGTGTGTGACTTAATTCACTAAAAGATAGAAGAGAGTATAAAAAAGGAAAACAATGGCGTGATACAGTATTGTTCAAAATAATAGCAGTACAATGTGACTAACCAGAATAATCAAGGTTTTTAGTATATTTTTTATTGCTACGTGGCAAACAAGTTACCAGTAGGTTCAGTAGATTCTCAGAAAACAAATGAGACCCAGCATTCATGATATGCACGCTCTTAAGGCTGTGCAATTGGGGTATTAGTTGAAAGGGGTGTGTTAAAAAAAATAGCAGTGTCTACCTTTGACTGTACAAACTCAAAACTATTTTGTACAAACATTTTTTTCTGGGATTTAGCAATCCTGTGAATCACTAAACTAATATTTAGTTGTATGACCACAGTTTTTTAAAACTGCTTGACATCTGTGTGGCATGGAGTCAACCAACTTGTGGCACCTCTCAGCTGTTATTCCACTCCATGATTCTTTAACAACATTCCACAATTCATTCACATTTCTTGGTTTTGCTTCAGAAACAGCATTTTTGATATCACCCCACAAGTTCTCAATTGGATTAAGGTCTGGAGATTGGGCTGGCCACTCCATAACATTAATTTTGTTGGTTTGGAACCAAGACTTTGCCCCTTTACTAGTGTGTTTTGGGTCATTGTCTTGTTGAAACAACCATTTCAAGGGCATGTCCTCTTCAGCATAGGGCAACATGACCTCTTCAAGTATTTTAACATATGCAAACTGATCCATGATCCCTGGTATGCGATAAATAGGCCCAACACCATAGTAGGAGAAACATGCCCATATCATGATGCTTGCACCTCCATGCTTCACTGTCTTCACTGTGTACTGTGGCTTGAATTCAGAGTTTGGGGGTCATCTCACAAACTGCCTGTGGCCCTTGGACCCAAAAGAACAATTTTACTCTTATCAGTCCACAAAATGTTCCTCCATTTCTCTTTAGGCCAGTTGATGTGTTCTTTGGCAAATTGTAACCTCTTCTGCACATGCCTTTTTTTAACAGAGGGACTTTATGGGGATTCTTGAAAATAGATTAGCTTCACACAGACGCCTTCTAACTGTCACAGTACTTACAGGTAACTCCAGACTGTCTTTGATCATCCTGAGGTGATCATTGGCTGAGCCTTGCCATTCTGGTTATTCTTCTATCCATTTTGATGGTTGTCTTCCGCTTTTCTTCCACGTCTCTCTGGTTTTGCTCTCCATTGTAAGGCATTGGAGATCATTTTAGCTGAACAGCCTATCATTTTTTGCACCTCTTTATAGGTTTTCCCCTCTCCAATCAACTTTTTAATCACTACCCATTTTCCTCAGCTTTCAAATGCATGTTCAACAAGTGTTGGCTTCATCCTTAAATAGGGGCCACCTGATTCACACCTGTTTCTTCACAAAATCTATGATGACCTCAGTGATTGATATTTTTTAAACACACCTCTTTCAACTGATTCAACTAATTGCCCAATTGCACAGCCTTAAGAGCGTGCATATCATGAATGCTGGGTCTCATTTGTTTTCTGAGAATCTACTGAACCTACTGGTAACTTGTTTGCCACGTAGCAATAAAAAATATACTAAAAACCTTGATTATTCTGGTTAGTCACATTGTACTGCTATTATTTTGAACAATACTGTATGTGTGTGTGGATGTGTTATACATACTTGGCTTGCCGCAGCATCCTCTGTGTGTGTGAGAGAGTTTGTTGAACCTTGTCATCTTCCAGTATCCCTCTGAGCTGTCTGCTTTCATCCTCCAGACTCGATATGATGTCTTTATAGGGTGTAGCAACGCCCGTCTCTTTCATTTCCTCTACTGTATTCACCAGCCTCTGCGTGTGATTGGTCAGTTCTCCCACATTTACATCCCATTCGCGGAAACACTGATGACACGCCTCGCAATCAGGAAAGGTCCCCACGTAGCCACGGCCACACGCGTCACACCTTCGCCCGGACACACTCTCTACGCACACACACTCGCCGGACATCTTATTACATTGTTGAGTGGCAATGCCTCGTGGGTCACAGTCACATGCTGGAACACAAACATGCACAAATGATTTAAAATATGAAATGGTGCCAAAATTCTTCATATGATTTAAAATCTTGGATGTGAGTGCTGGAAGGAACAGTGAATTCTTGTATGTGTGTGTGTGTGTGTGCTGGAATGTGTGAGAAAGCATCTGTTTATTACCACGCATGATATGCTAGGTGGAAAAACAGCTGGTTTTAATGCTTAAAATACTACATATTGTAATAATTGTATTATTTTTAATTTACAATTAGATTTTAAAATTATAATCACTGTGTACAGGCATGCAAATCTGGTAAGAGTTATTACTGAGGATCATGTATTTAAGAAAATAATGTCAATCTTCATGGTCTTAAAATGTTTTTTACGCAGAACATAATTTTATATTTCCTTTCTGCATGAAATGTCCAAAAACTTTGGAACATTATGGCAATTTTGGGGATGAGGAGAGCTTGTTTATCTCTATACAGGAGTTTTTTTCTTGTCCCTTGACCTTGAAACATAAACATATAATTTTTGGTGTGCAGTATTTCAGGTTTCGTCTAAACTCTCTCTGCAAAAAGAACACATTTTTCAGTGTTTATTTGACTGAATCAAAGATTGTGCATGTAAACGCAGTTATTATCCCCAAACCATTAACATTCACTTGTATAATGTTTCACATAAGGGCTTACTTAAGTGCACCACAAAGATAAAAAGGATGGAAAGATTTAAAGATAGTGTTTGTTTGGTTGTAGTTCAACAAGAACAATCACATGCACTTATGCTTAAAGAGACAGCAGACCCTTACTCAAATAAACTCTGGGTCTCTTGGACTCTATCTGTAGAATATCAGAGAGAACTGAATAAATCAAACTGACACAAATAAACAATTATGTATATACTTTACCAGTTTCCTAACATTCTGGGAGCTTGCAACAGCCCAGTCTCACAAGGGAAACTTTGTCAGCGTACCACATGTAGGAACATTGTCTGGTATCATTTTAACCTTGTATCGGAGGAGAGTTTTTGGACACTATCATGTTTAAGTAAAGCAGATGGAAGAATAAGGAATACATTAAATAGAACTAAATCACAAGGAAATCAACTGCTGGCCAACATATCATAGATTTCATAAAGACTTTCTGGAATTAGCTGAGTGGAGATGCAAATCAGCATTGTTGGTATCTCCCTGTGAAAGTGTGTTTGTTTGTATTTGTGTGTGGTTAATGTGTTTAAGGCCGCATTTACACTAGTATAATTTTTTTCACAGATATCAGGCAAATATTGGATCTTGATTCTGCTCTTCATGAGGCATTTTTTGTTAAATTTAATAATAATTGGTTAAATCTGGTCTGACATCATCACTTCAGGTCATGTTAATAAATGCATGAGGATTTTCTGTATCAACAGCTTTGTTTTCTGAATTGCAAATTTTGTTTATCGCAATATCAAACAATTTGTGAATAAATCAGCGTTTCCAGTTAATTTGTTCAAGAGACCAAAATTTTAGTTTTCAAAGAAACTGTATATTTTTTTAAATCATACAGATCCCCAATATATATATATATAATAAAAATAAAAATATATAATAAAATTATAATCACTGTGTATAGTCATGCAAATCGGATAAGATTTGTAGCTGAGGAAAGCCTCATTACTAAATGTGTTTTTGTAAAATAAAAAATAATATATATACATATTTAATTTTATTTTGAAATTAGATAATAATTTAAAGAGTAGTCAGTGACAATTCAACTAATTGATGTGGTTCAGATAACAATATTTTGAGTTTCTATTTATTAAACCAATCTCCTTCATTTTATTAACTTTCATTTTTTACATTTTAAGGCAACTTTTTAAAGTTAAACCAACACAATTTTTTTATAGTGACAAAATCTAAAAAGTAAATTTTCCAAAGACAGAGAAACAACTACAATATAAGTCACAATTTTTCCATCATAGTTACATGACAAATTAGTTGAAATCTTCACTTGGCATTCAGGTCATGTTAACAAATGCATGATAATTTT